>JAVSCE010002500.1:0-465761 GCA_032199065.1 Smutsia gigantea | reverse complement strand
GTCTGGATATCGCAGAGAAGACCCAACTGGGGAAGCCAGATTCCAGCCAGGTGAGTTACTTGACTCTTCTGTCTCTATGGACAGGGGTAAAGTGATGCCGGCCTTGCTGATTCAGAGGGGTTGAGAAGTGTATATGGGATACTTTTATGACAAACTTTTGCAAATTAAATGCAATGGAAACCTATTATTCTCATTCCTTCTATGGAATGGAAACCTAAGTCAGCAGGCGAGATTTTGCAAATGTCAGCTTGCTCCACTGCTCTACTTTGGGTGTTGGGGGATTTTATTTTTATTTTTTATATTTTTTAATTTAATTTATTTTATTATCATTAATTTATAATTACATGTGCAATATTACGATTATTAAACTACCCCTTCATCAGGTCCCCCCCACCAACCCCATTACAGTCACTGTCCATCAGTGTAGTGAGATGCTATAGAATCACTACTTGTCTTCTCTGAGTTGTACAGCCCTCCCCGTGCCCCCCCAACATTACATCTGCTAATTGTAATGTCCCTTTTTCCCTCTTAACCCTCCCTTCCCGCCCATTTTCCCCAGTCCCTTTCCCTTTGGTAACTATTATTCCGTTCTTGGGTTCTGTGAGTCTGCTGCTGTTTTGTTCCTTCAGTTTTTTTCTTTGTTCTTATACTCCACATATGAGTGAAATCATTTGATACTTGTCTTTTTCGGCTTGGCTTATTTCACTGAGCATAATACCCTCTAGCTCCATCCATGTTGTTGCAAATGGTAGGATTTGTTTTTCTTCTTATGGCTGAATAATATTCCATTGTGTATATGTACCACATCTTCTTTATCCATTCATCTACTGATGGACACTTAGGTTGCTTCCATTTCTTGGCTATTGTAAATAGTGCTGCAATAAACATGGGGGTGCATCTGTCCTTTTCAAATTGGGCTGCTGCATTCTTAGGGTAAATTCCTAGGAGTGGAATTCCTGGGTCAAATGGTATTTCTATTTTGAGTTTTTGAGGAACCTCCATACTGCTTTCCACAATGGTTGAACCAATTTGCAGTCCCACCAGCAGTGTAGGAGGGTTCCCTTTTCTCCACATCCTCGCCAACATTTGTTGTTGTTTGTGTTATGGATGTTGGCCATCCTCACTGGTGTGAGGTGATATCTCATTGTGGTTTTAATCTGCATTTCTCTGATGATTAGTGATGTGGAGCATCTTTTCATGTGCCTGTTGGCCATCTGAATTTCTTCTTTGGAGAAGTGTCTATTCATGTCCTCTGTCCATTTCTTAATTGGATTATTTGCTTTCTGTTTGTTAAGGTGCATGAGTTCTTTATATATTTTGGATGTCAACCCTTTATCAGATACGTCATTTATGAATATATTCTCCCATACTGTAGGATGTCTTTTTGTTCTACTGATGGTGTCCTTTGCTGTACAGAAGCTTTTCAGCTTGATATAGTCCCACTTGTTCATTTTTGCTTTTGTTTCCCTTGCCCGGGAGATATGTTCATGAAGAAGTTGCTCATGTTTATGTCCAGAGATTTTTGCCTATGTTTTTTTCTAAGAGTTTTATGGTTTCATGACTTACATTCAAGTCTTTGATCCACCTTGAGTTTACCTTTGTGTATGGGGCTAGACAGTAGTCCAGTTTCATTCTCTTACATGTAGCTGTCCAGTTTTTCCAACACCAGCTGCTGAAGAGGCTGTCATCTCCCCATTGTATATCCAAGGCACTTTTATCAAATATTAATTGACTGTATATGTTTGGGTTAATGTTTGGATTTTCTATTCTGTTCCACTGGTCTGTGGGTCTGTTTTTGTGCCAATACCAAATTGTCTTGATTACTGTGGCTTTGTAGTAGAGCTTGAAGTCAGGGAGTGTAATTCCCCCTGTTTTATTCCTCCTTCTCAGGATTGCTTTGGCTATTCGGGGTCTTTTGTGGTTCCATATGAATTTTAGAATTATTTGTTCCAGTTCATTGAAGAAAGCTGTTGGTAGTTTGATAGGGATTGCATTGAATCTGTAGATTGCTTTAGGTAGTATAGCCATTTTGACAATATTTATTCTTCCTAGCCAAGAGCATGGGATGCATTTCCATTTGTTAGTGTCCTCTTTAATTTCTCTTAGGAGTGTCTTGTAGTTTTCAGAGTACAGGTCTTTCACTTCCTTCGTTAGGTTTATTCCTAGGTATTTTATTCTTTTTGATGCAATTGTGAATGGAATTGTTTTTCTGATTTCTCTTTCTGTTAGTTCATCATTAGTGTATAGGAAAGCAACAGATTTCTGTGTGTTAATTTTGTATCCTGCAACTTTGCTGAATTCAGATATTAGTTCTAGTAGTTTTGGAATGGAATCTTTAGGGTTTTTTATGTACAGTATCATGTCATCTGCAAATAGTGACAATTTGACTTCTTCTTTACCAATCTGGATGCCTTGTATGTCTTTGTTTTGTCTGATTGCTGTGGCTAGGACCTCCAGTACTATGTTGAATAACAGTGGAGAGAGTGGGCATCCTTGTCTTGTTCCGATCTTAGATGAAAAGCTTTCAGCGTCTCGCCGTTAAGTATGATGTTAGCTGTGGGTTTGTCATATATAGCCTTTATGATGTTGAGGTACTTGCCCTCTATACCCATTTTGTTGAGAGTTTTAATCAGGAATGGATGCTGAATTTTGTCAAATGCTTTTTCAGCATCTATGGAGATGATCATGTGGTTTTTGTTCTTCTTTTTGTTGATGTGGTGGATGATGTTGATGGATTTTCGAATGTTGTACCATCCTTGCATCCCTGGGATGAATCCCACTTGATCATGGTGTATGATCCTCTTGATGTATTTTTGAATTCGGTTTGCTAATATTTTGTTGAGTATTTTTGCATCTACGTTCATCAGGGATATTGGTCTGTAATTTTCTTTTTTGGTGAGGTCTTTGCCCGGTTTTGGTATTAGAGTGATGCTGGCTTCATAGAATGAGTTTGGAAGTATTCCCTCCTCTTCTATTTTTTGGAAAACTTTAAGGAGAATCGGTGTTATTTCTTCTCTATATGTCTGGTAGAATTCAGAGGTGAATCCATCAGGCCCAGGGGTTTTGTTCTTGGGTAGTTTTTTGATTACCAATTCGATTTCGTCACTGGTGATTGGTCTGTTTAGTTTTTCTGTTTCTTGCTTGGTCAGTCTTGGAAGGTTGTATTTTTCTAAGAAGTTGTCCATTTCTTCTATGTTTTCCAGCTTGTTAGCATATAGATTCTCATAATATTCTCTTATGATTCTTTGTATTTCTGTGGGGTCCGTCGTGATTTTTCCTTTCTCATTTCTGATTGTGTTTATGTGTGTAGATTCTCTTTTTCTCTTAATGAGTCTGGCTAGGGGTTTATCTATTTTGTTTATTTTTTCAAAGAACCAGCTCTTGGTTTTATTGATTTTTTCTATTGTTTTATTCTTCTCAATTTTATTTATTTCTTCTCTAATCTTTATTATGTCCCTCCTTCTGGTGACTTTGGGCCTCATTTGTTCTTCTTTTTCCAATTTCAGTAATTGTGTCTTTAGACTATTCATTTGGGAATGTTCTTCCTTCTTTAAATAGGCCTGGATTGCAATATACTTTCCTCTTAGAACTGCCTTTGCTGCGTCCCACAGAAGTTGTGGCTTTGTGTTGTTGTTGTCATTAGTCTCCATATATTCTTTGATTTCTGTTTTGATTTGGTCGTTAACCCATTGATTAATTAGGAGAGTGTTGTTAAGTCTCCATGTATTTGTGAGCCTTTTTGATTTCTTTCTAAAATTTATTTCTAGTTTTATACCTTGGTGATCTGAGAAGTTGTTGGTAGGATTTCAATATTTTTGAAATTACTGAGGTTCTTTTTGTGGCCTAGTATGTGGTCTATTCTGGAAAATGTTCCATGTGCACTTGAGAAGAATGTGTATCCTGTTGCTTTTGGGTGTAGAGTTCTGTAGATGTCTGTTAGGTCCATCTGTTCTAGTGTGTTGTTCAGTGCCTCTGTGTCTTTACTTATTTTCTGTCTGGTTGATCTGTCCTCTGGAGTGAGTGGTGTGTTGAAGTCTCCTAAGATGAATGCATTGCTGTCTATTTCCTCCTTTAATTCTGTTAGTATTTGTCTCACATATGCTGGCGCTCCTGTGTTGGGTGCATATATATTTATAATGGTTATATCTTCTTGTTGGACTGACCCCTTTATCATTATGTAATGTCCTTCTTTATCTTTTGCTACTTTCTTCGTTTTGAAGTCTATTTTGTCTGATACAAGTACTGCAACACCTGCTTTTTTCTCTTTGTTGTTTGCATGAAATATCTTTTTCCATCCCTTCACTTTTAGTCTGTGTATATCTTTGGATTTGAGGTGAGTTTCTTGTAGGCAGCATATAGATGGGTCTTGCTTTTTTATCCATTCTGTTACTCTGTGTCTTTTGATTGGTGCATTCAGTCCATTTACATTTAGGGTGATTATTGATAGGTATGTACTTATTGCCATTGCTGGCTTTAGATTCGTGGTTACCAAGGGTTCAAGGGTTGCTTCTTTACTATCTAACAATCTAACTTAACTTTCTTGTTAAGTTATTGTAAACACAGTCTGATGTTTCTTTATTTCTCTCCCTTCTTATTCCTCCTCCTCCATTCTTTCTATAATAGGTGTTTTATTCTTTGCCTTTAGTTAGTATTTGGATGGTCTGCTTTCTTTGCTATGATTTTATTTTCTCTGGTGACATCTTTTTAGCCTTAGGTGTGCTTCCATCTAGAGCAGTCCATTTAAGATATCCTGTAGTGGTGGTTTATGAGAGGCAAACTCTCTCAACTTTCGTTTGTCTGGAAATTGTTTAATCCCTCCATCATATTTAAATGATAATCGTGCTGGATACAATATTCTTGGTTCGAGGCCCTTCTGTTTCATAACGTTAAATATATCATGCCATTCTCTTCTGGCCTGTAAGGTTTCTGTTGAGAAGTCTGATGATAGTCTGATGGGTTTTCCTTTGTAGGTGATCTTTTTTCTCTCTCTAGCTGCCTTTAATACCCTGTCTTTATCTTTGATCTTTGCCATCTTAATTATTATGTGTCTTGGTGTTGTCTTCCTTGGGTCCCTTGTGTTGGGAGATCTATGAGCTTCGGTGGACTGCGAGACTACTTCCTTCCCCAGCGAGGGAAAGTTTTCAGCAATTATTTCTTCAAAGACACTTTCTATCCCTTTTTCTCTCTCTTCTTCCTCTGGTACTCCTATAATGCGAATATTGTTCCGTTTGGATTGGTCACACAGTTCTCTTAATATTCTTTCATTCCTAGAAATCCTTTTATCTCTCTCTGCCTCAGCTGCTCTGTACTCCTGTTCTCTGTTTTCTATTCCATTAACAGTCTCTCGCATCTCATCCATTCTGCTGTTAAGCCCGTCGATCGCTTGTCTGATTTCTGTATTGTCTTTCCTCAGTTCCCTCACTTCCTCCCTCAGCTCTTGCACATTTCTCTGTAGGTCCATCAGCATGGTTATGACTTTTATTCTGAATTCTTTTTCAGGGAGGCTGTGCATTTCCATCCCTTCAGACTCCCTCTCTGGGGTTGTCTGGTTGATTTTGGTCTGAACCATATTCCTCTGTCTTTTCATGGCTATAGAATTGGTCACTAATAGTTGCCACGTATGTCAGCTGGGCTCTTTAAGACTTTAAAAGGAGAAGAAAAAAAAAGGGAAAAAAAACGAAAAGAAAAAAAGAAAGAAAAGAAGAAACAAAAACAAAACAAAAAACAAAACAAAACAAAAAAACAAAAAAAATGCCCACTGGACGTAGATTCTGTGGGAATGCTCTAGGTGGCGCTATTGCCCCACTATTCCACAGCTGTGACTGTGCCGCTCCGCAGGGCCCTTTATCGCTCTGGCAGGGGTGGGAACGAATAGGAGGCTGTTGATCTCAGTGAGAAGTGTAAGTATGGCTACGCTTCCTCAGTCGCCAGCTAAGGCGTCTGAAACTCCCCAGGACTCCCAGCCTGCTGGGCTGAGTGTGCTGGGGCGATCCGGCTCCTCCGCTGGGCTCCTGTCTCTTTAAGACCGCTGAAGAAAGCGCGCGCTTTTTTTTTTTCCTTCCTGGGAGCCGGCTGCAAGCACCCTGGCGCGTTCCCCGCTCAGATCCTGCCCCTCTGTCTCTCCAATCTCCGCTGCACTGTGCGATGTGGGTCAGAGCTCCCCGCGCAGATCACCGAGGCTGGCTACTTCGCGGGGTGTACTTCCACTCCCTCCCGGCTCTGAATCCTCTCCTCCCGCCGGTGCACTGGGCTGGGGGAGTGCTCGGGTCCCGCCGGGTCGTGGCTCCATATCTTACCCGTCTCTTGGGGTGCCGAGTCCTCTCGGGTGTAGCTGCACGCTGTGCACTTTCCTGTGTATTCTCGTCTCTCTTTTAGGAATAGATGTATTTGCTGTGTTTTTGTAGATAAATAGTGTTGGGAGGAGATTTCTGCTGCCCTGCTCACACCGCCATCTTCCCGGAAGTTTTCGAGTTACAATTCTTAACTGTGTAATTTACATATTTTTAATCGCAAGATGATGGTGTTGATGGTCACACATTAATGGTGAACCTGAGTCCTACAAAAGACAAAGACTTCTTGCTGCATGCCAACAACAATGAATGCTCTGTGGAGGTAATGAAAATATTCACTTCATTGTCATGATTGACTACATTCCTTTGTGCAGATTTAGGTCTGCAGTATTCTGAAAAAGGTTTTCGTTTTTGCTATTGTACATAAAACAATCGGTTACTACTAATAACTTACGTCTGGAGCAGGGAAGGGAAGGAAATGGCATGAATAGCCTTGCTGCTGAATGTCTGGTCTCTGCCAGCAGTACAGCATCACCTGGGATCTTGTCAGAAATGCAGAATTCCAGACTCCCACACATCAAAATCAGAATCAGAATTTTAACAAATCACCAGGACACTCACATGCACATTATAGTTGGAGAAGCACTGCTACATAGAATGATCTCAAATTCTTTGTATTTGACTTTAGGAGCTACTGTGTTCTTCCAGGAAGTGTTTCTTTCTAAAATATAGTTCTCTCAGGCAAATGGAAAAATACTTTTACACTTTAAGCCTGCTGAACAGAGGGTCATTAACATTTCCATATGCCAAGATTTATAGATAGTATAACAATCTACATTCTAATCTCAGGATTCACCACATAGTCTTCTACAGTTAGTAAATGGTAGTATTATACCAGTCATGACATAGAATTATAAACATCTTGATGAACAAATAAGCGAAAGGTGGAGACCAGGAAGAAAATATGAGAGTAATATATAAGATAAATTATATAAATACACAAAATTGTAAGTCTAACACAGCCATGTAAGGTATTAAAGTAAACACTAGATGGTAACCAGCATTTCCCTTATCAAAATGTTTCTAAGTGTATATAACTACTCAGTAAAAAGAGTTGATCCACACTGAGCTCTATTATACAGCAAAACACAACACTATACTAAATGTTTTATGTCACTGTCTCATTTAATTTTCACAGTAACTCTATGAGGAGTTATTGTATTGGTCAGGTATTTCTGTGTAACAACCGATCCCCAACACTTAGTGGCTTAAAATAATAATCATTTATATCACTCACATATCTGTGGGTAAGTTGGGGGTTGACTGACTGATCTAGGAAACTGGCTACACTAAAAAATTTGAGGCTTGAGAGATAAGGCAATGTGCCCAGGTCTTAGAGATAGTACATGACAAAAGAGGAATACAAATCCAGAATTGCTACACTGCATCCAGTCATCTAAGCCACAGTGTCTTTCAAAGCATACAGGTTTTCAGCAAATTGAATCAAATCATTTGATTTGATTTGGCCCTCTACTCCTCTTCCTCCTTCCTCAACTCCCATCCCCTTACTCAGTGCTAGAAAGACCAAGTTATCAATAATTATGCTTTAGTTTCTAACACAGGAAGGTGAAGTTGAGTCTGGACTTCCCACTCATAATGGATGTTTTCTGTCTTGTTTCCTCAGCTACAAAAATGTGAAAACCCATGGCCAGACCAGGTATTTTTTCTCCTTCATAGGAAGTCCTCCAAATGTGTTTCATTTGAATGTAAGAGCAACCCTGGAGTGTTCCTTGGAGTAAAAGATAACCACCTTGCTCTAATTAAAGTAGGGGACCAAACTGAGGATTCAGGTATAGAGAATATCAAATTTAAGCTCTCTTAAACTTAATGTGATGGAAAGCTATGGATCTGGGGTTGGGTAGTCCAAATAGCTACCATTGGAGAAGGGATGAAAGATAGAGACAAAAACATTTAAAGGAAATGGAGAGTGCTTAGTATGCTGTGGAATGTTTTTCTTATTATGTGTAATTATTTTCTTTTGTAATCCTTAAGTTGTTTATTGATTTTCCTCTGTATCACTACATAGGCAATATAAGTATTGGAATATTAAATAGGGTATTGGTAAAGAGACCTGCTAACATTCTGAAAAGATATAGCCTGACCTTTACTTTTTTCTTTTGGTCCAGAAAAACTTCATCTTTAGAGTTGAGACCTCTGGGAGGAAACAAGGGCCTTAGCCTAAGTCTCACTTTAGACAGAGATTCATTTTAGAGAGCTACATAAAGCATAACTTTCCTAGATTCCAAATGATAAGCTCACAAACTAGGGTTGCTAGTAAAACATTAGTAAGATACTACACAATTTGACTATTTCATAAGTGGAATAGACCCCAAGTCTGTTTGTAGATGCCCAAAAGTTCAGATGCTTGGCAGGTAATAAAAACATGTGAAAAGGCAATGATAATAAAAAAGTTAAGAAAGATAAATACAGTGCTTATAAATTGAATAATTTGACCTCTAATTATTTCAGTTTTGTAGACTGAGTTAACTTTAAGCAAGGCATTCTTATATTAGGAAGAAAAATTAATTTTAGTTCACACATAATTGAAATCATTAGGAAAATCTAATAAAGTAAAACTTTTTTTAAAAAGCATTGATCCACAACATATGTTAGGGCATTCAAGTACTATGGGATTCAAGTACACAAGTTTTCTGACCTACTAAAACCTAGATGGGACATAGGATTGAGTAACATTACATTTTCAGTAACTGACTATCCCTCAAATTTGTGGCATACCATGGCCTTCTGACCCTGCCTTCCAGAGATCTATTACCTTTATTCTGCTTCACCAACCTGATGTTATAGAATTTTACAAAAACTTATTAATGGAAATATTTTTATTAACTATCTTTGCATTTTACTGTTAACTAAGATAGTAAAATTTATACTAAACTAAATAATAACATTTTTCAAAAACTAAAGGAAAAGTTTTTGCTTATTTTAAGGCCTTGGCAATTTTTACTACAATTTTTCATAGGCTTAATATTGACAATAAACAATAAACATAGTAATAGGATTCTTATGAAATATGACTTTTTTCTGAAAGTACAGGCTTTTTAATTTCCAATTTGTTAAGATCTGTTGTATATAATTTGCTGGTGGAACACAAAATAAAAAAGGCTGAGAATTACTGTACAAAGGCAAACAACTATAGAACAATGTATCTTTGTTTTATTATTTTGTTAATAATTTTATATAGAGGCATAAAAATAATAACAGCAGAATCTATATCATCCCCCCAGGAAAACGCTTAAATGTGGACCATGTGCCTCTGTATAATATGTTTAAAATGATTATCATTAAGTAACCAAATAAATCTACTACATTTTAAATATCCTTGAATAAACTGTTTTTCAAAAGGATGTGATGCCATAATGATTTTATTATATAATGACTCAATATTCTGAAACTCTTAAGTGCAATTAAGCATACCCCAATCCATGAATGTTGGTATCTGGAGTAGGTCATTTGTCTGATGTCTTTGGTGATTCAAAACTGAGTAAATTATAAATAATAAAACTAATATTTTCCAGGTAAGGAATTGTGTCTTTTTTCACCTTCATAGTCACATTGCCCATCATAGTGGCCAGCATAGTTGCCATTCAGTGACTTTACCCAAGGTCAAACAGCCAACATGTACCTGCATCAGAACTTTAACCAGAGGTTTCTGACTCATTGATCTATCTTTCAACCTGGCTATCTTATTTTCATTTAATTTTCCTCTTTTTTTACACATCCATTTTTAAAATATACTTTTCCCCATCAGTATAGTCTGTATTACTTGATTAAAATATTCAAATGTGTGGTGGCCTTTTGTCACTTATTTGCATGTATTTTGATGGTCCAAACACACATTACTTGAAGAAATTTGTCCATTTCTTCATATCAGAACTGACAACTATGTCAATGTACATGTACAATATATATTAGAACTCCACCTCTGCAGTACACAGATGCACACAGGTGAGGATCAGTGTGAGTTTCTCATAAGGAGAACATATTGGACTGAATTCTCTGTCCCCATACCCCTGTACCCACTCCAATCTATTCATATATCCATTCTCGAGGTCATGTTAAACAGGTTCCTCCTGAAGGTCTCAGACAAAAAGGGGTAAGTTCAGTTGTTCCAAATTCCTTAACTGTCAGTGTTGGGGTTAGAGGAGTTAGGAATCTGAGAAATAGATGCAAGAGATGAAAGTGAAAGCCAGTTGATAGAGCATCAACGAGCTACTTCCTGTTGAGTGCCAAGATGATGAAACACTTGTCCAAGTCAAATTATAGTCCCTAGTTCAGAGGACACTACCATAAAGAGAATACATGAATCACTGCCTGTCATGTTAAGAACATAGACTTGGTTCACTTACAGCTGTGTAACTTCAGCAAATTACATAAACTCTCTCATCTCTGTTTATCCTCTATAAAACAAGGAGGTACCAAAATTGTTCTTGTTTACCTAATGTCCATCAATGCCACCCCTACTTCCTTACCAGCAGAATCTCATTTTGTGCTGGGCAGCAATATGCCCAACTAAAAATACACTCTTTCCCAGACTCTCGTGCAGTAGATATGGTAACCATATGACATTGTTCTGGACAATAAAATATAGGCAGGATAATGATTTGAGAAAAACATTTTTAAAGGGGACATATTCAACTGGCATGGCCTTTTTTAGTCTTTCACCCTCTCCCCTTCTTCCTATCTGGAACATAAATATGAGGCTGAATGGGTGATGAGCATGGAGACTAAGGCCTTCATTTTAAGAAAGGCAAAAAGGAAAGATGGAAGGACCCTAGTGTAGTGAACAATATTGGTGTTCTGCCCAAATCCCTTGGATTCATTTATAACAGATTCTTTGATAACATTTCCGAGTGTACCACACACCCACATACCCACCATCACCACCACTATCTGTGTGCTTTCAAAACCCAGCATTTGTAGCTTTTGTTATAAGGATTGCCATTAAGGTATACTGATGTTGCTTTACAGAGAGATGAAAGGTTCTGTGAGTTTTCATTCCTCTCACCAGCCTCACAAGACTTTTGAAAGCCCAGCTCTCTGTGGTGGGTGAAAAACTCAATTTTAAATTTCATTTAAAAATTCTACAAGGTTCATGCTAAGCTACCCTCTGCTGGACTTCAGCATGAGATTGCATTCTTGCTTAGATTCCTGTACATCCCTCTCCTGCCCAACTTCTTTATCATATTACAGACAATATTTTGTCAATTTTAATAAAAATAGACAAATTCCTTGACAGGCACAAACTATCAAGACTCAAGACGAAAGAGACAATAGGAATAAGCCTATAGCCATTTTTAAGTTAATTTTTATTTTAAAAAGTTCTCATAAAAACTTCAGTCTTCACTAGTCAATTCTTCCAAGCATTTACATAAGAAATAAATCAATTCTAAACCAACTGCATCAAAAAATTGAAGAGGAGTGAATTCTGTTCAATTCATTCTATGAGGCAACCATTACACTTATATCAAAACCAAAGACAGTACAAGAAAAATAAAGGCTACAGACCAGTATTTTTCATGAACATGGACATAAGAGTTTTAAATAAAATTTTAGCAAATCAAATCCAATAATATAGAAAAATTATTCATAATATATGCAAAGGATATGTATATGTATATTAAAAGTGTATAAAAATATATCATAACCAAGTGAGATTTAATTCCAGGAATACAAGGTTGGTTTAGTACTCAAAAACCAATCAATGAAATTTATAATTTTAACAAACTAAAACAGAAAAACAATGTAATCATCTCAATAGATACAAAAAAAGCAGTTGACAAATTCTAACATCCATTCCTGAAAAAAAAAAAACACTCAATAAACTAGGAAAAGAAGAGGACTTTCTGAACATGATAGAGACTAGACCAAAGCAAACTTACAATAACATCATACTTAATAGTGAAAAACTGAGTAGAAAAAGATTGAATAAGATCAAGAACAATAAAAAGTTGTCTATTCTCACCACTTGTATCCAACATTTTACTGGAGGTTCTAGTCATTGCAATAAATCTTGGAAAAGAAATAAGTAATCTAGACTGAAAAGAAAAAGAAAAACTGCCTTCATTTTTTTTCTTTACATATTTTTTATTAAGTTATCATTGATATATACTCTTATCAAGGTTTCACATAAAAAACAATGTGGTCACAGCAGGCTTACACCTGTGTGCTCGGCCCACTGGCTGTGATACTGGAGACAGGCAGGGCACACAGTAGTCAGGAAACAGATCTTTCCTCCCCCCAAGCATCATCTCTGCTCCCCAATGACCTCCAACCTCACTCTAGGGGCTCAGCAGCACCAGAGATGGGAGCTTCTGAGCACTAGAGGGCATCACACAGAAATATGAAATGTCAAAAGAACATGATACAGACCAAAATCTCACAAACCCCATAAAAAGGGCCAAATGAAACTGAACTCACCAATTTTCCTGAAAGAGAATTGAAAATAAAAATTATAAACATGCTTACAGAGGTACAGAAAAATATTCAAGAACTCAGGAACGAATTTAAGTTGGAGATTCAATCATTAAGAAATTCCATATCTGAAATGAAACATACAATGGAGGGATTGAAAAGCAGATTAGACATAGTAGAAGAGACAGTAAATGGAATAGAAATTACAGAAGAGGAATACAAAGAAGCTGAGGCACAGAAAGAAAAAAGAATCTCTAAGAATGAAAGAATATTGAGAGAACTGTATGACCAATCCAAACGGAACAATATTTGCATTATAGGGGTACCAGAAGAAGAAGAGAGAGAAAAAGGGATAGAAAGTGTCATTCAGGAGGTAATTGCTGGAAAATTCCCCAATCTGGGGAAGGAGATAGTCTCTCAAACCATGGAGATGCACAGATTTCCCAACACAAGGGACCCAAGGAAGACAACAACAAGACATATAATAATTAAAATGGCAAAGATCAAGGATAAAGACAGACTTTTAAAAGCACCTAGAGAGAGAAAAAAAAGATCACATACAAAGGAAAAGCCATCAGGCTATCATCAGATTTCTCAACAGAAACCATACAGGCAAGAAGGGAGCGGCATGATATATTTAATGCAATGAGGCAGAAGGGCCTTGAACCAAGAATACTCTACCAGGCAAGGTTATCATTTAAATTTGAAGGCGGGATTAAACAATTTTCAGATAAGCAAAAGCTGAGAGAATTTATCTCCCACAAACCACCTCTACAGTGCATTTTGGAGGGACTCCTATAGATGGAAGTATTCCTAAGGCTAAATAGATGTCACCCAAGGGCTAGACAAAGAGTACAGAATATGATTCATATGTACAAAGAATGGAGGAGTAAGAAAAAGGAGAAAAAAAAAGAACCTTTAGGTTGTGTTTGTAATAGCATACGAAGTGAGTTAAATTAGACTGTTAGATAGTAAGGGAATTACCCTTGAACCTTTGGTAACCACAAATCTAAAGCCTGCAATGGCAATAAGTACATACCTACGATAATCACCCTAAATATAAATGGTCTGAATGCACCAATCAAACGACATGGAGTCACGGAATGGATAAAAAAACAAGACCCATCTATATGTTGCCTACAAAAGACTCATTTCAAACCCAAAGACATACACAGACTGAAAGTAAAGGGATAGAAAAGATACTTCATGCAACTAATAGTGAGAAAAAAGCAAGAGTTACAGTACTTGTATCAGACAAAAAAGGCTTCAAAACAAAGAAAGTCACAAGAGACAAAGAAGGACATTACATAATGATAAAGGGGTCAGTCCAAAAAGAGGATATAACTATTATAAATATCTATGCACCCATCACAGGATCACCTACATATGTGAAACAAATACTAACAGAAATAAAGGGGGAAATAGAATGCAATACATTCATTTTAGGAGACTACAACACACCACTCACTCCAAAGGACAGATCATCCAGACAGAAAATAAAGAGACACAGGCACGGAAGAACGTATTAGAACAGATGGACTTAATGGACATCTACAGAACACTACATGGAAAAGCAACAGGATACACATTCTTCTGAAGTGCACATGGAACATTTTCAAGAATAGATCATATACTAGGACACAAAAAGGGCCTCGCTAAATTCAAAAAGATTGAAATTATACCAACCAGCTTTTCAGATCACAAAGGTATGAAAATAGAAATAAATTACACAAAGAAAATGAAAAAGCCCACAAACACATGGACACTTAATACATGCTCCTAAATAATCAATGGATAAATAACCAAATAAAAACAGAGATCAAGCAATATATGGAGACAAATGACAATAATTCAACACTGCAAAATCTGTGGGACACAGTGAAGGCCATGCTAAGAGGGAAATATATTGCAGTACAGGCCTACCTCGGGAAAGAAGAACAATCCCAAAAGAACAGTCTAAACTCACAATGAATGAAACTAGAAAAGGAAGAAGAAATGAGGCCCAAAGTCAGTAGAAGGAGGGACATAATAAAGATTAAAGCACAAATAAATAAAATTGAGACGAATAAAAAAATAGGAACAATCAATGAAAGCAGGAGCTGGTTCTTTGAGAAAATAAACAAAATAGATAAACACTTAGCCAGACTTATCAAGAAAAAAAGAGTCTACACATATAAACAGAATCAGAAATGAGAAATAAAAATTCACTACAGATACCACAGAAATACAAAGAATTATGAGGAAATACAATGAAAAATTTTATGCGATCAAACTGGATAACCTAGAAGAAATGGACAACTTTCTAGAAAAATACAACCTTCCATGGCTGACCCAGGAAGAAAGAGAAAATCTAAAGAGACCAACTACCAGCAACAAACTTGAATTGTTAATCAAAAAACTACCCAAGAACAAAACTCCTGGACCAGATGGTTTCATGGCTGAATTTAATCAAGCATTTAGTGAAGACCTAATACCCATCCTCCTTAAAGTTTTCCAAAAACTAGAAGAGGAGGGAATACTCCCAAACTCATTCTACGAGGCCAACATCACTCTAATACCAAAACCAGAAAAATACACCACAAAAAAAGAAAATTACAGACCAATATCCCTGATGAACATAGATGCAAAAATACTCAACAAAATATTACGAAACTGAATTCAAAAACACATCAAACAGATCATCCATCATGATCAAGTGGGATTCATCCCAGGGATGCAAGGATGGTACAACACTCGAAAATCCATCAATATCATCCACTACATCAACAAAAAGAAGAACAAAAACCACATGATTATCTCCATTGATGCTGAAAAAACATTTGACAAAATTCCACATCCTTTCATGATAAAAACTATCAGCAAAAGGGGTATAGACGGCAAGTACCTCAACATAACAAAGACATATATGACAAACCCACAGCCAACATTATACTTAACAGTGAGAAGCTGAAAGCTTTTCCTTTAAGATTGGGAACAAGACAAGGATGCCCACTCTCCCCACTTTTATTCAACATAGTTCTACAGGTCCTAGCCACGACAAGCAGACAACACAAAGAATAAAAAGGCATCCAGATTGGTAAGGAAGAAGTCAAACTGTCCCTGTTTGCAGATGACATGATATTATACATAAAAAACTCTAAAGAATCCACTCCAAAACTATTAGATCTAATATCTGAATTGAGCAAAGTTATGGGATACAAAATTAATACACAGAAATCTGTTGCATTTCTCTATACACTAATGGTGAACTAGCAGAAAGAGAAACAGGAAAACAATTCCATTCACTATTGCATACAAAAGAATAAAATACCTAGGAATACAACCTAACCAAGGAAGTGAAAGACTTGTATTCTGAAAACTACAAGACACTCCTAAGAGAAATTAAAGAGGACACTAACGAATGGAAATGCATCCCATGCTCTTGGCTAGGAAGAATAAATATTGTCAAAATGGCTATACTACCTAAAGCAATCTACAGATTCAATGCAATCCCTATCAAACTACCAACAGCTTTCTTCAATGAACTGGAACAAATAATTCTAAAATTCATATGGAACCACAAAAGACCCCGAATAGCCAAAGCAATCCTGAGAAGGA
The DNA here is from genome assembly GCA_032199065.1 of Smutsia gigantea. Lineage (NCBI taxonomy): Eukaryota > Metazoa > Chordata > Mammalia > Pholidota > Manidae > Smutsia > Smutsia gigantea. The sequence goes on along the minus strand of JAVSCE010002500.1, from coordinate 449,385 downwards.
GGAATAAAACAGGGGGAATTACACTCCCTGACTTCAAGCTCTACTACAAAGCCACAGTAATCAAGACAATTTCGTATTGGCACAAAACAGACCCACAGACCAGTGGAACAGAATAGAAAATCCAAAATTAACCCAAACATATATAGTCAATTAATATTTGATAAAGGAGCCTTGGATATACAATGGGGAGATGACAGTCTCTTCAGCAGCTGGTGTTGGAAAAACTGGACAGCTACATGTAAGAGAATGAAACTGGACTACTGTCTAACCCCATACACAAAGGTAAATTCAAGGTAGATCAAAGTCCTGAATGTAAGTTATGAAACCATAACACTTAGAAAAAAACGTAGGCAAAAATCTCTTGGACATAAACATGAACGACTTCTTCATGAACATATCTCCCTGGGCAAGGGAAACAAAAGCAAAAATGAACAAGTGGGACTATATCAAGCTGAAAAGTTTCTGTACAGCAGAGGACACCATCAGTAGAACAAAGAGAGATCCTACAGCATGGGAGAATATATTCATAAATGACATACCTGATAAGGGGTTGACATCCAAAATAAAGAACTCATGCACCTTAACAAACAAAAAGCAAATAATCCAATTAAGAAATGGGCAAAGGACATGAATAGACACTTCTCTAAAGAAGAAATTCAGATGGCCAACAGGCACATGAAAAGATGCTCCACATCCCTAATCATCAGAGAAATGCAGATTAAAACCACAATGAGATATCACCTCACACCAGTGAGGATGGCCAACATCCAAAAACATAACAACAAATGTTGGCGAGGATGTGGAGAAAAGGGAACCCTCCTATACTGCTGGTGGGAATGCAAATTAGTTCAACCATTGTGGAAAGCAGTATGGAGGTTCCTCAAAAAACTCAAAATAGAAATACCATTTGACCCAGGAATTCCACTCCTAGGAATTTACCCTAAGAATGCAGCAGCCCAGTTTGAAAAAGACATATGCACCCCTATGTTTATCGCAGCACTATTTACAATAGCCAAGAAATGGAAGCAACCTAAGTGTCCATCAGTAGATGAATGGATAAAGAAGAGGTGGTACATATACACAATGGAATATTATTCAGCCATAAGAAGAAAACAAATCCTACCATTTGCAACAACATGGCTGGAGCTAGAGTGTATTATGCTCAGTGAAATAAGCCAAGCCAAAAAAGACAAGTATCAAGTGACTTCACTCATATATGGAGTATAAGAACAAAGAAAAAAACTGAAGGAACAGAACAGCAGCAGACTCACAGAACCCAAGAGTGGACTAACAGTTACAAAAGGGAAAGGGACTGGGGAAGATGGGTGGGAAGGGAGGTATAAGAGGGAAAATGGGGCATTACGATTAGCAGACGTAATGTTGGGGGGGCATGGGAAGGGCTGTACAACTCAGAGAAGACTAGTAGTGATTCTATAGCATCTCACTACGCTGATGGACAGTGACTGTAATGGGGTTGGTGGGGAGGACCTGATGATGGGGATAGTTTAATAACCATAATATTTCACATGTAATTGTAGATTAATGATACCAAAATAAATTATAAAAAAAACACTAAGAAGTAGTAAAGTTTTCACAGATCAATATTTTAGTGCCTATATTGAATAGCCTAGGTGTTCGAGTTCAAACTAACTAGAACTCATTGCGCATATATTTTTTTAAAGATCATTCTAATGAGATATTAATAAATAAAATATAAGCCGAACCAAAAAAAAAACCAATTAGCACACATTATGTAGCAGTGGGGGGGTATACGAGGAAGGCGGTATAACACAGAGAAGACAAGTAGTGATTCTATAGCATCTTACTATGCTGATAGACAGTGACTGTAATGGGGTATGTGGTGGGGACTTGATAATAGGAGGAGTCTAGTAACCATAATGTTGCTCATGTAATTGTACATTAATAATAGCAAAAAAAAGGCAATGTGGTCACTACATTCACCCATATTATCAAGTCCCTCCCATACCCGATTGCAGTCACTGTCTATCAGTGTAGTAAGATGCCAGAGTCACTACTTGTCTTCTCTGTGCTGCAGTGTCTTCCCCACGATCCCCACACACAATGTGTACTAATCATAATGCCCCTCAATCCCCTTCCCTTCCCTTCCCACCCTCCCTCCCACTCCCCTCCCCTTTGGTAACTGCTAGTCCCTTCTTGGATTCTGTGAGTCTGCTGCAGAAAAACTGCCTTTATTTAAAAACAATGTGATCATCCATGTAGAAAATCCAATGGAATCTATAAAAGTTTATGGAACTAATAAATAATCTTAACAAGGATGTACAATGCTACAAGATCAACACACAAAAATCAAATGTATTTCTATATAGTAACAAGAGACAACTGGAAACTGAAATTTTTTAAGTACCATTTATAATACATTAAAAGTTTTTAAATACTAGGGATTATACTGACAAAGATAAATAACATTGAAAACTGCCAAACATTACTGAAACTAAGGAAGACCTAAATAAATAGACAGACATACCATGTTCGTGGGTCATAAGAACCAAAATGGTTAGTCCATTTCCCCAAATTGATATGTAGATTTCATGCAATCCCAATCAAAATCTGACATTAAAAGCTGGCATTAAAATTTATATGGAAATGCAGAAGACCTAGAATAGCCAAAAGAATTTTGAAAAATGACACTAGAGGTCTTCACCTCTTGCTTTCAAGACTCATTGTAAAGCTACACTTATTTAGACAGTATGGTAAATATGTTATTTCCAGAAAGATATACAAATACATTAGTGGAACAGCATTGAGAGTTCAGAAATAGACTAAACTATATACACCCAACTGATTATTTACAAAAGTACAAAGGCAATTCAATGGAAAAAGGAGAGTCATTCCAACAAATGGTGCTTGAACAATTGGATATCCATGTGCAACAAAAACAAAAACAAAACAAAACAAAAAACCAAGAGGCAGTCCAAGATGATGGTGTAGGAAGATTTTGAACTCACCTCTTATATGGACATACTAAATTTATACCTATGTATAGAGCGATTACTCCTGAAGAAGAACTGAGGGCTGATTGGACAACTTCTGCACAACAAACAATAAAGAGACCATACAGAGTAGAGTAGGAGAGAAAGAGACACAGTAATGATAGGAATGCCACCCCTGACAGAAAAACCTGCAGGAGAGAGGAATATCACCTAAGGGCCCATGCACAAATTCAGCCATCCTGGGGGACAGCAAATAAAAATCAGTTTAAAGGGAAACTAGACTAACTAACCCTAGAGCACCCACCAAATGTGCAGGGAACTGTTAGAACTCTCTTCCAGGTTAGAAGTTCAGGTGATTGCCAATTTTATGTTCCTTCTCCACCTTGATGGTGAAGATGGAAGCGGGTCCAAGTACTCTAGCCAGCCTGCTAGGGCCACCCCAGTAGTCCCAGGCCCCTAGCCCACACCAGCTCCAGCCATCCCCCTAAGGCAGCTTCAGCATGGCATGCCCTAGGCACTCCTGCCTGCACCTGTTCCAGCTCCAGTCATCTGGTCAAGGTGACCATGGTGTGGCTTACTCTGGGACCCCTCAAGCCTACACCCAATTCTGCCATCCCACCAATGGCCCTAGAATAGTACACCCAGGGACCTCTTGGCCTGCACCCACTCCAGCTCCAGCCATCTGGTCAGTGTGGCCCTGGTATGACATTCCCAGGGACTCCCTGGCCTGCACCAACTCCAGCTCCAGTCATCCCACAAAGGTGGCCCCACAAAACCAGGTTACTGTAGAACTCCCCTGGCCTGCACCTACTTCAGTCCAAGCTGGCTTGCCAAAGCCTCCAGGCACCCATAATCTGCACAGAGGATGCTCCTACACAACACCACTACCTCAAGACTGGGAGAGGTATCTGCTCTGCCTAATTCATATAAACAAACATAGAAAGTCAAACAACATGAGGTGACAGAGAATATATTTCAAATGAAAAAACAAGATAACCCCAGGAAAAAACACTAATGAAACAGAGATGAGTAATTTACCTGATAAAGAGTTCAAAGTAATGGTCATAAAGATACTCACTCAGGAAAAGAATGGAGGAACAGAGTGAGAACTTCAAAAAAAGGTTAAAAAAATATAAGAAATAACTAATCAAGCATGAAAAATACAATAACTGAAGTGAAAAATGCACTAGCCAATCAACAGCAGATGAGATGAAGAACAGATAAGTGATCTGGAAGACAAAATAGTGGAAATCACCCAATCAGAACAGCAAAAGGAAAAAAGAACTTTTAAAAGTGAGGCTAGTTGAAGGGACCTCTAGGACAATATCAAGCATACTAACATTTACATTATAGTGTTGCCAGAAGGAAAAGAGAAAGGGGCAGAAAATTTATTTGGAGAAATAATGGCTGAAAACATACCCCAAATGGGGAAAGGAACCGACATCCAGGTCCATGAAGTCCAGAGTCCAAACAAGATGAATCCAAAGACCCAAGATATATTATAATTAAATAGCAAAAGTTAGAATCTTAACGGTAGCAAAAGAAAAACAAATAGTCACCTACAAGGCAAACCTGGTAAGAATATAAGCTTTTATGGGCCATAAGGAAGCAATAGGATATATTTAAAGTACTGAAAGGGAAAAAGTTACAACCAAGAATACTCTACCTGGCAAGGCTATCATTCAAAATTAGAGGATCAATGAAGAGTTTTCCAGACAAGCAAAAACTAAAGGAGTTCATCACCACTACACAGGCCTAACAAGAAATGTTAAACAGTGTCTGAGTGGAAAAGAAAAGGCCAAAGCTAGAAATAAGCAAATATGTGAAAGAAAAAATCTAACTGATAAAAGTAAATATTATAGTAAAGGCAGTGGATAGATAAATTAAAAAGCTAATACAAAGTTTAAAAGACAAAAATAGTAGAATCAACAATAACTACAATAAGTAGTTTTTAAAGGATGCAAAAGTTAAAAGATGTAAAATATGGCAACAAAACATAGAACGTGGAGGGAGGAGGACAGAAATATAGTGCTTTTAGAATGTGTTCAATTTAAGCAACTATCAGCTTAAAATACGTTGGCATATATAAACCTCATTGTAACCACAAACCAAAAATCAAAATACAAGAGATACACAAATAAATAAATAAATAAATAGAAAGGAAGCAAAATATAACACTAAAGAAAACTATTAAACCCCAAGGGAAGAAACCAAAACAGGAAGAAAGGAACAAGGAAGAACCACAAAAACAACCAGAAAAAAAATTTTAAATGGTAATAAGTACATACCTATGAATAATTACTTTAAATGTAAATGCACTAAATGGTCAAATCAGAAAACATAGGGTGGCTGAACAGATAAGACAAAAACAAGACCCATCTGTATGCTGCCTATAATACATTCACTTCAGATCTAAAGACACACACAGACCAAAGGTGAAGGGATAGAAAAAGATACTCCATGCAAATGGAAAAGAAAAAAAAGCTGGAATAGCCATACTCATAACAGACAAAATAACTTTTATAAAGAAGACTGTAACAAAAGACAAAGAATGGCATTACTTAATGATAAAACAGCCAATCAATTTCCATAAAATGAAAGGGCAATCTACTGAATGGGAGAAGATATTTCCAAACAATATATCTGACAAGGGGTTAATCCAAAATACATAAAGACTTCATATAACTCAACACCAAAAACATAAATAATTCCATTAAAAAATGGGCAGAGGACCTGAAGAGACATTTTTCCAAATAAGACATTCAGATGGCTAACAGACACATGAAAAGCTGCTCCACATCACTAATCATCAGGGAAATGGAAATTAAAACCACAATGACAGATCACCTCACACCAGGCAGAGTGACTAATTAAGACAAGAAATAAAAAGTGTTGGTGAGGATGTGGAGAAAAGGGAACTCTTACACATTGCTCATGGGAATGTAAATTGGTGCAGCCGCTATGGAAATGGTATGGAGATTTCTCAAAAAAACTAAAAATAGAAATATCACACAACCTAGTAATTACACTTCTGGGAATTTACCTTAAGAAAACAAAATCAGCAACTCAAAAAGATATATGCACAACTATGTTGATTGCAGCATTATTTACAAGAGTCAAGATATAGAAGCAACCTAAGTGCCCATTGCTACATGAAAGGATAAAGATGTGGTATATATACACAATGAAATATTATTCAGCCATAAAAAACATTTGTGACAACATGGATGGACCTAGAAGGCATTATGCTAAGAGAAATAAGCCAGGCAGAGAAAAACAAATGCCATATGATTTCATTTATATGGGAAATCTAGAAAACAAAACCAATGAACAAACAAGCAAAGAAAACAGAAATAGACTTATAAACACAGAGAAAAAATTGGTGATTGCCATAGGGGAGGGGGATAAGGGTGCTGGACAAAATAGGTGAAGGGAATAAAGAAGTATATACTTCCAATATAAAACAAATTAATCATGTGGATTAAAGTATAATATAGGGAATATAGTCAATAATATTGTAATATCTTTATATGATGACAGATGGTAACTACACTTTTCATGGTGAGCATTTAGTAATGTATATAATTGTCAAATCACTATCCTGTATACCTGAAAGCAATATAGTATTGTACTGTATATCAACTATAATTCAATAAAAATAAATAAAGGACATAATTTCTCCTATAAATACTCAAGTAACCATTCCCTCTGAACTCACTATTACGTGGCTTCATTTATCATTCTCTTACCCCTCCACTACTCCTTTTCCACACATATCTATACACACACATTCACATGTGTTCAATGAAAACTGCTCTAGCAAGGTAGCATGAATACCTTCTAAATGGCAAATCCATTGCTCACTTCTTAGTCCACTTCTTCTGTAGCTCCCAGCTGCACGTGTCTTTCTCAACGATTCCATTCTTATTAAGTCGCTCCTTTTACTTCAGTTCTTGTGACACAACTCCCCTGCTTCTCCTCCAACTCTTATTACCACTCTTCCTGGCTGCCTATATAGGCTTTCTTTTTTCTCTGTCTTCTCAAATATTTGTGTTCCTAAATACACATATGTCACCCACTTGCCCAGATAAGCAAGGTGTTATACTCCAGACCCAGGCTGGGAATGAGAAGATTCAAGGCCCTGGGGTGGTGATCTAACCATCAGCTGAATTCACGGCCAGAAGAACTACCCCAACTTATTGTCTACACAAAAGGATGTGTGTGTGTGTGTGTGTGTGTGTGTGTGTGTGAGACAGAGAGAGAGAGAGAAAGAGACTTTGTCCAGAGAAGCTCACTTACAAAGACTGTTGAAGTGGATTTCCCATACATGCTGATGAATTATAAAATCTGAAATTCCATGCGCTGCCCTGACATCTTTAGCCTTGCAAAGCCCCAAAGGCCTACCATGAGTTCCCCTGTGGCCCAACCAGCCAGATCGCCTATTAACTGGACCAGCTGGCTTCCAAGTGGTCCTCAGCCTAATAGGTTTCATCTCTGTGCCAGCCGTGGTATTATTCAAATAACTCACATCCTCCAACAGGTATCAAAGGTCACTCACTCTCTTGTTATTACAAAACCTGCCTCTCACAGCCCCTGCTGCATCATTCTGGTCCCCAGGAGTAACACTCATGTGGCCCTTCAGGGAATGTGGTGTTCTCCTCCCCACAGGCTGTGAGTATATATGATTAATAAACCCCTGCCAATCTCATCTGACCATCAGGTGTTGTATGTTCCACCATCTCATACTATTCAGGGCAGGGGATTCCCACTTCACCACCAGGGTAAATAGAAGGTGGTCAAAAGAGTTGGCAGCCTCCTGCTGGTTGGGGAGGGAGTGATTAACAAGCATCAAGGAATCTCAGACTTAACCTTCTTTTTTTTTTAATTTAATTTTTTGTTATTTTTTTACAGCCCTCCCCTTGCCCCCCCAACATTACGTCTGCTGATCGTAATGCCCCTTTTTCCCTTATACCTCCCTTCCCACCCATCCTCCCCAGTCCCTTTCCCTTTGGTAACTATTAGTCCGTTCTTGGGTTCTGTGAGTCTGCTGCTGTTTTGTTCCTTCAGTTTTTTTCTTTGTTCTTATACTCCACATATGAGTGAAATCATTTGATACTTGTCTTTTTTGGCTTGGCTTATTTCACTGAGCATAATACCCTCTAGCTCCATCCATGTTGTTGCAAATGGTAGGATTTGTTTTCTTCTTATGGCTGAATAATATTCCATTGTGTATATGTACCACTCTTCTTTATCCATTCATCTACTGATGGACACTTAGGTTGCTTCCATTTCTTGGCTATTGTAAATAGTGCTGCAATAAACATAGGGGTGCATATGTCTTTTCAAACTGGGCTGCTGCATTCTTAGGGTAAATTCCTAGGAGTGGAATTCCTGGGTCAAATGGTATTTCTATTTTGAGTTTTTTGAGGAACCTCCATACTGCTTTCCACAATGGTTGAACTAATTTGCAGTCCCACCAGCAGTGTAGGAGGGTTCCCTTTTCTCCACATCCTCGCCAACATTTGTTGTTGTTTGTGTTTTGGATGTTGGCCATCCTCACTGGTGTGAGGTGATATCTCATTGTGGTTTTAATCTGCATTTCTCTGATGATTAGCGATGTGGAGCATCTTTTCATGTGCCTGTTGGCCATCTGAATTTCTTCTTTGGAGAAGTGTCTATTCATGTCCTCTGTCCATTTCTTAATTGGATTATTTGCTTTTTGTTTGTTAAGGTGCAGGAGTTCTTTATATATTTTGGATGTCAATCCTTTATCAGATAGACTTAACCTTCTTGTTCCTCACTTCCTATTGCCATCTCCCAACCCAATGGCACCCCGTCCAAGGCTACCAGCAACTAGGGTTTTGCTATTCCTTCATGGACTAACAAGATCTCTTTCCTGAGTTACAGGTGAGCTGTGCTTCCTATTGCCTATGGGACACCACCATTTTGATGTGCCTTAGATTCTTCAAACTCATCATAATCCTAATCAAATACATTCTTTTCCTCTATCCCATCACCAAAGGCACTTTCTTCATATCTGAATTATCAGTACCTAACACAGTGCCCAGCACTTTCAATAATGTTTTCTTTGCATTAACAGTTCTTTTTTTATTGAAGTATTGTTGATATACAATCTTATATTGGTTTCAAATATACAATAGTGGCTTAACAGTTACTCATATTACTAAATCCTCATGCCCTCTAGTGCAGTTACTATTTGTCAACATAGGAAGATGTTACAAAATCATTGACTATATTCTCCATGCTGTACTACCATCCCCATGATCAACTTATATTATGACTGAGAATTTTTGTGCCATTCAAACCCCTACCCACCCCACCCACCTGCCCCAACTCCTCCCCCATGGTAACCACCAGTCACTTCTCCATGACTCTACTAATATTTTGTTCATTCTGTTTTGTTTTGTTTTTAGATTCCACAAATAAGTGAAATCATATGGTATTTGTCTTTTTCTGCTGGCTTATTTCACTTAGCATAATACCCAGAGTACCTTAATATCCATCCATGTTGTTGCAAATGGCAGAATTTCTTTTATTTTAATGGCTGAATAATATTCCATTGTGTATATGTACCACATATTCTTAATCCATTTTATCAGTTGATGGACACTTAGGTTGTTTCCACACCTTGGCTATTGTAAATAATGCAGTGATAAACACAGGGGTGCATACATCTTTTTGAATCAGGGATTTTGTTTTCTTAGAGTAAATACCTAGAAGTGGAATTATTGGGTTGAATGGTATTTCTGTTTTTAGCTTTTTGAGGAGCCTCCATACTGCCTTCCACAGCAGTTGTACCAATTTATATTTCCACCAACAGTGTAGGAGGATTCCCATTTCTCCACATCCTCACCAACACTTGTGATTTCTTGTCTTTTGGATAGTGGCCATTCTAATAGGTGTGAGGTGATATCTCATTGTAGTTTTGATTTGCATTTCCCTGATGATTAGTGATGTAGAGCATCTTGTGTCTGTTTGCCATCTGTATTTCTACTTTGGAGAAGTGTCTGTTTAGGTCCTCTGCCTATTTTTTAATCAGGTTATTTGTTTTTTGGTGTTGAGGTATATGAGCTCTTTATATAGTTTGGATGTTAACCCCTTACTAGATAAATCATTTACAAATATATTCTCCCATACTACAGACACCTTTTTGTTCTGCTGATGGTGTCCTTTGCTGTACAGAAGCTTTTTAGTTGAATGTAGTCCCATTTGTTCATTTTTTCCTTCTGTTTCCTTTGCCCAAGGAGCTGTGTCCAGAAAAAAACTGATTATACTTATGTTCGAGATTTTTGCCTGTGTTTTCTTCTGTTTTATGGTTTCATGTCTTACATTCAGGTCTTTGATCTATTTCAAGTTTACTTTCATATATGGAGTTAGACAGTAATCCAGTTTCATTCTCTTGCTTGTAGCTGTCCAGTTTTTGCAACACCAGTTATTGAGGAGGCTGTCTTTTCTCCATTATATATTCATGTCTCCTTTATCATGTACTAATTGACCATATATGAGTGGGTTTATATCTGGAATCTCTATTCTGTTCCATTGATCTGTGGGTCTGTTCTTGTGCCAGTAACAAATTGCTTTGATTACTGTAGCTTTGTATTATAGCTTGAGGTTGGGGAGTGTAATACCCCCAGTTTTGTTTTTCTCTCTCAGATTGCTTTGGCTTAACGGGGTCTTTTGTGGTCCCATATGAACTTTAGAACTATTGTTCTAGTTCATTGGATTGCATTGAATCTGTAAATTGCTCAATCAGGATGACCATTTTGACAATATTAATTCTTCCTACCCATGAGCAAGGGATAAATTTCCATTTACTGGTGTCTTCTTTAATTTCTCTCATGAGTGTCTTATAGTTTTATTCTTTGGTATTCTTTTTGATGCAATTAGAAATGGAATTGTTTTCTTGATTTCTCTTTCTGCTATTTCATTGTTAGTATATAGGAATGCAACAGATTTTTGTGTATTAATTTTGTATCCTGCAACTTCGCTGAATTCAGTTATTAGTTTTAATAGTTTTTGGTGGAGTCTTCAGGGTTTTCTATGTATAATATATTATGTAATCTGCAAATAGTGCCAGTTTAAATTCTTCCTTACTAATTTGGATGCCTTTTATCTCTTTGCATTGTCTGATTGCCTTGGCTAGAATCTCCACTACTATGTTGAATAAATGTGTTGAGAGTGGACATCCTTGTCCTGTTCCTGATCTTAGAGGAAAAGCTTTCAGCTTTTGCCATTGAGTACAATGTTAGCTGTGGGTTTGAAATATATGGCCTTTATTAAGGTGAGATACATACCTGTTATACCCATTTTGTTGAGAGTTTTTATCATGAATAGATGTTGAATTTTGCCAAATGCTTTTTCAGCATCTATTGAGATGAACATGTGGTTTTTATCCTTCTTTTTGTTAATTTGGTGTATGATATTGATTGATTTACGAATATTATACCATCCTTGCATCCCTGGAATAAATCCTGCTTGGTCATGATGGATGATCTCATTGATGTATTTTTGAATTCGGTTTGCTAATATTTTGTAGAGGATTTTTGCATCTATGTTCATCAGGGGTATTGGCCTATAATTTTCTTTTTTTGTAGTGTCTTTGCCTGGTTTTGGTGTTAGAGTGATGATGGCCTCATAGAATGAGTTTGGAAGTATTCCTTGCTCTTCTATTTTTGGAATACTTTAAGAAGGATGTATAATCTAAAAGAACTTTTTTCTTCTTCCTCCTCCACACTTTATGTATTAGATGCCACAATCTGCAATTTTTGTGTATCCCTTGATTTTGTTTATAGTTAGTTTTACTACTTTGGTTTTCATTTTGTATTTGCTTGGTAATTAATTGGTCGACTACCTTTACTGTGGGTTTATTTTCACTGGTGAAAACTGTTTAGCCCTAGGAACATTTTATCTACTGCAGTCCCTTATCATACCCTGTAACACTGGATTAGTGGTTATAAATTCCTTGAGCCCTCATTTATCTGGGAATTGTTTAATCCCTACTTCAAATCTGAATGATAATCTTGCCAGATAGAGGATTCTTCGTGAAGGTCCTTCTGTTTCAGTACATTAAATATATCATGCCACTCTCTGTGGCCTGTAGAGTTTCTGATGAGAAGTCTGCTGACAGCCTGATGGTATTTCCTTTATAAGTAATCTTTTTTCTCTCTCTGGCTGCTTTCAACACTCTCTCCTTATCCTTAATATTTTCCATTTTAATTATTATATGTCTCGGGGTTGTCCTCCTGGAATTCTTTTTGTTAGGGACTCTCTGTACTTCCATGACCTGAGGGTCTATTTTCTTCCCCTCACTGAAGAAGTTTTCAACAATTATCTTCTCAAAAAAAGAGACTTTCTATCCCTTTGTCTCTGTCTTCTCCTTCTGGTGCCCCTATTATTCAAATATTTTTTCATTTGGATTGGTCACACAGCTCTCTTGTCCTTCTTTCATTCCCAGAGATTCCTTTTTCTCTCTGCTCCTCAGCTTTGTTGTGTTCCTGTTCTCTCATATACATCTCATTGATTGTCTCCTCTATTTGCAGCAATCTATGATTCATTCCTTCCATTGTATATTTCATTTCAATTACTGTATTCTTCACCTCTGGATGGCTCTTTTTCAGCTCTTGTATCTCTTTACTGAAGTCCTTCCTGAGATCCTCAATACTTTTCTGCAGATCAGTGAGCATATTTTTTACTTTTACCTTGAAATCTTTATTAAGAAGATTGGTAATCTCTGTTTCATTTTGCCCTCTTTCTGGTGTCTTATCCTGTAGTTTTGTTTGGAACATTTTCCTCTGCCTCTTCATTTTGTTGGAGTTTCTATGTTTCTTCCTTTGTATTAGGTGGATCTGCTATGCTTCCTGGTCTAGAGAGTAATGACTTTATGGAGATTTCATCCTGTGGTGCCCAGAAGCTCAAGACTCTACTCACCAGTAACTAGATCTCCTTTGTGGTGGAGCCCCAGTTGCTATTGGTGGACAGTTGAAAGCACCGGCTTTCTGTCTGTCTGCCAGTAGTGGTCTCAGTCCACTGGGGCCAGCAGTTTGCCTAAGCTGGCCCTTTGTAATCAGAGCAATGGCTTCTGCTGGGATCATTGTGGATACAGCCTTCCTCTGCCTGCCCTGCAGAGATGGCAGGGCAACAGGGTTAAGGGGTGGGCAGGGTGGTTTTCCAACTCTGGGGCAGGGCAGGCTGTGGCAGCAAGTTGTGCAGGCACCCCCTGGTGGCAACATGGTGCAGAGCACCGGCTTGGCCACCTGTGGGGAAAAAGGAACTCTCAGAGCTGGCTCTTGCTGGTGCCTTCTCTGCTGGGCTGAAACATGGCTGAAAATTAAAGCCTCCCTCTGCCTGCTAGGCAGCAAACTCTGATGCTGCTGGCTGAGTGGGCTGGTGTGCCAGCAGTGCACAGGGAAGCATCTCTGGGCTGAGGTGCTAGCGAGAGAGATGTAGCATCAGGGACTCCCAAGAGTGCCTAAACTGTTGGGCCAAGGAAAGGCTGGAGAGGTATCATCCATCTGTCCTTTCTCCTGTGGAGAGAGCTCCATCCAACCCCTGACCTCTGGCATGCCTCCCACTGCTGGCAAATCTTTCAAATTGCTGCCTCTGCTTTGGGTCTCAGCAGGACCAGTACAGTATGACTGTCCTCCACAAATGGCTGGAGTCTTAGCTTCCCAGAGTGGTTCAACTGTCCCTGGTGTCCAGCCCTGCTAATCACCAGAACCCAATGCAATACAGACTCTTGTTCCCAGAGCAGATCTCCAGGGCCAGGTATGCAGAGTTCCTGAGTGCCTATCCCCTCCCTGTTCCATTCCTCTTCCTCCTGCCTATGGGTTGGGATGGGGGAAGGGCTTGGGTCCTGCTCAGTCACAGCGCTGCCACTTTGCCCTTTTCTGTGTGGTCCTCTCTTCTTCACCAGGTGTAAGTGGTCTGTTCTGCAGTCTTCAGGTCGTTTTCAAATTTAGTTGTATTTGCTGTAGTTGCTTCCTTGGTGTGTTTGTGCGAGGAGATTTCTGCCTTGCCTTCCTACTCCACCATCTTTTTTCCATCTCCCAATAATATTTTATTAAATATATGAAGCAGTTAAGCCTGTGTGACTCTGATTTGCTCCTACCCGCTACTTGCTGCTCTATACTCCTAGTTCAAAGATTCCAAATGTTAACATGCATAAGGATCATGTGGAATACTTGTTAAAACAATTTCCTGGGCCTCAACCAAAGAGATTCTGATTCAGTAAATCAAGGTGAAACCCATGAATTTGTATTTCTAACCAGCTAGTAAGTGATGGCATGCTACTGTCAGAAGATCACACTTTGAGAATCAGTGTTCCAGATCATAGAAGTGCATTGCCATTATGACCTAAAATTTGGATTACTTCTTTGTTTAATTATTCTTTCTTGTAGCAAGCCCTTTTGGGTCTCTGATATTTGTTTTATCTGAATTATGATATCTGTTAGTTGCCTGCTTGCCAGCTTTATCATTTCTACTGGTTAATCAACCTTGCTACAATTTGTGAACTTTCTTAGCCCTTCTTCTTAGTTTAGACCAAAGGACCTAAGCTGCCCTCTGTTCAGCCCTGACCTAAAGCTCAACACCTGCCAAAGCTGCAGTCCAAAGAGATGTCAATATTGTATAATGCTTTATCAAAGACCAAAATAGCCAGGCCTGCTTAAGGTACATGGTATAATCAAATCTTTCCTAACAATGAATCTAAAGAGAAAGATGGCACTTTATGGACCCAACTACCAACCACATTTGGGCAACACCATTCTAGAAATCACAAAACTGTCAAAAAAAGCCATGGATTATGGGTTACTTTTGTGTCACACCTCCATAGTAATGCAGCATGATGGATAGCAAAGGGCATGAAATTTTGTACTAGGGAGATTCTAGTTCTAATCTGAATTTCTAATGGCTCTGACACTTCATGCTGTTCTGTACCTCGGTGTCACTGCCTGTAAAATGTGGCTAATATATCTCCCAGATAGGAGTCTTGAGAAGATGGAATAAGGAAATGTTTGTAAGCATCTAGCACCATGCCTGGTCTATATTACTATCAACCAAAGTTAATCCCATTTCTCCCCCTTCACATGCATTTGTAATTTAATACCCAAAAAGACTTTTTTCCCTCAAGAGAGGCCTACTTTCAAAGAACCACACTCAAAGAAAATAAACAAAAGTGGCTAAATTAGGGTTGCCTAGATTTAGGAACTGACAGATGCTCCCTCAGGTCAGAACATTGTAGCTGAATGGGATCCTTAAACAAACGCATTTTGTAAAAGTTAAACACAGGCAAGAGAAAAATGAAGTACGTTTTATACTTTTTGCTCAAAAGCATGCTTAAAACTTAAAAAGTGTTTTAATGTACATTTTGCTACTGAAACATGATATTCTTCCCTTGCACAACACTGGCCTTTGCTTCTATTAAATGAATGATTACTCTGCAATATACCTAAGCAAACACTTGGGAATTTGGGAATTTCCAAAATTCAGCATCAGCTGACAAACAACCTCTTTGGCTTAAACAATCTTTGTTTAGTGAGAAGTCTTAAGTAATTACAGTAAAGAATTTTAAGTAGAACAGTGTGACCTGATTTAGTAATTCAGTCGAATAAAAGTACAGGGTTTTTCCTATCTTCCCTGGAATTGTCACCAAGGTCCCAATCTGGAAACAAAGCCAGTAATTACCCAGTATTTTAAATTCAGCTACTGGAGCAATCCATCTCACCCATGACATGCCCTTCCCCTTGAAGCAAAACAGGTCTGGAAAGGGATGGAAAAGTAATCTTTCTGAGGAATGCTGGGCTTATGAAGAAAAACAATCCCTTCCGTTCGTCTCTTGGAAAACAGTAATAAACATTTCCCATAAAATCACTGATAAATTTTGGGAGTCAGCCAGAGAAGGAGACTGACATTTGAATCCCTGGCTGGTGCCTGCCCTGTCTTGAGAAAGAATGTAGAATGGTCATATTTATAGTAAAAACTTTAATATTACTCTCTCAGTATTTGACAAAGCAAATAAACAAAAAAATTACTAAGGATACATAAAACCTCAGCGCTATCAACCAAACTGACCTACTTAACATTTATAGAACACTCTGCCAAACAACAGCAGAATATACTTTGTTTTCAAGATATGTAGAACAGTTACTAAGAAGGAAATACAAAGGGATTGAAATCATACTAAGGATGTTCCCTGACCATGTTGGAATTAGAAATGAGTAAGAAAGAGATATCTGGAAAATCCCCCAAATATTTGGAAATTATACACTTTTAAATAACTATGGTTCAAATAAAAAATCACAATGAAAATTAGAAAATATTTTATTTGAATGAAAATAAAAATGCAGTATATCAATCACAACTGGTGGAATACAGCCAAAGCAATGCTTAAGGAAATTTCATATTAAATATTTACTTTAGAAAAGTCTCAAATCAATACGCTAAGCCTCCACCTTAAAAACTAGCAAAACAAGAACAAATTAAACCTCAAGCAAGAAGAAAAGGTATAACAAAGGGGGAAAACCAGTAAAATAGAAAAAAAATCAAAGAAAATAAAACTGGTTCTTTAATATGCTCAGGGAAATAAGCCAGGTGAAGAAAGACAAGTACCAAATGATTTTCTTCATTTGCAGAGTATAACAGCGAAGCAAAACTGAAGGACCAAAACAGCAGCAGACTCACAGACTCCAAGAAGGGACTAGCAGTTACCAAAGGGGAGGGGTGGGAGACCGGGTGGGGAGGGAGCGATAAAGGGATTGAGGGGTATTATGATTGGCACACATGGTGTTGGGGAGATCATGGGGAAGACAGTGTAGCACAGAGAAGACAAGTAGTGGCTCTGTGACATCTTACTACACTGATGGACACTGGCTGCAATAGGGTGTTGGGGGAGGGACTCAACAATATGGATGAATGTAGTAACCACATTGTTTTTTTTCATGTGAAACCTTCGTAAGAGTGTATATCAATAATACCTTAATAAAAAAATTAAAAAATAACTGGTTCTTTCAATAGCTCAATAAGACTGATAAGCTTATCAAGAAAAAAGGATTATACAAATTACCAGTATTGGGGATAAGATAAGGGACATTACTATTGATTATTCTATACAATAAGAGAATATATTGAACATCTTTCTGCCAATACATTTGATAGCTTAGATGAAATGGACACATTCCTGGAAAAAACTACCAAAGCTCACTCAAGAAAAATAGATAATATGAATAGCCATATATCTATTAAAGAAATAGAGTTCATAGTCAAAAACATTGCCACAAAAACAGCTCTAGGTGCAGATGGCTTCACTGGTGAATTCTCCCAAACAATTAAGGAAGATCTAGATGATACGAATTTTACACAAATTCTTCCAGAAAGTAGAAGAGGAAGTAATACTTGCCAACACATTTTATAACACTACTGCTCCCACTAGCAAAACTAGACAAAAATTACAAGAAAAGAATATATACCAATCCATATCCCTCCTGAACCTCAAATAAATCTTTAGTATAATATTGGTAAATTAAAATCAGTAGTATATAAAAAGATAAAACATCATGAAGTGGGATTTATCACAGGTATGTAATGTTGGTTCCATATCATTGTAACTTACCATATGAAGAGAATAAAAAAGAAAATCATATCATAATCTCAATAGATACAAAAAAGCATTTGCAAAATTCAACATCCATTCAGGATTAAAACTCTCAGCAAACTAGAAATAGAAGGGAACTTGCTCAACCTGATTAAAAGTATCTGAACAAAACATAAATTTTACCTCATCTTTAATTCTGAAATACAATACTTTTTCACTAAGGTCAGGAATAACATCACAAGGATATCTGTTCTGACCTTCTACTTAACATTGTACTGGAGATACTAACCAGCACAATAAGGCAAAAAAAAAACAAAAACAAATAAAAAACATACAGTTTCAAAAATAAGAAGTAAAATTATCTTTGCAGATAACATGATCCTACATAGAGAAAATTTCAGAGAATCAACCAAAAAACCTGCTAGAGCTTATAACTAAGTTGAGTAAGGTCACAAGATACAAGGCCAATATACAAAAAATTATTTATATACTAGCAAAATAAAGCATTATAAATTGAGGTCTGAAAAACAACATCATATACTAAAGAATCAAAAACAAAGTATTTAGGAATACATTTAACAATATATTTCAAGACCTATACGCTGAAAACTTTAAAATACTGCTGAGAACAGTTTTTAAAAGATCTAAATAAATGAATAGATATACCATGTTTATGCACAGGAAAAATCAATATTGTTACAATGTCAATATTTGCCAAACTTACCTATAGGTTTATTATAATCTGTATCAAAACCATACCAGAGTTTTGAGAAGTTAGCTCTAAAATTGACAAGGTGGCTCTAAATTTTATATAGAAATTTCAGAGACCTAGAAAAGCAAAAACGAAAAGCTCAAAAGAGCACTGGAAGTCTCACACTACCTGATTTCAAGACTAGCTTATAAATCTACAATAATCAAGACAATGTAATATCAACACAGATTATAATAAAGATAGACATATAGATCAATGGAACAGATAGAGTCTAGAAATAGCTTTAACCACATATCATCAATTGCCTTCAACAGAGATGTAAATCAGTGGAAAAAAGATGGTATTTCAACAAATGTTGCTTGAACAATTGGACATCCATATGTGAAAGGAATGAGAAATGAACCTCTGCCACCATCACAAAAATTAATCTGAAAGACCATAGACCTAACTATAAGAGGTAAAAACATAAAACTCTAAGAAAACAGGTGATGTCAGCTCTCAGCCATCAAGTCACCTCCAACCTTCAAGCCACTCCTACATAGTTTATAGAATTCCTCACTAATCCCAGCCCAAATCACAAATTTGTAAGAGAAAGAAATGATTCCTTTGGTTTTAAACCATTAATTCCAAACGGCTTTGCTAGGCACCAGTAGATAACCATAACACCCCCCTCTTTTGCAGATTAAAAAACTAGAACAAAAAAATTGAGGCAAAGACATCTAAGTAATTTGGATCATACTGATAATACAGGGCTAAACTGGGGTTTGACGCCAGGGTGTGAGCTCTGAACTGCTACACAAGTACTGCCTCTCATGCTTCCAGTGCTGCCACTGGAAAAACAATCTAAAGCTTCTGCTTGACTGTTTGAAGCTGGGAAGTAGATTCAGTTTGCTCATCAAATCTCTTCTCCTTAAACTGACTGTTTAGCACGCAGCTTTGTTCTTTTTTTTTTCTAATACCAATTTTCAAAGCAGACTTTCTGCCCAAACTTGTCATCCTATTAATGGTAGTCCTTAACTGGAAACAAATCAGTAGCCACTTGAACTTTTCAAATAGTCATTTATTATGTACTTTTTATGTAATTATACGAAATCTGGTGGAACTCTGAAGAAAAAAGGGAAGCTGAAAAAACATTCTATTTACATGTACTACAATATTTTATATTAGTTATATATATATATTATATAATATATATCACTCAAATTACTACAAGAGATTTTAATCTGCCAACAAGCATATAGTGAACATCAACTTTTGAAAGGCCTAGTTCTAAACCCTGAAAAGGATAGGTAGGGAAGGAGTAGGATAGAAAAGTGCTGTGGACATGGAACATCTAAACAAACAACACATGACATCAGAGGACAAGCCATGTGCTGCTAAGAAGATAGGCCCCTAATAAAAAGTGCTATTGGGATGAGACCTAGAGACAGATCTTTAGGCAGAACAGGATCTTGAGGGATTTTTCTAAAATCTGAATGTTTGAAGAAGAGAGGGAGAAGGGTTTCATGTGGGAGGCAAAAAGTAAAAGAGGCAGAAAGCAAGAGGAATGCTTGGAGGGGAACTCGTTCCATATACATATTTTGAACACAAAACACATACCAGACACTGGACAGAATGGTTAGAAGGACACAACCTGTAGGGCACTGTCAACCTGGATAAGTCTGTCTCTCTACCTCCCATCTATCTCTATTCTTATCTCCCAGAACTGATTTTTAAACTACTGATTTAATCATGTCACTCCTATGATTTTATGCTATTCACAGTGCTTCAGTAATCTGCAACTGTGACAGTGAGGCTTGTGAAAAGGTGCAGGGTCTGGAGTACAGGCTAGATTCAGAATGGTCAAAATCTACATGACCAAGTTAGAGCTGATGACCAATTGTAATAAAGGAAGGCAACCAGAAGTCAGAGCCAAAGAAACAACACTGTACACCATGTTGTTGATAAAAAGGCTGTAGACAAGAAAACAAGTTGCATGAACAGCAGTCAAAAAGGTCAGTCCCAGAGTGTGAGATGACTGGGATATAATGGAAGGGATAGAGGACAGGGTCTATTTTTATACAGCACCAGCTTCAAGGAGGTAGGGCAGGAATGATTGAAAAGGCCATATGGACAGACCTGGATATCCTCTATTCAAAATCTATGCCGCTTTGCTTGGAAAGCAGACACAGAGATCAATAGTCACGGGATAGTGTGGTGATAGGGGAATGGCAGTGGATGAGGCACACAGAGGAGGACCTGTATCATCTGGAAGGATAGAAAAGAGTTCCCAGATGGCCGAGTCCTTATCTAAAAGTGAAGATGTTAAAACCAGCCTGAAAGGTCACTAATGAGGAGGCCATAAACAAAGCCAGAGAGCAGAGTCCTAAAAAATATGCTGCAAAAATATTATGCAGGTGATAAGATTTCCAGCAGTTTTAATTTTCTTTATATGTGTTTTCTAAATATTTTATAATAAGCCTATAAAACTCTAAGAAATAAATTTTAACTATTAAAATAAGAAAGAAACATAAGTCTTAACAAATGTAGGATGACAGAATGACTCAAAGACAATTTGATCAGCTTCTCTGAACTGGAGTCCTCACTGGTGTCTAGTCTTGACTTCCAGACCCCACACTTCCAACTCAATCAAACCACCAAACAAGCTCTCCTTCTCTAGCTTCATTTATCTTCAGCTCATAAAAGGGTGCCATTTCTGGGTGGTTAGGGAGTTCTTTGTCTTATTCTATCTTTAGTATAAACACTTCAGGTTTCTGCATTAATACCTGGTTTGATCAGCCAGATACTCATGACTTTACAGTCTCACCCAGAAGAGGCCCAAACACTGCCCAGCGCATATACAGAACCTGGAAAGATTGTCCATGGCTGAGACTCAACACAGAGACCCTGTGTCCCTCCTTTGATTCTCGGCCTCTCAGACCACGTCGCTCACCAAGATGAGCGACAGCCCCTCCCACACAGCTTCCAGCAGACAGCCAAGAGATGATCAGTTCTTCCTGAGGTGACCAATTCTTATCAGTTCTAACTTTAAGCCTCTTCTTGCTCTACATAGAAACCATAATTTTAGAAGAATCCTCCAGATTCCTTTCTAACAAGTCTAAAAGGCAATTAAAAAAACTCCTTTCCTCTCTTACTTAGAATAATGCCTAACTTTTCAAAAGGGACCTGAACTGTTATTTTCCAAAGGCCTCATGCCTGTGGGGAGGATATGTTTCCCAGAGAGAAATTTTTTCAATGGATGCTTCATTTTCTCCAACTCAAAGAAGAAACCCACTACTGCCTTTGTTTTAATTTTCCTTCCACTATTTTAACATTTTTTAAATCTTAGTTTGACAATGTGAGAAAATGGAGAGAAGAGGAGGAACTGGTAATAGCTGGTGAAAACAGTTCATTACAATGTGTCTAAAAAATAGTCTAAGATTTAGAAGTTTTGAAGACAACTTTTTAGAGAATTAAGAGCAGATTCCAATGTTTTATAAAAAAGTGCTACTATGCAATTCAAATTTTCATTTTTGGTTAGGAAAACTTCTGAGAAAAGAGAATACTATTATATTAGGTACCTCCCCAAAAAAGAATGTCTGGTTCAAGAAAGGTCACTAGACCATTGACTAATAGTTACTGGCTAAGTAACTGGTTGAGTAACTAAGCATCTTATCAGTAATGTTTATTTCTTTCCAGGAGGAGGTTATGAATTATATCATGCAAATAGGTTCTGTCCCAGGTTTGGAACAATTTTAATTTCTTTAAACTAATAGATATTTTTAGAACAGTTTTAGATTTACAAAAAAAAATTGGGAAGATAGTACAGAGAGTTTTCTATACCCCAGGCCCAGTTTCTCCTACCTTTATGTCTTACATTAGTATGGTACATTTATTACAATTAGTGAATTAATATTAAAAAATGATTATTAACTAAGTTCCATAGTTTATTCATATTTCATTAGTTTTTACCTAATGTCTTATTTCTGTTCCAGGATCGCATCTAGGATACTACATTATATTTAGTTGTCATGTGTACTCAGTCTCTTCTTGGCTGTGACTACTTTTCAAAATTTGTTTTTCATAACTTCAACAGTTTTAACTAGTACTGGCCAAGTGTACTGTAGGATGTCCCTCTATTGGAACTTGCTTGATGTTTTTCCTGTGATTAAACTATAGGGTTATGAATTGCTGAGAAAAAGATCACAGAGGGAAAGTGCCATTTTCTTCATATCATATTATACTGTCAGCATGACTTATGATCTTGACCACTTGGCTGAACCAATATTTGTCAGGTTTCTCTTCTGTGAAGTTATTCTTTGTTTCCCCCTCTTTCCATACTGTACTCTTTGGAAGGAAGCTTTGTACAAGCTACACTTAAGGAGTGGGGAGTTATGCCCCACTCCCTTTAGGATGGAAAACCTACATAATCTATTTGGAATTCTTCTACAGGAGGAAATGTGTCTATTCTCTTTTCCCTTTGTTAATTTGTCACTATTTATATCAGTATGGACTAATTAATATTGATTTATGCTTTGAGCTATAACCCAACACTACTTTAATTTGTTGTTTACATTGTTTCAGTTTCAGACATCTTTCACTAGGGAGCTCTTTCACTAGGTTCCTGGGTCCCTCTGACATACTCCCATCATGGTGGGTTTTTGGATTTTGTGGGGGGTTTTTTTGTACTGTCTTACTTTCTGGTATGACAAGATGTGCCAGGCTTGTCATGTATGTTTCTGTGCCAGTTATAGAATCAGGCATTTCTCCAAGGATCCCTGTTTGCTTTTACTGCGGATTGGTGGGAGAGATCAAGCTCTGGGTGTACTTGTTGCTACTATGGTGTCATTTCTTTTAATCACGTTAATCTTTCAAAAAGACCCCTAAAGCTCCTTTTCCAAGGGAAGTTGGACCTTAACATTCTCCCAACAGGTTTCTACATCACCTGACCACATTCACCTAGACAGAGTAGGTGAGTTTCTAGAGTGAAAGAAGAGAGGGGATGCGAACTCAACAGTCCAAGCAGGTTTATTGCTGAACTTGAGAGGGACCCCTCTGTCCTGGCAGCAGAATAAAGGAAAAAGAGGGTCCCTAACAGGTCAAGAGGCTTTTTATGGCCAGGGCTTTGGCGGGCTCTTTGAGGGGAGGGGTCAGGGGAAAAGTGGGCTTGTGGCTTGCTGGCAGGTCCTCTGGAGGATACTTGTAGCCTAAGTAAAATGAAACCTAGGTCTCTCTGAGACGGTGGGTGGGCTTATTCAAAAGGCAGTATTCAGGTCTGGATTCTATCAAAGAGAAGATAGCTAGATTTGTTGGAGAGTATTCAAAGCGCAAATTTCTCCCCTGACACCCATTGCTCACCTCCAATAACCCTACTGTCATTGAGCTTGAATATTAGCTTCTCATAAATTTTTTCCAGTGAAAATTCAAGATCAGTCAAGGTCCAACTGTTAAAAGTCGTCTCTGGCTTGTCATGTTTCAGAGTGCAGACTAGCTTAAAATGTTTCCTAAACCCCTCAAACAAGTGACCCACTTTTCATGGGGTCTTTGTGAGTGTTTGGACAAGCCAGAAGTAAATAGATCTATTCCCTGCCTTGAGTCACTGTCTCTGTCCAGGGCTTCTTCCCTGAGACTGGATGCCCCTATATCCTTAGGTTTCTCAAACCTCAATGTGCACACAGGTGTGCACTCTAGGGATTGATGCGTATCTGCACAGAAGAATTAGTGCCAGTGTGTTGTTGAGTTCTGGTGCTGACTCTGCCTCTGTGAAGCCTTAGGCAAGTCACTTAACTCATTCATTCAACAAATAATGAGCATCAAAAATACTCTAGACATTAGCATAGTTTCCTCATCTGCAAAACAAAGGAGCTAAACTGGAGAACTCTGAAAATTCTATGATCCAAATTGAGTCCATGATCTGTAGACACTGTGGCCTGATGACAACTTCACAACTCTTTTTCTTGGCACAAAATTGTATTTGCCTTTCTCTGGATCATGGGGGGGAAGATGAACCAAACTTTATAAATTGCCATTTCTATTCTATCATTTTAAGTTTAAAACCAGTATTTTCTAGAATATGACACAACAAAACCATGGAGCCTGGGGTAGTGAAAGAAAAACTTGATGGACAGTAAAATAGAATCTTCTTAGAACTGTGGTACCAATTAAGGCCAGAGCAGCAGGATGAAACATGTGCAGCTGCTTTTAGTGCTTTTACTGCTGCTAAGGGAGCAGTCAAGGCCATACAGTCCTTGAGTGTAATGGATTCATCAAGGCCCTGTGAGCTAGATGTTCATGTAACCGAAGATGGTTATGGATGGGGTCTTTGGCAGTGGCTTTAACGGACATGCCAGCCTATTGGATCCTGGTCACAACTGTGGAAAGGAGCAGAGGTCTGGTACATCTTGATAGAGAAGCAACTGGCTGCTGTGTACCATGCCTTGCTGGCTATGGAGCCCATCACTGGACCAGCTCCAACTAAGGTAACAACCACCTATCCCAATGCAGAGTGGGTGCAAGACTGGACCCAAAGGACATGGAGTAGTGTGGCACAGATGCCTACACTGGCCAAATGGGGCACATATTTACAGCAGTGTAGCGCCCTCTCTACTAGCCCCTTAAGTGGAGAACTCCAATGCTTATTGGGACTAGTGACCTATACCAGTGGAAAGCAGGAAGAACTTGCTTTTGAGTCATTGATAGCCAAGAACACTTTTCAGGAGCAAAAAGCCCCTACACCTGAAGATTCTTGGTATACATATGGCTACAGTCGTGGGCAGCCCCTGAAGTGGACGACTGTGACTTTACATCCTAAGACAGACGATATGGATGGAGGATGGAGAGGGGAAGAGCAGCCAATGGGCAGAGTTGTGGGCAGTATGGCTTGTAATCCCTGAGGAGCCTTCCCCCATAGTTGTCTGCACTGACAGCTGGGCCATCTATGGGGCTTGAACCTGTGGGTACCAACATGGTACCATGCCAACTGGATGGGTGTCACTAACCCCTTTTGGGGCAAGAGTTGTGGCAAGACTTAAGGGCCTCTGGTCAGACTAAGACACTTCCCATATATCATGTGACTGGCCATTTGCCTTTATCATCCCCAGGGAATGATGAAGCAGACACACTGGCCCAAGTGCATGGGATAGAAGGAAAGCCTGCCTCTGAAGCAGCCCAATGGTTACATCAGCATTTGTTGCACGGGGGCAAAACACACTGTGGGCTGGAACCCGTTGGTGGGGCTTGCCGTTGACCTTTGAAGGAGTCAGCAGAGCCCGGAAGGAGTGCCTTGAGTGCTCAAAGGGGGGCTTACACTGATTCTGAAGCAACATGGGGCAATAGTAAGGGGCCGATACCCCTTGTCAAGTGGCAGATAGACTGACCACATTGGGCCTCTGCCCATATCAGAAGGATATCATATGCCACGACTTGTGTGGACACAGCTACTGGACTGTTGGTTGCTTTTCCTGCATGTCATGCTGATCAGCAAACCACTAAAGGGGGCCTAGAGCGTGTCTTTACAGCCTATGGTCAGCCGCAGGTGATTGAAAGTGATCAAGGCACCCACTTTACTGGACATGTGTTACAAGAATGGGTACAGCAATTAGGAAAAAGTGGAAGTTTCATGTAGCATATAGCTCTACCAGGGCAGGCATGATAGAGAGGTACAATGGTTTATTGAAACCTGGCCTGAAGTCGGACACCAATTGTCTACAGGGCTCATCGGTTCGTTTATAGACAGTGCTATGGCGTTTGAATGAGAAGGCCCGAAAAGGAGCCTTGAGCCCTGTGGACATGCAAACCCACATTGTTGCCTCTCCTATACAACTGTACATCCAAACCAAAGAGTTGTTACTGAAGCCAGAATATGGCAAGCTAAGCAATATCCTTCTGCCAGTCCCAACTGCATTAAACCCTGGAGACTCTTTTAAGTGGACATGACCCTGGACATTTCAACACATGGACCAGGGATGGCTGGCCTTTCTGACACCCTGGGAAAAAGCCTGGAAGCTGGCATCCTGTGTGTTCTTGGAGTAATAGCAGAGTATCCCCCAAAGATTACAGTAGTGTACCCAAAATGGCCGGGAGGTAAGAGCATCTTATGGGGAAGTTTTGTTTTTTCTTTATGGCCAGTGCATGTACTTCCCATAGCTCTATATATTAACCCATCTGTAACTTCCACAGGGAGTGGGGGGTGAAGGTCTTGTATACTAGACCAGTATGAGATCCCATTCCTGCCACTGCCCTATCACAGGTCCACTCTCTTGCATGCATCCTATCTGATGGACAAGATTTGCCTATGCTGGTGTCCTTAAAACATGTATCTTACCTCCCTTAAGGTTATTTTCTTCTACAGTCCCTGTGGCCTGGACCCTCCCCATGGCTGCAGCTGCCACCTGATGATTGCCCTGAACTCCCTACCTGTTCAGCTACTGATTGCCTGTGGAATGGGTAAACTAAGGACTTAATCTGCATAGGACTTTGAACCTAGCTGAATCCTCCAGCTTGAGGATTATCATGATTTTATTGCTGTTGTTATTGTATGTTAGTCTGGTTACAGTGCTCTAGTTTTCTCATACAGGGGCCATTGCAGAAGATGGGGAATGAGTAGATTGTAAGGTGACTATTTCTGGAGGAGTGAGCTGTGGGTAAAATTGCAATATTTCCAGAATCTCTAGCCTGGCTTTAGTGCATCTCCCTATCAATAGGTGTTTCCAAGGGGTGAAGATAAGTGGTCCATCTCCATATCTGCATACATTTTCCAGCTAGTGGGTAAGTATGGTAAATCACCCTGATTAGGCCATACTGCCCTGACCGGCTGCTATAATCCAGAAGTGCCTGATTCCCTGAGGTGTGATGGGCACTTTGTTAGAACCCAGAACTGCCTCCCTGCCTCTGGGCATAGCAAGCCCCCCCTTTGTATCACCTACAGCAGCTGCACCCCAGCCTTGAATCCCCCCAAGACCTCATCCCACCCTAGTTCTAAGAAAAATGTGTTCTAGTTACTGTAAAACCCACCCATTGTTCAAGTGACCCTAATCCTAGATAGTTTCCCTAGCAACGGCCAGGCACCCGACAGTAAAGGGCAAAGGTAATCTGCACTTAGCATAAAAAGTACCTACTTCCCTTAACCTACATACCTTCTAGATTACATCAGCTGGCAACTCGGCACCAACTGAGCTCAACCTATAGAAAGTGTACAAGACATACTTGTTTTAAACCATCCAATCAGCACCCCCTCTTCCTGAACGCTGTAATGCATAGAAGTCACGGGACCAACTTCCCGCTCAATTTCCTTTATGAGCAGCTTCCCCCTTGCTGCCACTGCTGCTCTCTCCTTTAGAGACAGCCATTCTGTCTTTCAGGCAATAAACTTCGCTGCTGGAGATCTCGTGTCCTCTCTTCCTGAATGAGTGAATCGGGTAGCTGAAGAACCCCCCTTTCACACTTTGCAACCACTGCCAGAGGGAAAGGTGAGTTGTCAAGGAAGCCAATCTACCCAATTCAGAACCTGACATAACAATGTATTCCACCCTCATATTCCAGAAATGCAGTAGCCATGTAGGCAGAGGTTCCAATGGCTTCTTCTAAAACTGGATGCTCATGTCCACCAGCTCATCCTGGGTATAGGGGTGGAGCATGGAGTGGTCCACAACCTGGGGAGGGGGCGACTCCTCCCCCTGAGGAGCCCACAATTGTTGCATTTATTCTTTCTTATTTACAACCAGGTGGGCCTTTAATACAGGAGAGGCTGGTGCCTCAGGCAGTGGCCTCAGCAACAGATCAGCCCTTGACCACAGACCCTCATCCTCTCCTGACATCTCTACCACGTCTGGGGCTGAAGGTCCCCTCTTTTCTCCCCTTCCCCCACAGCCTCCTGCAACATGGATTCTACCTCTGCCTCCTCCATCACTGCTAACGTATCTTCCAGTAGTGCGACTTATCTTCTCAATAACTGTCTCTCTTTCTTAAGAGCATCCTGTAGGTCATTGCCAGCTCCTCCAAGCAATGCTGAAGTGTGTTCTCTCCTCAATAACTCTTTCCACTATCTCGGGAAACAACCATACCACAATCCCAGCTGCCACACAGCCACTCAGGGCCTTTAAGCAGTCTACTATCCCATGGAGGGCTATTCCACAGCTTCCAGTATCTCCACCCTTCCCCAATTTAGGGGAAGGCTCCACCCCTCTAGGAGGTGCTTTACTCTAGACCAATTCCTCACTAGGGGCTCACCAGTTGGAAGCCCCACAGATAGGAGGTTCCCAAGTGAAGCTGCACCCTTTGCTGCTGCAGCCACTGGGGCCTCCCCACTATCCACAGAGGGGGGTTCCAGGCATCTCCCCACCATCTCTAGGGGCAGCCCACCCAAGGGTCGCACCCAGGTAGACAGATTTTGGGTTCAGAGGTCCTGCCAACTACCACCAGATGTAACTCTGGGGGGAAAATCCTGGGGCAAAATACCAAAATCAGTCAGAGGGAGAAATAAAGTACAAGAAGCCCTTTTATTTCCTACAAGCAGTCGTCCCACATCTCTTTCAACCTGGCTGCAGAAGAGACCTCCCCCAACCTCTCTGGTCCAGATAAGCCCTCCTCGCCCTTGTAATTACCTATTGACTTGGAGATGGACAACTTCTCTCCACCCTTTGGAAGCACCTATTGATATGGAGATGGCCTAAAACCAGGTGAGAGATTCTGGAAATATTGCAATTTTACCCACAGCACATTATTGAGACATCAGTAGCAGCATCTTTATTTACAAAATGTAGTGTAATATTATAAAAGCAGTGTTAGGGATCTGAAAAACAGGGTTCCCTGCTCAACCTGCTAAGTCCCAGGAGCTAATTATTAACCACTCTGAGCTCTCCTAAACCATACACCACAAGGTTAATTTGGACTTGAAACAATGGCCTTTTATTAAAAAGCCAATAGTCACTTCCTGTCCCTGTTACTCACTGTGTTAGAGCAGGCAGATAGCCAGACAGGAGCAGGGAAAGGGGTGGGGACTTCAGCTAGTCATTGTTTACATTGGACTGGTTGTTTATGTTCTACACATTCAGTGGAAGCTGTTCTTCTGAGGTGCCTGCAGTGAGAATGTAAGTAACAGATCAGCTAAAACCCACTAGCTCCAAGAAGAAGGAAACTTCACCTTAAATCTCATTATATTCTCATTACCATACATTAGCATTGTGGTTTTAACCCCCTTGCAGGGGATAATTGCCATGACACTACTGATGAGAATCAAATACAGCCAAAAAACTGCCCCACCTGACATGAGGGTGGAGTAAGCCCAAACTCCGAGAAGACTCCACCTGTTCCCTTTGAAACCTGTCCCCACCTAGTGAATAATCATCTCCCTTTACATAAAAAAGCTCCCTATTGTCTCCTTGTGCAAATTTCTCTGGGGTCTGCCCAAGCTCAACTCTTGAGCATATAACTTTTCTTTAAACTCCTATTTTCCAATAAACTAAAGTTCAACTGCTTTTGCATCCATTCTTCAATCCTTTCTCACAAGACCAAGAACCTGCATTGTTAAAATTCATTACCACTTTCTATGCTGTCTTTTCTAAGCAAAGAAATCAGGAATTGTCTTGCAAGCCCATGGAGCCAATCTTACTCAGAACAAACAGGTCCAAGTTGGTCAAGCCCACAGACCCTCACCTGAGCCTGCTCAGAAACAGTTTCAGATGACCTAAACTTACCTTTCCTTCATCATCCTACTAAAATCTTAAAATCTCTGCATATGGGCAGAGTTTAGTTGCCATATTTGAACATACAGTGTATATAGAAACATGTTAACCTGCTACACAGGTCCCAGCAGGAAAGTCTTGCCCAACTGTTAATTTCACCAGCCCCAGTTAAATATGCATAAACCTGTGTAAATTCTGTACTCCATCTGAGGTCAGAGAGACAGATTTGAGCCCTGCTTCCTGCCTTCTTGTTAGGCAGCTTGACAATAAAACTTTCTCTCTCTCTCTCCAGTGATTCATTTTCTAAGGTAGGCAGATAAGGGCCCAGCTTGGTTTTGTAACATTGCTTTTCTTTACTTTGTTTGTATACTTTGTAAATGAAGATAACCCATTTTACCTTATAAAATTTGTGTGTCTCAAATGAAATATGTGAAGGTGCTTGGTTAATTGTATAAAATGTTTTATGAAAACATTATACAAAGGACAGGATTTCATATTTGATTTCTAGAAAATTGTTCAATTTGACCAAATAATTCTACTAGAAAGAAGCGCTCCCATTATATTTCCTTCTATTTATGCCACTCTGTTATAAAGAGCCCAAGTCATACAAAGGTTTTATATCCTTGAGTAAACAGGCAAGAAAGACAGAATTTCAAAGGGGTACATTTCAATTACATAAGATATGTGATGCAAAGAAAAGGGGGGGGTGGCTGACATACATCCATGACAAATGAAATTAAGAGGAAGGGCAAACATTCTCTCTTTATTTATCTGGAATTTGGATGCCAATTATTTAGCTTTTAACTTAGTTAACAAATAGTAGTATAGAATTAGAAAGTTTAAGTTTTCATGGGTGGCCATTTTGAGATTCCCAGAGTTTATGAAACCTTCAATACTCAGGCCTTAGAAATCTTTTTGGTGTTCCCCAGTATGGTGGTCAGCTTTTCTTCTGTTCACACTAACTAGCTCTGTCTAGCTATAAATGCTTTCTGAAAATCATTGTGCTTTGGAATGCAGAGTCGCAGATGTATAAGTTATTAAAATTTGTTAAAATATGATTTTATTTCAGAATGGTTAAAATATGAATGGGAGATATAAATATACAGTATTTATATATTTTAATATGTATTTATATAAATATTTATGTATTTACATATTTATATAAATATACATGTGAAAATTAATAAAGGGAAAACTCACTGACACGACATCAGGAGGGCAGCAGGGGAAGCTCTCAGCATCCCTCAATTGCAGACCCCAGCAGAACAGCCGGAAGAGACATAGGCTTTCCAAATTTATACTGCTTTAGCTACTTTGCTACCTTGCAGGAGGAAGGAAGGTTTCTACCTTCCACTGCCCCAACAACCCAGCCAACGAGAGACTATCACAACTCAGCCAATAAGAAGCCACAATATATGTAACTTCCAGTCAATGGACTTTTTGCTTAGAACAACCCTCCCTACTAGATTCCTTTCCTCTATAAAAGAGCAATCCTCTCCTTTGTTCTCTGAACTTGTCTATGGCTTTGCTGTAGCTTACCTGTCCCAAATTGTAATTTTCTGCTATTCACAAATAAACTTATTTTTGCTGGTAAAATAACTTTTATTTTTAAGGTTAACATAAAAAAAGTAGTAATAAATTTAAAAGTAATGTGAGATTTGGCTGACTGTTGTCCTTGGTTCCTGGGAGGCACCCTCCAAATCCTTGGAAATTTACTTGATAATTTATGCTAATGAGATGACTCACAGTGGGCCCCTAGCTAATTGTGGTGACAAATTTTATTGTATTCTGCCTAGCATTGTATGTATGTATGATTTATCTCCCATACAAGTGTGTACATACCACAAGGGCATGTGTTGTACCTGGTTTTGTATCTTCCTGCTGGGACACACAGTGATCTATAACTAGGACAAGTTAGCTTTATTCTGTTCTTATTTGTAGCTTCATTCCAGGATTATAACAAAATTTTGTCAAAATACATCTTTCAAAGAAAATTATAAATTTCAGTATTCTTGGACATATCTTCATTTTGCCCTCACACAGCTAGAAATGGCCTCATTAAAGTTTGAGGTCTTGATAAAGTCTTTTCCAGAGTACCACATTACTTCTGCTAAATTCTCACACTGGAAAAATTGAGTTCCCATATTAATCTAATAGAGTGAGTAGGGGATGGAATAGTGATGGATAAGCCTGAAAAGCTAGGAACAAGACATATCATTCAGGGCTTTATAGGTCATGTTAAAGATTTTGGATATATCCTATGTGCAAAGGGACTCCATCAAAGCTTTGGAGCAGGAAGATGACAAAATCTAATGAAGGGGAGTAAGAGTAGAAGTTAGAGACACTATTTGGAGAACTACTACAGTAACCCAGATTTGTAAAAATGCTGATTTGGATTAGAGTGATGGCAGTAGAGATTGGGGTGAGCAGATGGATTGAAGATATATTTGGAGTAGCTTTAAATAGCACCTGGAGATGAACTGGATTAAGAAGTGAGGGATGGACAGGGTGGGGATGACTCTGGTTTCTGGCTTGAGCAGCTTGATGAACAAAGGCACTATTTACTGAGATGGGGAAGCCTGAGAGGAACAGATTAATGGCTAGACAAGCAAGTGCTCCATTTCAGACAAATTAACTTTGGGACTGTGGGTAAAATTGCAACATTTCCAGAATCTCTCACCTGGCCTTAGTGCATCTCCATATCAATAGGTGTTTCCAAGGGGTGTAAAAAAGTAGTTCATCTATGTATCAATAGGTAAATACAAGGGAGAGCGAGGACATATCTGGACTGGAGAGGTTGGGTGGTTTTTCTGCATCCAGGATGTGAGAGACATGGGCAAGCAGAAGTAGACGACTACTTGTAAGCAATAAACGGTTTTCTTCTACTTTATTTATCCCTTTGACTGATTTTAGTTTCAAAGGTATTTTGCCCCAGGGTTTTCTCCCTGGAGTTACAAGGACACTTGACGTATCCATATGCAGATGTCAAACAAGTTCCTATATATAGGACTCTGGACCTCAAAGGTACTACTCACAGAGATAAAATCTGTACCATAACTGTTTTGCTGTTACCTAATCCCATTTTCAGTGTGGGTGAAATTGTAGTATTTCCAGAATATCTCACCTGGCTTTAGTACATCTGCATATCAATAGGCATTCAGAGGTGGAAAGAATATGGCTTTAGTGCATTTGCATCAGTCCTCAGGGATGGGGAGAAGTTCATCTCCACATCAATGGTAATTACCTGAGCAACAGGAGGGTTTATCTTTACCTGAGAGGTGAGGGGGAGGGCCGGTTTTTGCTTCTGCTGGAGCAGGAAAGAGAGAAGACCCGGACTGCAGTTTGTAAGCAATAAACGGATTTTAAACTTTATTTCTCCCTTTGACTGATTTCAGTTTTTAGAGGTATTTTGCCCTGGGATTTCCTTTCCCCGGACTTAATCTGACATAGTCAGCAGGATTTCTCTGAATCCAAAATCTTTCATAATGGGTGTGATCTTTGGGAGGGCCGCCCCTAGAAATGATGGTGAGAAGTCATGCTCGCGCCGAGGGAAGTGTGTTTACACTCGTGTGGTCATGGAGGTGCCACACCACTGCTGGCCGCATCAACCCTGGCCCATGACCCAAGCCTAAGGCTACTGCTTCTGCCACTGTTGCTGCTCCTGTTGCCAGCCAGAGCCTGGTCACAACTATGGAAAGGAGCAGAGATCCAGGTCACCTTGATAGAGAAGCAACTGGCTGCTGTGTACCATACCTTTCTGGCTAGAGAGCCCATCGCTGGAACAGCTCCAATGCAGGTAGTAACCACCTATCCCATCGCGGGGTGGGTGAGAGACTGAACCCGAAGGCCATGGAGTGGTGTGGCACAGACACCTACTGTATATCATGTGACTGGCCATTTGCCTTTGGCATCTCCAGGGAATGATGAAACAGGCTCATTGGCCCAGGTGCACTGGCTAGAAAGAAAGCCTGCCTCTGATGTGGCCCAATGACTACATCAGCGTTTGTTGTATGCAGGGCAAAAGACAATGTGGGCCCACTGGTGGGGCTTGTCATTCACCTTTGAAGAAGTCAGCCGAGCTCAGAAGGAGAGCCCTGCACGTTGTGCAGACCAGCAAACCACCAAGAGGGGCCTAGAGCATATCTTTGCAGCCTATGGCTGGTCACTGGTGATTGAGAGCTATCAAGGTATTAAATTTATTGGACATGCATTGCAAGGATGGGTGCAACAATTAGGAATAAAATGGACATGGTCCTGGGACATTTTGACACATGGACCGGCAATGGCTGGCCCTTCTGGCACCCTGGGGAAAAAGGCCTGGAAGCTGGCCTCCTGTGTATTCCTGGAGTAATAGCAAAGTGGTCCCCCCAAATTACGGTATTTGCTTCTACAGTTCTTGGGTCATGGATGCACCACCTGCCTGCAGCTGCTGCATGATGGCTGAAATGGACAAGTTTTGGACTTAATATGCATGGGACTTTGAACCTCGCTGAATCCTCTGGCTTGAGAATTATCATGATTGTGTTGCTGTTGTCAAGAAAAAAATGCTTAAAGAGAGGCTTGACTTCGTCTAATGTTTGGTAAAATTTTGTGAGTAATCTAGCATGGTTGTTAGGAATGAGTAAACAAATGTAGAAACATATTTTGTTCTTAGTGAGAAATTTTGCTGTGAAGTATATTTACTTAATCCACATAGGCTGAATCCTCTGGCTGGAGGATTATCATAATTTTATTGCTGTTGCTATTGTATGTCATTAGTTTGGTCGGAAGAGGAAAATGAGTAAATTGTAAGGCGAGATTTCTAGAGGGGTGGCCTGTGGGTGAAATTGTAATATTTCCAGAATATCTCACCTGGCTTTAGTACATCTGCATATCAATAGACATTCAGAGGTGGAAAGAAGTATGGCATTAGTGCATTTACATCATTCCTCACGGGTGGAAAGAAGTTAATTTCCTTATCAGTGGGTAATTACCTGGGCAATGGAGAGCTTATCTGTACCTGAGAGGTAAGGGGGAGGGCCGGTTTTTGCCTCTGCAGGAGCAGGAAAGAGAGAAGGCCCCAGACTGCAATTCATAAGCAATAAACGGATTTTAAACTTTATTTCTCCCTTTGACTGATTTCAGTTTTTAGAGGTATTTTGCCCTGGGATTTCCTTTCCCCAGACTTACACAGTGAAACACCAATTTTATCATTGTATCTTCCAGAGCTAGTTACCA
Organism: Smutsia gigantea; assembly: GCA_032199065.1. NCBI lineage: Eukaryota > Metazoa > Chordata > Mammalia > Pholidota > Manidae > Smutsia > Smutsia gigantea. Next base: position 414,216 of record JAVSCE010002500.1, on the reverse strand, counting down.
CTAACCTAGTGGTAGTTTTAAGCTAGTTGCGGCTTAAATTCTAGCATAAACTTGGCAGTACAGAGACTCCTTTTAAAAACTATTCTGTTATGAAAACATTTTCAAAGCAATCTTTAACAAATGAAATAGATCACTGAGCTCAGGACCCAGAGTCCCCCAGTCTAAGGTTTATTGTGCACCTACCATGGGCTATGCTACATGCTTTACATGCATTAGTATTATTTTCATAACAGTCCTGCAAAGTGGCTCTATTACTCTGCCTAGTTTACAAATGAAGAAACCAAGACTTAGGAAGATTAAGCAGCTTTCTCAACATTATATAGCATTACAGCCTAGATAATAAGTGATGGAGCCAGGACAAGAAGCTATGGGTGTCTGACCCCTTTAATCTTTCACTGTTTTCTTGGGGTTATTGTTTCCATAACATGACAACCTAAAATGTCAGCAGTATTTTGTTTTCCTACAATATGAAATACAATTCTACTCTCCTGCCCCAAGTCTTCTTTCCCACAGGATTTCCTTTCTTTCTAACTCTTGTAAAAAAGAAAGAATTAAATGTAGTACCTATCTGAGTGATGGTTGAGGAAAGGTGGGTAAAATTCAAATATTCAAATGATGCTGGTAAAATTAGGCTTTCTTAAGGCACTGTAAAATATGATCATAACTTTGAGCTACAGAGAGAAAAAACTCACCTGGCACTGCTGCCTGCACTAGAAAACCATTATGATTCTATGAATGGGGAATGAACAACTCCTACAGTAGGTGCTGTATTCATTAATTACTCTAATAGGCCTAGCTATGAGAAAAAGCAGTATGCTCTGGTATTTAGCCTGTTACTACCTTAGAAATAACTGACTATCCCTTCTGCATGACCCTAGTGGCCTCATATTATTAGGGTATAAGTCAGCTTCAAAATTAACACAAAGCAGGTGTGATAAATTGATTTCAAGGTTTTTAAACTCTTTTCTTGTTTACATCCACTCTAAGACTTCCCATAATGCAGAGGAAAATCGTTCAGCAAATTATCCCTCTCTTATAGTATTGTTCACATCATAAGGACCTGTGAATTATTTTTAAAGAGAAAGGAAAAAAGAAAGAACATAATGAACCATGTTCTCCTTTCTTGGGTTTAAGAAATAATTTGAGTTATTTTGAATATTCCTGTTAAGACAGTATGGCAGACACTGTTCATGAGCTATATAACACTTGAGGTAGTCATACCATCCTTCCTTCTTGTTTATGAATAGTGAGGCTTACTAGTTCTCAGGGGACATTTGAGTTGTGTTCTCTTTTTACACTGCTAAAAGCACTCCTATCCTCCTTCCACATGTCTTCCAGTGCAAATGTGCAAGAATTTCTCTCGTATGGGACTGATAAAGGATTTTATTGTTTTTTTCCTAAGTGGTTATACCAATTTGTATTACCACCCACATTTTATGTGTTCCTCTTCCTTCATATTCTCACCAATACTCTTTATTGCTAGAGTTTTTTATTTTTGCCAGTCTCATGGGTGAGGTGACATGGTATTACATAACAGTTTTAATATGAATTTCCTTAAATATTAATAAGGGGGGACATTTCCAAATCAGTTAAATGGCTTTCACCTTTCTGTTTCTGTGTAATACATGTTCAAGTCTTTGCCCATATTTCCACTGTTTTTTTTTAGCCAATGTGTAGATGGTATGTATATATCCTGGATACTGACCTTTTTATTCAGTTTTACCAGTGGCAAATATCTTCTAACAGTTTGTGCCTGTATTCTCACTATTTATGTTATCTTTTGATAAACAGAAAATCTTAATTTTAATGTAAGTGAATTTATGAATTTTTTCCTTATGGTTTATGCTTTTTTGCATCTTATTTAAGAAATCATTTCCTATTCCAACTCATTAAGATATTTTCTATACTGCTTCTAGCAAATTCATAATTTTAATTTTCATATTTAAAACTTAATCCATCTAGAATTTATTTCTGTAACATAAACAATTTTCCCAGCATCATTTTTTTATACTTTATTTTGGTATCATTATTCTACAATTACATGTGCAAAATTATGGTTATTAAACTACCCCCTTCATCAGGTTCCCCCCACCAACCCAATTACAGTCACTGTCCATCAGCATACTGAGATGCTATAGAATCACTACTTGTCTTCTCTGAGTTGTACAGCCCTCCCCATGCCCCCCCAAAACTACATCTGCTAATTGTAAATCCCTTTTAACCCCTTATCCCTCCCTTCCCACCCACCTTCCCTAGTCCTTTTCCCTTTGGTAACTATTAGTCCGTTCTTGGGTTCTGTGAGTCTGCTGCTGTTTTGTTCCTTCAGTTTTTTTCTTTGTTCTTATACTCCACATATGAGTGAAATCATTTGATACTTGTCTTTTTCGGCTTGGCTTATTTTACTGAGCATAATACCATCTAGCACCATCCATGTTGTTGCAAATAGTAGGATTTGTTTTCTCCTTATGGCTGAATAATATTCCATTGTGTATATATACCACATCTTCTTTTTCCATTCATCTACTGCTGGACACTTAGGTTGCTTCCATATCTTGGATTTTTGTAAAAAGTGCTGCAGTAAACATAGGGGTGTATATGTCTTTTTGAATCTGTGGAGCTTTATTCTTTGGGTAAATTCCAAGGAGTGGGATTCCTGGGTCAAATGGTATATGTATTTTTAGTTTGTTCAGGAACCTCCATACTGCTTTCCACAGTGGTTGAACTAATTTGCATTCCCACCAGCAGTGTACGAGGGTTCCCTTTTCTCCACATCCTCGCCAACATTTGTTGTTGTTTGTGTTTTGGATATTGACCATCCTCACTGGTGTGAGGTGATATCTCATTGTGGTTTTAATCTGCATTTCTCTGATGATTAGCGATGTGGAGCATCTTTTCATGTGCCTGTTGGCCATCTGAATTTCTTCTTTAGAGAAGTGTCTATTCATGTCCTCTGCCCATTTCTTAATTGGATTATTTACTTTGTTTGTTGAGGTGTGTGAGTTCTTTATATATTTTGGTTGTCAACCCCTTATTGGATACGTCATTTATGAATATATTCTCCCATACTGTAGGATGTCTTTTTGTTCTACTGATGGTGTACTTTGCTGTTCAGAAGATTTTCAGCTTGATATAGTCCCACTTGTTCATTTTTTGCTTTTGTTTCCTTGCTCAGGGAGATATGTTCATGAAGAAGTCGCTCATGTTTATGTCCAAGAGATTTTCCTTTGTTTTTTTCTAAGAGTTTTATGGTTTCATGACTTACATTCAGGTCTTTGATCCACCTTGAGTTTACCTTTGTGCATGGGGCTAGAGAGAAGTCCAGTTTCATTCTCTTACATGTAGCTGTCCAGTTTTTCCAACACCAGCTGCTGAAGAGGCTGTCATCTCCCCATTGTATATCCAAGGCTCCTTTATCAAATATTAATTGACTGTATATGTTTGGGTTAATGTTTGGATTTTCTATTCTGTTCCACTGGTCTGTGGGTCTGTTTTTGTGCCAATACCAAATTGTCTTGATTACTGTGGCTTTGTAGTAGAGCTTGAAGTCAGGGAGTGTAATTCCCCCTGTTTTATTCCTCCTTCTCAGGATTGCTTTGGCTATTCGGGGTCTTTTGTGGTTCCATATAAATTTTAGAATTACTTGTTCCAGTTCTTTGAAGAAAGCTGCTGGTATATTGATTGGGATGGCATTGAATCTGTAGATTACTTTAGGCAGTATAGCCATTTTGACAATACTTATTCTACCTAGTCAAGAGCATGGGATGAATTTCCGTTTGTTAGTGTCCTCTTTAATTTCTCTTAGGAGTGTCTTGTAGTTTTCAGAGTATAGGTCTTTCACTTCCTTCATTAGGTTTATTCCTAGGTATTTTATTCTTTTTGATGCAATTGTGAATGGAATTGTTTTTCTGATTTCTCTTTCTGTTAGCTCATCGTTAGTGTAAGGAAAGCAACAGATTTCTGTGTGTTAATTTTGTATCCTACAACTTTGCTGAATTCAGATATTAGTTCTAGTACTTTTGGAATGGAGTCTTCAGGGATTTTCATGTACAGTATCATGTCATCTGCAAATAGTGACAATTTGACTTCTTCTTTGCCAGTCTGGATGCCTTGTATGTCTTTGTTTTGTCTGATTGCCGTGGCTAGGACCTCCCCTACTATGTTGAATAACAGTGGAGAGAGTGGGCATCCCTGTCTTGTTCCCGATCTTAGATGAAAAGTTTTCAGCTTCTCGCCATTAAGTATGATGTTAGGTGTGGGTTTGTCATATATGACCTTTATGATGTTAAGGTATTTGCCGTCTATACCCATTTTGTTGAGAGTTTTAATCATGAATGGATGCTGAATTTTGTGAAATGCTTTTTCAGCATCTATGGAGATGATCATGTGGTTTTTGTTCTTTTTTGTTGATGTGGTGGATGATGTTGATGGATTTTCGAATGTTGTACCATCCTTGCAACCCTGGGATGAATCCCACTTGATCATGGTGTATGATCCTCTTGATGTATTTTTGAATTCGGTTTGTTAATATTTTGTTCAGTACTTTTGCATCTATGTTCATCAGGGATATTGGTCTGTAATTTTCGTTTTTTGTGAGGTCTTTGCCCGGTTTTGGTATTAGAGTGATGCTGGCTTCATAGAATGAGTTTGGAAGTATTCCCTCCTCTTCTACTTTTTTGAAAACTTTAAGGAGAATCGGTGTTATTTCTTCTCTATATGTCTGGTAGAATTCAGAGGTGAATCCATCAGGTCCAGGGGTTTTGTTCTTGGGTAGTTATTTTTACCGACTCAATTTCGTTGCTAGTGATTTGTCTGTTTACGTGTTCTGTTTCTTGCTTGGTCAGTCTTGGAAGGTTGTATTTTTCTAAGAATTTGTCCATTTCTTCTATGTTTTCCAGCTTGTTACCATATAGAGTCTCATAATATTCTCTTATAATTCTTTGTATTTCTGTGGGGTCCTTGTTATTTTTCCTTTCTCATTTCTGATTGTGTTTATGTGTGTAGATTCTCTTTTTCTCTTAATGAGTCTGGCTAGGGGTTTATCTATTTTGTTTATTTTTTCAAAGAACCAGCTCTTGGTTTCATTGATTTTTTTTATTGTTTTATTCTTCTAAATTTATTTATTTGTTCTCTGATCTTTATTATGTCCCTCCTTGTGGTGACTTTAAGCCTTATTTGTTCTTCTTTTTCCAATTTCAGTAATTGTGTCTTTAGACTATTCATTTGGCATTGTTCTTCCTTCTTCATATAGGCCTGGATTGCAATATACTTTCCTCCTAGAACTGCTTTTGCTGTGTCCCACAGAAGTTGTGGCTTTGTGTTGTTGTTGTCATTAGTCTCCATATATTCTTTGATTTCTGTTTTGATTTGGTTGTTAACCCATTGATTGATTAGGAGACTGTTGTTAAGTCTCCATGTATATGTGAGCCTTTTTGGTTTCTTTCTAACAATTATTTCTAGTTTTATACCTTTGTGATCTGAGAAGGTGGTTGGTAGAATTTCAATATTTTTGAATTTCCTGAGGTTCTTTTTGTGGCCTAGTATGTGGTCTATTCTGGAAAATGTTCCATGTGCACTTGAGAAGAATGTGTATCCTGCTGCTTTTGGGTGCAGACTTCTGTAGATGTCCATTAGTTCCATCTGCTCTAGTGTGTTGTTCAGTGCCTCTGTGTCTTTACTTATTCTCTGCCTGGTTGATCTGTCCTTTGGAGTGAGTGGGGTGTTGACATCTCCTAACATGAATGCATTCCTATTTCCTCCTTTAATTCTGTTAGTATTTGTTTCACATATGCTGGGGCTCCTGTGTTGGGTGCATATTTATTTATAATGGTTATATCTTCTTGTTGGACTGACCCCTTTATCATTATGTAATGTCCTTCTTTATCTCTTGCTACTTTCTTCGTTTTGAAGTCTATTTTGTCTGATACAAGTACTGCAACACCTGCTTTTTTCTCTTTGTTGTTTGCATGAAATATCTTTTTCCATCCCTTCACTTTTAGTCTGTGTATATCTTTGGGTTTGAGGTGAGTCTCTTGTAAGCAGCATATAGATGGGTCTTGCTTTTTTATCCATTCTGTTACTCTGTGTCTTTTGACTGGTGCATTCAGTCCATTTACATTTAGGATGATTATGGATAGATATGTACTTATTGCCATTGCTGGCTTTAGATTCGTGTTTACCAAAGGTTCAAGGGTTGCTTCTTTACTATCTAACAGTCTAACTTAACTTTCCTGTTAAGTTATTGTAAATACCGTCTGATGTTTCTTTATTTCTCTCCCTTCTTATTCTTCCTCCTCCATTCTTTATATACTAGGTGTTTTATTCTTTGCCTTTAGTTAGTATTTGGATGGTCTGCTTTCTTTGCTGTGATTTTATTTTCTCTGTTGACATCTTTTTAGCCTTAGAGGTATTTCCCTCTAGAGCAGTCCGTTTAAGATATCATGTAGTGGTGGTTTATGAGAGGCAAACTCTCTCAACTTTCGTTTGTCTGGAAATTGTTTAATCCCTCCATCATATTTAAATGATAATCTTGCTGGATACAATATTCTTGGTTCGAGGCCCTTCTGTTTCATAACGTTAAATATATCATGCCATTCTCTTCTGGCCTGTAAGATTTCTGTTGAGAAGTCTGATGATAGTCTGATGGGTTTTCCTTTGTAGGTGATCTTTTTTCTCTCTCTAGCTGCCTTTAATACTCTGTCTTTATCTTTGATCTTTGCCATTTTAATTATTATGCGTCTTTGTGTTGTCTTCCTTGGGTCCCTTGTGTTGGGAGGTCTGTGGGCTTCTGTGGACGGCGAGACTATTTCCTTCTCTCTCTTCTTCCTCTGGTACACCTATAATGCGAATATTGTTCCGTTTGGATTGGTCACAGAGTTCTCTTAATATTCTTTCATTCCTAGAGATCCTTTTATCTCTCTCTGCCTCAGCTTCTCTGTATTCCTGTTCTCTGATTTCTATTCCATTAACCGTCTCTTGCATCTCATCCAGTCTGCTGTTAAGCCCGTCAATCGCTTGTCTCATTTCTGCATTGTCTTTCCTGAGTTCCCTCACTTCCTCCCTCAGCTCTTGCACATTTCTCTGTAGATCCATCAGCATGGTTATGACTTTTATTCTGAATTTTTTTTCAGGAAGGCTGTGCATTTCCATCCCTTCAGGTTCCCTCTCTGGGGTTGTCTGGTTGATCTTAGTTTGGACCATATTCCTCTGTCTTTTCATGGCTATAGAAATGGTCACTGGTAGTTGCCACGTATGTCAGCTGGGCTCTTTAAGTCTTTAAAAAGAAAAAAAAGAGAGAAAGAAAGAAAAAAAAGAAAGAAAAGAAAGAGAAGAAAAAACAAAAAATAAAGCAAAACAAAAAGAAACAAAAAAAATGCCCACCATGAGTAGATTCTGTGGTGATGCTGTAGGTGGCACTGTTGCTCCTCTATTTCGCAGCCATGGCCGCGCTGCACCGCTGGGCCCTTTATACTTCTGGCCTGGGTGGGAACCAATGGGAGGCTGTTGATCTCTGTGGGAAGTCAAAGTGTGGCCACCCTTTCCCAGTTGCCTGCTAAGGGGTCCGAAACTCCCCAGGACTCCCTGCCGGCTGAGTTAAGTGTGCCGGGGTGATCTGGCTCCTCCACTGGGCTCTTGTCTCTTTAAGACTGCTGAAAAAAGTGCGCGCTTTTCTTTTTTTCCTTCCCGAGAGCTGGCTGCAAGCACCCTGGCACGTTCCCCGCTCAGATCCTGCACCCTCTGTCTCTCCAATCTCCGCTACACTGTGTGATGTGTGTCAGCGCTCCCCGCGCAGATCACCAGGGCTGGTTAATTCGTGTGGTGTACTTCCACTCCCTCCCGGCTCTGAATCCTCTCCTCCCACTGGTGCGCTGGGGTGGGGGAGTGCTCGGGTCCCGCCAGGTCACGGCTCCGTATCTTACCCGCCTCGCAGTGTGCAGTGTCCTCTCAGGTGTGGCTGCATGCTGTGCACTTTCCTGTGTATTTTGCTCTCTCTTTTAGGAATAGTTGTATTTGCTGTATTTTCATAGATATATACAGTTTTGGGAGGAGATTTCTGCCGCCCTGCTCACGCCACCATCTTCTGGGAAGTCCCCAGCATCATTTTTTAAAACATTGATTCTTTTCCCCACTGATTTGCTTTAAGTTTCTTTATTTACATAGGTCTATTTCTTCTCTATTCATCTATCTTTGAATTAATAGCTTTATAAACCTTAATATCTAGTATTCTGGTAAAACAATTATCCAGTCTTATACTTATTCAGGAATGATTTATATATGCTTAGTCCTTTTTCACATGGATTTTACAATTGGCTCATCAGGTTTAAATATACGATGGGCATTTTGATTGGAATTACATTGAAACTATAGATCACTTGGGATAAGTGAAATATTTACAATAATATGTCTTCTAATCCATAAACATGGTATATTTTTTCTTTTTTTAATTAAGGTATCATTGATATACAATTTTATGAAGGTTTCAAATAAGCAATATTGCACTTACTACATTCACCCATATTATCAAGTCCCCCACCCACCCCACTGCAGTCACTGTCCATCAGTGTAGTAAGATGATATAGCGTCACTACTTGTCTCCTCTGTGCTATACTGCCTTCCCCGTGACCCACCTACATTATGAGTGCTAATTATAATGCCCCTCAATCCCTTTCTTCCTCCCTCCCCACCCCTTTTCCCTTTGTTAACCTCTAGTCCCGTCCAGGAGTCTGTGAGTCGAGTCCGCTGCTGCTTTGTTCCTACAGCTGTGCTTTGTAGTTATACTGCACAGATGAGTGAAATCATTTGGTATTTGTCTTTCTCCACCTGGCTTATTTCACTGAGCATAATACCCTATAGTTCCATCCATGTTGTTGCAAATGATGGGATTTGTTTCTTCTTATGGCTTAATAATATTCCATTGTGCATATGTACCACATCTTCTTTATCCATTCATCTACTGATGGACACTTAGGTTGCTTCCATATCTTGGCTATTGTAAATATTTCTGCAATAAACATAGGCATGCATATGTCTTTCTGAATCTGTGATCTTGTTTTCTTCAGGTAAATTCCTAGGAGTGGAATTCCTGGGTCAAATGGTATTTCTATTTTATTTTTTAGGAACTTCCATACTGCTTTCCACAATGGTTGAACTAATTTACATTCCTACCAGCAGTGTAGGAGGGTTCTCCTTTCTCTGCATCCTTGCCAGCATTTGTTGCTCCTTGTCTTTTCGATGTTGACCATCCTATCTGTTGTGAGGTGATATCTCATTGTGGTTTTAATTTGGATTTCCCTGATGATTAGTGATATGGAGCATCTTTTCATGTGCCTGTTGGCCTTTTGAATTTCTTCTTTCGGGAAGTGTCTGTTCAGATCCTCCACCCATTTTTTAATAGAGTTATTTTCTTTTGGATATTGAGGCTTGTGAGTTCTTTATATATTTTGAATGTTAACCCCTTATTGGATATGTCTTGATGGAGATATTCTCCCATACTGTAGGGTGCCTTTTTGTTCTACTGATGGTGTCCTTTGCTGTACAGAAGTTTTTTAGCTTGATGTAGTCCCATTTTCTTTTTTGCTTTTGTTTCCTTGCCCAAGGAGATGTACGGAAAAAGTTGCTCATGTTTATATTCATGAGATTTTTGCATATGTTGTCTTCTAAGTGTTTGATGGTTTCATAACTTAAATTCAGGTCTTTGATCCATTTTGAGTTAACTTTTGTTTACGGAGTTAGACAATAGTCCAGTATCATTCTTTTACAAGGATCTGTCCAGTTTTGCCAACACCAGTTGTTGAAGAGGCTGTCATTTCCCCATTGTATGTCCATGGCTTCTTTATCATATATTAATTGACCATACATGGTTGGGTTTATATCTGGGCTCTCTAACCTGTTCCATTAGTCTATGGGTCTGTTCTTGTGCCAGTACCAAATTGTCTTGATTACTGTGGCTTTGTAGTAGACCTTGACGTTGGGGAGGGTAATCTGCCAGCTTTATTCTTCCTTCTCAATATTACTTTGGCTATTCAGGTCTTTTGTGGTTCTATATGAATTTTAGAACTATTTGTTCTAGTTCGTTGAAGAGTGTTGTTCGTATTTTGATGGGGATTGCATTGAATCTGTAGATTACTTTAGGCAGGATGGCCATTTTGACAATATTAATTATTCCTATTGATGAGTATGGGACGTATTTCCATTTATTGTGTCTTCCATAATATCGCTAATGAGTGTTTTGTAGTTTTCAGGGTGTATGTCTTTCACCTCCTTGGTTAGGTTTATTCCAATGTATTTTATTCTTTTTGAAGCAATTGTAAATGGAATTTTTTTCCTGATTTTTCTTTCAGCTTGTTCATCATTAGTGTATAGGAATTATTATTTCTCTTTCAGCTAATTCATCGTTAGCAACAGAAGTCTGTGTTATTAATTTTGTATTAATTTTGTGTATCAATTTTGTATACTACAGCTTTGCTGAATTCAGTTATTAGTTCTACTAGTTTTGGAGTGGATTCTTTAGGGTTTTTTACATACAATATCATGTCATTTGCAAACACTGACAGTTTAACTTCTTCCTAACCAATCTGGATGCCTTTTATTTGTTTGTGTTGTCTGACTGCCATGGCTAGGATCTCCAGTACTATGTTGAATAAAAATGGGGAGAGTGGGCATGCTTGTTTTGTTCCTGATCTTAGTAGAAAAATCATTCAGCTTTTTGCTGTTAAGTATGATGTTGGCTGTGGGTTTGTCACTTATGGCCTTTATTATGTTGAGGTACTTACCCTCTTTACACATTTTGTTGAGAATTTTTATCATGAATGGATGTTGAATTTTGTCAAATGCTTTTTCAGCATCTATTGAGATGATCATGTGATTTTTGTCTTTCTTTTTGTTGATGTGGTATATGATGTTGGTGGATGTTTTAATATTGTACCATCCTTGCATCCCTGGAATAAATCCTACTTCATCATGATGGATGATCTTTTTGATGTATTTATGAATTCGGTTTGCTAATATTTTGTTGAGTATTTTTGCATCTATGTTCATCAGGGATATCGGTCTGTAATTTTCTTTTTCTGTGGTGTCTTTGCCTGGTTTTGGTATTAGAGTGTTGCGGGCCTCGTAGAATAAGTTTGGAAGTATTCCCTCCTCTTCTACTTTTTGGAAAACTTTAAGGAGGATGGGTATTAGGTGTTCAGTAAATGTTTGATAAAATTCAGAGGTGAAGCCATCTGGTCCAGGCGTTTTGTTCTTAGATATTTTTATTACCAATTCAATTTCGTTGCTGGTAATAGGTCTGTTCAGATTTTCTGTTTCTTCCTGGGTCAGTATTGGTGGCCTGCATTTTTCTAGAAAGTTGTCCTAGATAGTTGTTTCTTCTAGATTATCCAATTTGTTAGCGTATAATTTTTCATAATATTTTCTAATACTTGTTTTTCTGTGGTGTCCATATTGATTTTTCCCTTCTTGTTTCTGTTTCTGTTTGTGTGTGCACACTCACTTTTTTTCTTGATAAGTGTGGCTAGGGATCTATCTATTTTGTTTATTTTCTCAAAGAACCCGTTCTTGGTTTCATTCATTCTATTGTTTTATTCTTCTCAATTTTATTTATTTATGCTCTTATCTTTATTATGTCCCTCCTCCTTCTGACTTTGGGCCTTATTTAGTCTTCTTTTTCTAGTTTCACTAATTGTGAGTTTAGACTGTTCATTTAGGATTGTTCTTCTTTCTTGTGATAAGCCTGTATTTCTATATACTCTCCTCTTAGATCTTCCTTCACTGTGTCCCACACAAGTCAGGGTATTGAGCTGTTGTTTTCATGTGTCTCCATATATTGCTTGATCTCTGTTTTTATTTGGTCATTGACCCATTGGTTACTTAGGAGCATGTTAAGCCTCCATATGTTTCTCGGATTTTTTGTTTTCTTTGCATAATTTATTTCTAGGTTCATATTTTTGTTTTCTGAGAAGCTGGTTGATACAATTTCATTCCTTCTGAATTTACTGAGGCTGTTTTTGTGGTCTAGTATGTGATCTACTCTAGAAAATGTTCCCTGTGCATTTGAGAAGAATGTTTTCCTACTGCTTTTGGGTAGAGTGTTCGGTAGATGTCTGTTAGGTCCATCTGTTCTAATGTGTTGTTCAGTGCCTCTGTCTCCTTACTTATTTTCTCTCTGGTTGATCTGTCCTTTGCAGTGAGTGATGTGTTGATGTCTCCTAAAATGAATGCATTGCATTCTACTTCCCCCTTTAATTCTGTTAGTATTTGTTTCACATATGTAGGTGCTCCTATGTTGAGTGCATATTTATAATGGTTATATCCTCTTTTTGGACTGACCCCTTTATCATTATGTAAGGTCCTTCTTTGTCTCTTGTTACTTTCTTGGTTTTGAATTCTATTTTGTCTGGTACAAGTACTGGAACTCCTGCCTTTTTCTCCCTATTATTTGCATGAAATATTTTTTTCCATCCCTTCACTTTTAGTCTGTGTATGTCTTTGGGTTTGAAGCGAGTCTCTATGCAGCGTATAGATGGGTCCTACTTTTTTTATCCATTCAGTAACTCTATGTCTTTTGATTGGTGCATTCAGTCCATTTACATTTAGGGTTATTATCAATACATATGTATTTATTGCCATTTTAGGATTTAGATTTGTGGTTATCCAATGTTCAAGGACAGCATCTCTACTATCTTACAGTCTAAGTTAACTTGCTTACTATGCTATTACAAACACAATCTAAAGGTTCTTTTTTTCTCCCATCTTTTTATTCCTCCTCCACTCTTTATACCTTAGGTGTCATACAGTATACTCTTTTTTATGTATCCCTTGACTTACTTTGTGATTAGTTGATTTAATTTTGCATCTGCTTAGTAATTAATTGGTCTCCTTCCTTTAATGTGGTTTTATTTTCTCTGGTAACAGCTATTTAGCCTTAGGAGCACTTCCATCTAGAGCAGTCCCTTTAAAATACACTGTAAAGATGGTTGTGGCAGTTAAATTCCCTCAACTCTTGCTTATCTGGAAATTGTTTAATCCCTCCTTCAAACTGAAATGACAATCTTGCTGGGTAGAGTATTCTTGGTTCAAGGCCTTTCTGTTTTATTGCATTAAGTATATTATGCCACTCCCTTCTGGCCTGGAAGGCTTCTGCTGATAAGTCTGACGATAGCCTGATGGGTTTTCCTTTGTATGTGATCTTTTTTCTTTCTCTGACTGTTTTTAATACACTGTCCTTGTCCTTGACCATTGCCATTTAATCATTATATGTCTTGGTGTTGTCTTCCTTGGGTCCCTTGTGTTGGAAGACCTGTGCACATCCATGGCCTGAGAGACTATTTCCTTCCCCAGGCTGGTGAATTTTTCAGTAATTATTTCCTCAAAGACATTTTCTATCCCTTTTTCTCTCTTCCTCTTTTTCTGGTACCCCTTTAATGCTAATATTTTTACATTTTGATTGGTCACGGAGTTGTGCTATTATTCTTTCATTTCTAGAAATCCTTTTATCTCTCTGTACTTCAGCCTCTTTGTATTCCCGTTCTCTAATTTCTGTTTCATTTACCATTCTCCTCTATGTCATCTAATCTGCTTTTAAATCCCTCCATTGTATGTTTCATATCAGATACTGTATTTTTCAAAGTTTCTATCTCTCTTGACATCGTCCCTGAGGTCTTGAATATTTTTCTGTTACTCTGTGAGCATGTTTATGATTTTTATTTTGAAATATTTATTAAGAAGATTGATTATTTCAGTTTCACTGAGCCCTCTTTCTGGTGTTTGAGGGATTTTGCTTTGAATAAGGTTCTTTTGCCACTTCATATTCCTAATGAACAATATGGAATAATAACTTTGTGTAGGTGTCCCTCTCTATTGCCCAGCTCTACTCTCTGAAGCTGCCAAGCACCTGGAGTGATGGCAGGAGTTGCAGACAAGTGGCGCCAGTGCCTGCTGGAGGAAAGAGCTCTTTCCTACTTCCCAGCCACAGTATCTGCCTCCACTGCCAGGGCCAGTTGGCCAAGCATGCAGGAAGGAACCTCACCCTTGTAGCTACCATAGGCAAAGCCACCCTCTGGCTACTAGCCTGGCATGAGGGGCAGGGGTAGCAGATTTGCAAGCCTGTGCCAGCTGGGAGGAAGGAGCGGCAGGCTGCATATTGCAGTGGGGGACCTTGGTGCTCCATTGTCAGCCAGGGGGATGGAGCACCTGAATCTCCTGAAAGTTCCCAACCTGCTGGGCTGAATGTGCCAGGATAATTTTGTTCACCTGTCCTTTCTCCTGAGCAGCAAGCTCTGTGTAATCCTTGGCCTTTTAACGGCCCTCTCACAATTGCAAAGTCTTTCAAAGCACCCGCCTTTCTTTTTTCTCAGAGCAGATTGTTTGAGGTACTTGTTCTCCACATGCAGCTGGAATCTCAGTTTCTCTGAGTATTCCACCTGTCTTTGCTTTCCAACACCTCTATCTCCATTGCACCATGTCATGTGAGTTCGTGCTCCTGGAGCAGATTTCTAGGGATGGGTATTTAGCATTTGTGGGGTTCTACTCCCTCCCCACTCCGTTTCTCTTCTCCTGCTAGTGAGCTGGGATGGGAGGAGGGTTTGGGTCCTTCCAGATCGTAGCTTTGCTACTTTACCCTTTTCCATGAGGTCTTCTCTTTTCTCCAGATGTAAGCTGTGTGTTGCAGTCTTCTTCTGGTCACTCCTGCAGGATTAGTTGTATTTGCTGTATTTTCATGTTATATGTGGTTTGGGGAGGAGCTTTCTGCCTCACTTCTCACACCACCATCTCTTTCCCCCCTAGGTATATTTCTTTATATAGGTCTTCTCTAATGTCTTTCAATAAAGTTTTGTAATTTCTGTCATAAACTACTTGGACATTTCTTATTAGGTTTCTCACCAGAATGTAATGTTTTTTAATGCTATTGTAAATTTTACTGAATTACACGTTCTGTTGTTAATTGCATAGAAATGTAATGACTTTTTAGTATATTTATATTTTGCTAAACAGGCTTGCTAAGCTTTCTAATTCTAGGAATTTGCCTATTGACTAACTTTCCAATCTTTATACATATTATTCTTTTTTCTTGTCATATCACACTAGCTTGATCATCAGTACATGTTGAAAGAAAGCAGGTGAGACTCTTGTTCCTAATATTAAAAATAAGGCTTTCAACATTTCAACATTGGGTTATCACAATATTTAGAGTTGAAGAAACCATGCTGCTGAGAAGTATAGCAGTTGCTCGAGATCATAAAGCCTCTAAGTGATAACCCAGGATTCAACAATGTTCGAAGACGCATGCTCTTTTTATCAATTTGTGTCACTGGGCAAACAAGTTAACTAATGAGACTTAAAACAGGCAGAGGCAAAGGAATACATTGGGATTTAAAACAATCTGAGCCATGATAAATTAAAAATAAAAGACTGAGCTTTGATAAAACTTCAGAAAATCCTGGGAATCATTCTGAGGGAAAACATGGATATGATCCTTTCTCAAAACTGCCTGATGGCTGCCTGTTGCTCACAAGGATAAAGTCCCAATTCTCAGCATGCTATACTTCCAGATTTATTTCTAGCCATCCTACACTGAAATACCTTCAACTTTGCACTGTTTATCATTCCCCAAACTTGTCATATATTTTCATGCTCTTGTGACATTTAGCTTTCAGTCCTTCCCCCTGTTGATGTACAATTAAGACTCCTAACCATTCATTTATTCAACCAACAAATATATACCAAGGGCCTAGAATGCAGCAAAAGTTGTGGTAAGCACTGAGGGTACAAGGGTACAGAAAAAGGAATTAGTCCTTATATTTAGCAAGGTTTTGGAGAAGCTATGGGAGAGGAACAGAGAAAAGAATAGCAGTGCTCTAATTGCCTTTCCATTTCCTTTAACTGAGTTTTTAATTTGTAAGCTGGATTAAGCATTATGAAGTCCCCTATCTTACCTATCCCTTTACTTCTTGTATTAATCAGTCCTCCAGAGAAAGAGAACCAACAGAAGGATGAGTGTGTGTGTATGTCTGTATGTATGTATACAGAGAAAGAGAGACTTATTTTAAGGAATTGGCTCACATAATTGTGGAAACTTGGTAAGTCCAAAATATGATGGGTAGGCCAGCATGCTGTAGTTTGAGTCCAAAGGCACTCAGCTGACAGAATTCTTTATTCCTTAGGGAAGGGCTGAGAGGAAGGGTCAGTCTTTGTTCTATTAATGCTTTCAACTAATTAGATGAGGCCTACCCACCCACACTGTGAAGGGCAATCTGTTTTACTCAAAGTGTACCAATTTAAATGTTGACCTCATCCAAAAAATATCCTCAAAAAATATGCAGAATAATGTTTAACCAAATAATTGGGCACCATGGCCAAGCCAAGATGACATGTAAAATTAAGCATCACACTTCTTATCATTTTCTCTTTTTCCTATGTCCTTGAATTCATCTTTTCTAAGAACTTGTAGGACAAAGAGGGATAGAAGGACTAAGTGTCAAGCATAGCCATCACCTGATTCTCTCTTTTTCTTCCAGCTTAAGCTGTGAGGAAGGGCTTCCCTGTTCAGCCTGCTTAACTCTGAAGCAGCATTGTCTTCATGCTCACTTCCCTCGGAAGCTCCTAATACATGCATAGATCACTGCCAACCTTGCTGCAGTCACAGAAGAAAATATTTTAAGCAGAATATAAATTTTCTTTCTTAGGAGCTTATAAAAATTAAGTTGGGGTTTTTGTTCACTTACCCAAAAGGACCCACATAGATTTGCCACTCTAAAAGAAATTAAATTTTCAATCTGGAATATTAGAAATAACAGAAAACAATTATTTAAAGTCCAGTAAAATACTAATATGAAAAAGAAAAATATATTAAATGCAAAACAAGAGGGCCTTTTGGGGGATATTAGAAGCACTTATGTGCTTGTTTTTCTAACTCTCTCTTCCATACAGATGAAGAAGAAATACCATATAACAAACGTATCCTGCTTGCAGAATCATGCAAAATAGTTTCTTCAGGATGGGCATAAAGCTCAGTTTATCCACAGAGAAATACCATCCTATCAAGCATAAGATAAAGGTGCAAATATAATACATTTGTGAATTCACCTTGGCTCAGTTGAATAATCTACTATCAAAAGGGTTCACACTACCATCTAGTGGTTGATTTAGGGAAAAGACATTTGTACCCTTCAAAATGTTTCAACTAGGTAGATTGGCAATCTAGTAGATATAAATAGATCATTTTGTTCTGAGGGAAAACAGGTTAAGCGCAATAGAACAAATACTTTGATATAAAGTAGGCCATTGTGGGTAAAATTGTAATTTTTCTAGAATATCTTGCCTGACTTTATTACATCTACATATCAATAGGCATTCAGAGGTGGAAAGAAGTATGGCATTTGCATCATTCCTCAGGGGTGAAGAGTTCATCTCCATATCAGTGGGTAATTACCTGGGCAACGGAGGGCCTATCTGTACCTGAGAGGTGAAGGGGAAGGCCGGTTTTGCTTCTGCTGGAGCAGGAAAGAGAGAAGGGCCCTGGACTGCAGTTTGTAAGTAATAAACGGATTTTAAACTTTATTTCTCCCTTTGACTGATTTCGGTTTTAGAGGTATTTTGCCCCAGGATTTCCTTTCCCTGGACTTACAGCCATGATGGATAGATAATTGTTTTAAAAGTCTAAGATCTTAGTTCTAGCTCTGAATTATTCTGTTCACAGCTGGGTGATTTTGGACAAGTTTTACCTCTCCAAACTTGCTTCTCATTTGTGAAACAAAGTTATTGCACTAGATTGGTGTTTCTTAAGTAGCAAGCTGTAACACTTGTCATACAATCAATTTAATGGGTCATTAACAAATTTTTAAAAATTTAAATACTATATATATATATATATATATATATCAGAGTGCATCACAGATTGTTAAGAGTACTGCTTGATGAGGTAAGTAAAGCATATGTGTTATATAAGTGTGTTTCTGCAAGTGTGTTTTTGCTGGAAAACAGTACAAAATATCTGTTACTATAGGTCATAGACAAAAAAGTTGGAAAGATTCCTATCAGCTCTAAATTCCATGTTCAAAAAAATTGTGGCCATCGGTACTGCCTCAGAGTCCTAATACAGGGTTTGGGCCTGCTTAGTTCACAGTTAGGTGTTTGACAGACCTGTCTGCTGATCATCAGGATATCTATTTCTCTCTTACAGTAACTCAAAAAGATTCCAGTCAGAATAGATAGAAATAATATTTGCCTGATTGTATTTATGTATTTTGTTTTAGTTTCTTTTTCCAGAGACCACTACCAATCTTTCTAATGCAATGTTTCTCAAAATAATGGTCCAGGGACCAACTGCCTTGGATTCACCTGCAGTGCTTGTTTAAAATACAAATGTTTGCCTCTTGTAGTCTACTGTAAGACCTACTGACTCAAAACGTCAGGGCATAAGGTCCAGTAATCTTCACTATCCTCAAGTATCCTAGGTGATTCTTATATGCCCTAAAGATTAAGTAATACTAGTTGGACTTTCAATGACATTTTTGAGGAATGAGCTCTTAGCAAGTAATTTTGTTGATCCTTGTCCATCCTAATATCCTCTGTGTTCTGTCCTTTCTTCCATTTATACCTCCCAAAAGGAGATAATCCTTGCTCATTGTCATCTCAGTAAGACAATCTCTAATATCTACAAAGAATTAGGCTAATGGTAGCAACAGTAATTTCCAGGTATATGATCTATAATATTTAACACACCACCTGAGACCAAATATGATTTTTAACATATTAAGCTATACTGAACAGATATTAGACAGTAATTATTAATTTGCATTTAATCATGCTATCTAGTTACTTTAAAGAAAGCCCAAATCCTATCTCTCCCAAATTTCTAAATAAATATTTCTGGGTATTTGTGGTATATATACATCTTTACTATTCAAAGTGTGCTTCCTACACCAGCAACATCAGCATTGCCTGGGAGATTGTTAGAAACAGACTTTCAAATTCTACCTCAGAATCTGAATCATCTGCATTTTAATAAAATTCCCCCCAAGTTACCTGTATGCACAGTGAAGTTTAAGAAGCACTGCTATATAAATAGCAGATGTGAAAGTCTATCAGTAAATGTAGAAGTGGATGTAGCCACGATTTTTTATAAAGCTCACAGGAAAAAAAAAGTAATGGCTTCTATGCATTATTACAGACTGAATGTTTGTGTCCCCTCCAAATCCATAGGTTGAAGCCCTAACTCCCAATATTGTAGTTTTGGACAGTGAGGTCTTTGCGAGGTAATTAGGTTTAGATGAGGTCATGAGGATGGGGCCCCATGATAGGATTAGCGTACTTATACAGAAAGAAGAAGAGATACCATAGCTTTTTCTCCCAATCATATGAGGACAGAAGGAGAAGGCAGCTATCTGCAAGCCAGGAAGAAATCTCTCACTGAGAATCAAATCTACTGGCACATTGACCTTGGACTTCCCAGCCTCCAGAACTGTGAGGAATAAGGGGGTGTTTAAGCACCTCATCTGTGGTGTTTTGTTATAGTAGCCTGAGCTGACAAAGACAATGCACTAAACAGTCTTTTTTAACCTGGAATCTGTTCCTTTTCTTTTCAAAAAGTGAGGGGCCTTAACACCCCTCCTGCCTGTGTAAGACAGCTCAGAGTAATACACAGGATAGATAGAAGGAGAAAGACAGAGACTGTGAAATAATTTTTTAGACGAGGCTACAAATCTCCATGCAGTTTATTAAAGGCTCTGCCCTGAACGAAGGGGTTGCAGGTGGAGAGACTGAGAAGTAGTTGATATCAGTATCAAGTCCCTAATATAAGCAAATGAGCAAATCAACCCCAGAGACTCAGACACAGAAAAAGAACAAGGCCAAAATAAACCAGTAAGATACAAGAACAGGGTTATAATAGCATTTCCTAAATAACAACTAGAGTAGAGATCCAATTACCCTAAAGTCACCACAGCAGATATTATTGTCACCTGGATGTTCATATGTTACATAAACCCCATAGTTGCTGTAACAATATTTTAGAAAAGCTGAGTCTGTTTGGGGAAATAAACTATACATAAAGGACACAATTTATAACCTGTTGTAATATGTAAGGCCTAGGGGTTTGAGTTTTTTTGGTCAAAATGGAAAGTGATAATAAAACCATAACTGTAATATCCTTGACATCAGAGATCACTTCTGATATAAGAATTGAAGAAGAAATGAGCCATACAGGAATCAAATACCAAAAAAATGCCACTCAGACCGTATATCCATCTGGATCTTGAAGCAAGGGAATCTCCTTCCTTTTATTAGGTGGCACCTCTCCCATGCTAATATTTCCTGCCCTGCTCAAACTATCTCCTATGTCTGAATCCACTTCTGGCTTTCTTCCTGGCTTGACTTTGTTTCCCTCATTTGAATTAGGAATGCATGTTCATATGTATAAGGTAATTTATCAAACACATATTAAAGAAGCCTATTCCAGAGCCTTCTGAAATGCTCCAGTTTGGACTAGTTGCCCTCAGTGCCTTAGTACATAACTCACCCTGGGATTTTCCTTCATGGTCATTCCTGGGAATTCCCATGACTCATCTGTATCACCTGCTTCATAAACCTATCTCTTCCTCTTCCTTGTTTTGGTGGAGCATATCCTCTAGTAACTTCCTGGGAAAGGGTTCACAGTAGATAAAATACGATACCTTGCATATATTAAAATATTTGTGTTCTGCCTTCAAAGCTGATTGATAATTTTACTGGGTACATACAGTATTCCAGGTTAGATCTGCTCCTTGGCTTTCTAGATTCTGGGACTGCTTTTGAAAAATCAGAAGCTATTCTGATTCCTAACTTGTTATATTTGACCTATCTTTTTCCTTCCCTCCCTCCCTCCTTTTCTCTCCCTCTCTCTATTTATCGAATCTTTTCTTTGGCTCTTGAGTTCTGAAATTTCACAATGATGTACCTTATGAAGTTAAAGTGAAACTGAGTCCTTTAGTTCTAGGGAATTTTCTTGACTTATATCATTGATGAATTTCTTCTATTTTCTCAGTTCTCTTTTTTTGTAATCTCTAACATTCAGCTGCAAGATAGCCTTGAATAACACTATAATGTTTTTTTCTTTACCTTCTTATTTTTCATTTCCTTAATTTTTTACTCTATATTCAGAGATGTCTTCAATTTCATTGCCTAGCCCTTCTACTGACTTAATCATTTTTGTGATTATGTTTTTAGTTTCTAAGAGTTCTTTTTTGTTCCTTAACTATTCCTCTTTTTTTATTTATTTATTTTTTTCTAATTTATTTTGGTATTATTAATCTACAATTACATGTGTGTAGGGCCTTCTAATCTAAGAAGTAGCCTTTAAATGCACTGCCAAGATGGCTCTCGCCGGATAAGCACGGGGTGGTGCCCAGGCATTTTGGCGGGCTATAACGTTAGTCTACCTGTGTTCTGGGTATCTCCCTGTTGGTGGCGTGAGTCTTCTGTGAACGTGATCAGCTCGTGTACACCGTTTGCTTGCATTATGTGCCTTCCTGCGTGAAGAGCTTGTGACTACTTGACCTTTATGCTGATTGGCCCATGAATGTTATATATATATCATGCTGTTTCCACAATAAACGAGTTCCTGCTTTGACTGAGCTCCCTGTAGTGTCTGTTTGTCTCCGGTTTAGGCCTAAGGGCCGGAGGCTGGTGATTGGGCGGACAGTCGGCACTCACCCTTCCCGGTCCTGCCTTGCCGGGGCGTGTCTCCCCCTTCCCATTCTCTCTGCAGGTTCGGAGGGGGCTCGGGGAAGGCTAAAAACCCTGACATATGTGCAATATTATGGTTATTAAACTACCCCCTTCATCAGGTCCCCCCACCAACCCCATTACAGTCACAGTCCATCAGCATACTGAGATGCTATAGAATCACTACTTGTCTTCTCTGAGTTGTACAGCCCTCCCCATGCCCCCCCAACATTACATCTGCTAATCGTAATGCCCCTTTTTCCCCTCTTATTCCTCCCTTCCCACCCATCTTCCCCAGTCCCTTTCCCTTTGGTAACTGTTACTCCATTCTTGGGTTCTGTGAGTCTGCTGCTGTTTTGTTCCTTCAGTTTTTTTCTTTGTTCTTATACTGCACATATGAGTGAAATCATTTGATACTTGTCTTTTTCAGCTTGGCTTATTTCACTGAGCATAATACACTAGCTCCATCCATGTTGTTGCAAATGGTAGGATTTGTTTTCTTCTTATGGCTGAATAATATTCCACTGTGTATATGTACCACATCTTCTTTATCCATTCATCTACTGATGAACAACACTTAGGTTGCTTCCATTTCTTGGTTATTGTAAATAGTGCTGTGATAAACATAGGGGTGCATATGTCTTTTTCAAATTGGGCTGCATTCTTAGGGTAAATTCCTAGGAGTGGAATTCCTGGGTCAAATGGTACTTCTATTTTGAGTTTTTTGAGGAACCTCCTCCATACTGCTTTCCATAATGGTTGAACTAATTTGCATTCCCACCAGCGGTGTAGGAGGGTTCCCTTTTCTCCACATCCTCACCAGCATTTGTTGTTGTTTGTGTTTTGGGTGCTGGCCATCCTCACTGGTGTGAGGTGATACCTCATTGTGGTTTTAATTTGCATTTCTCTGATGATTAGCGATGTGGAGCATCTTTTCATGTGCCTGTTGGCCATCTGAATTTCTTCTTTAGAGAAGTGTCTATTCATGTCCTCTGCCCATTTCTAACTATTCCTCTTATAGTGTTGTCTGCTTGTTTCATGATTACAGTATCTTCTATCTCTGAAAATATTGATGATAATTTTAAAACTTTTTTTCCCCAATATTGTCCCTGTTTTCTTCAAGTGCTATTTTATGTTTTCATGCTTTGAAGTCTTTCTTTTTTGTATACAGCTTTCCTCAAATGTCTGATAATCTTTGGTTGTCTTCTCATGGTTAAGGGAGGACTAAAAAGCTAATTAGAATCTCTGAGTACATGGGTGGCACTTGCCCACTGTGAGCTTCTTCATTAGATATTATTTTGGAGGACTTGTTGAGTTGGGAATCTCCAATGCCAGTGTGTGATATGGCATGCCAAAAGCTATTTGATAGCTAACCTGTCCACAGTTCTTCCCTCCATCTTTGCTAACAGAACACCAATATATTTTAGGGTGGTAAATATGACCAATCCAAGGTATGATTGGATACCTTACAGTAATGTGAGGCAGCTTCAAGTCTCTCTGGCCTAAACAGTCAACTCCTTTCTGAGTCCATAAGATATCTGTAGTATTTACTAACCTAACATAGCCCAGTAAAACACTTTCAACTTTAAGACACAAATTCAGCTTGGGACTTCCTGTTAAAATTCCACATCATCCAGTACACTCACTGAAATGACAGAAGAGATTATATACTTTTAAGGCATTATCTATAAGGACAAAGAGATCAGAATACAAGAAAACCCCACAAAAATGAGGAATATGGAAAGCAGTAACTTACTTGGAAGACCTGAGAAATCTGAATCCTAAACTGGTAATGGAGGAACTCAAGAACCACAGCAAATTATACTGCATAACCATAAAAGGCTCAGAAATTGGCAGCACCAGGTATCTCTGGAAGTAGAAAAAGGAGGGTAGTTGTGTGAAAATGGGGGAAAAACATGAAGATTCATTGAAAATCCACTTAAGGAGTTAGGCACCCCTATCTCTCTCCCAACTCAAGTCAAGCAACCATGCAGAGATCATGACAAAGTATTGAAGGTTTACTCTCTGGAGAGGGTAAAACAGAGGATCTATGGACTGAAGGGGACTAGGCACAAATAAGTGCAAGGATTTTGTACTAAAACAGGGAGATAATCTAACAAAACAAAACCAGAGATGGCAAATGAAGATCTTTTTATTTTTAAGTTCAACTAGTAATCAAACGAATATAAATTAAATGAGCAAAATGTAATTTTTTTCCATATTAAATTGTCAAAGACTAATGATAATACCTAGTGTTAATGAGAATGCAGGAAAACAAACATGCATTCTGTTGGTAGAGGGTAAATTGTTGAAATTTTTCTGAAGGTTATATATATCAAAAATCTTAAGAGTGAGGCCCAGCCACTCTTTTAAGAGGCTACATCTTATGGAAATAAGAATAGGCATGCAAAGATTTAAATAAAAGAATGTTTATAATAAGCAAAAAGTAAATCTTGAAGTAACCTAAGGGCTCAACAACAGATTACAGATTTAAAAAATTATGACTTTATACAATTAAATATCATTGATCTAGATATTTTGTTTGCCTCTGCAGCTTCAATCTCCACCCTTCTCCACTGTCTCCACTCTCCTCCTCCCTATTCTGTGCCCTGGAAGGTTAACCTTTGCAGACTGCATTGAACAAGTTCCCTGACCCTCTGGCTTCAGGTTGTCTGGCACATGGAAAGCATCAGCAAGAGATGGATGTTCTTATCAAAGGGTGGAAAGAGAGAAGGCAGGGTACTTATTCTTCCTGCTACCTCCCTGCTGGGCTGTTTAGTCTGCCAGCGACTATGTGCCTCTACCAAAGGCCAGAATTCTCAAGGAGTTTCTGTAACCATTTCCCCTTGCACCACTTCAGGCCAGGCTTCCTTCTTGTTAGCTCCGGCTGCTGCACTATTGTTCAACCCTTCATAAACTTCAACTATTCATTGTAAGTAAATCATTTTTTCCATCTAGGATCCTGACTCTGCTGCCACTGAAAATCACATTTTACTGCCATATTGTAAGACATGGGTTCACCATGATTTGTTCAACCAATATCCTATCGAAGAACATTTAAAGTGTTTCTAATCTTACGGAGGAGTTTGACTCCTGGCTGCAAACCTACACGCGATTACTCAGGACTGACCACTGGCAATTACACAGGCTTTACCAGACAGATCTCTTGGTAAAAGCTGCCCTCCCACACCAGAGTTGTGTACACCTAGTACACTGTAGTCTCAGAAGGCAGTTGTAGTCAGACTCAGGCCCCCAGCCAGTCATGCTCTTCCACATATCTGCACTTCTTTCTCTCTTTTTTTTATACTTTATTTTGGTATCATTAATCTACAGTTACATGTGCAATATTATGGTGATTAAACTACCCCCTTCATCAGGTTCCCCCCACCAACCCCATTACAGTCACTGTCCAACAGCGTAGTGAGATGCTATAGAATCACTACTTGTCTTCTCTGGGTTGTACAGCCCTCACTGTGTCCCCCCAACACTATATCTGCTAATCGTAATGCCCCTTTTCCCCCCTTGTCCCTCCCTTCCAACCCACCCTCCCCAGTCCCTTTCCCTTTGGTAACTATTAGTCCGTTCTTGGGTTCTGTGAGTCTGCTGCTGTTTTGTTCCTTCAGTTTTTCCTTTGATCTTATACTCCACATATGAGTGAAATCATTTGGTACTTGTCTTTTTCTGCTTGGCTTATTTCACTGAGCATAATACTGTCTAGCTCCATCCATGTTGTTGCAAATGGTAGGATTTGTTTTCTTCTGATGACTGTATAATATTCCATTGTGTATATGTACGACTTCTTCTTTATCCATTTATCTACTGATGGAAACTTAGGTTGCTTCCATTTCTTGGCTATTGTAAATAATGCTGCGATAAACATAGGGGTGCATATATCTTTTTCAAATTGGGCTGCAGCATTCTTAGGGTAAATTCCTAGGAGTAGGATTCCTGGGTCAAATGGTATTTCTATTTTGAGTTTTTTGAGGAATCTTCATACTGCTTTCCACACTGGTTGAATTAATTTGTATTCCCACCAGCAGGGTACAAGGGATCCCTTTTCTCCACATCGTCGCCAACATTTGTTGTTGTTTGTGTTTTGGATGCTGGCCGTCCTCACTGGTGTGAGGTGATATCTCACTGTGGTTTTAATCTGCATTTCTCTGATGATTAGCGATGTGGAGCATCTTTTCATGTGCCTGTTGGCCATCTGAATTTCTTCTTTGGAGAAGTGTCTATTCATGTCCTCTGCCCATTTCTTAATTGGATTATTTACTTTATGTTTGTTGAGCTGTGTGAGTTCTTTATATATTTTGGATGTCAACCCCTTATTGGATATGTCATTTATGAATATATTCTCCCATACTGTAGGATGTCTTTTTGTTCTACTGATGGTGTCCTTTGCTGTACAGAAGATTTTCAGCTTGATATAGTCCCACTTGTTCATTTTTGCTTTTGTTTCCTTGCTCAGGGAGATATGTTCATGAAGAAGTCGCTCATGTTTGTGTCCAAGAGATTTTTGCCTATGTTTTTTTCTAAGAGTTTTATGGTTTCATGACTTACATTCAGGTCTTCGATCCATTCTGAGTTTTCTTTTGTGTATGGGGTTAGACAGTAGCCAGTTTTATTCTCTTACATGTAGCTGTCCAGTTTTTCCAACACCAGCTGCTGAAGAGGCTGTCATCTCCCCATTGTATATCCAAGGCTCCTTTATCAAATATTAATTGACTGTATATGTTTGGGTTAATGTTTGGATTTTCTATTCTGTTCCACTGGTCTGTGGGTCTGTTTTTGTGCCAATACCATATTGTCTTGATTACGGTGGCTTTGTAGTAGAGCTTGAAGTCAGGGAGCATGATTCCCCCTGTTTTATTCCTCCTTCTCAGGATTGCTTTGGCTATTCGGGGTCTTTTGTGGTTCCACATGAATTTTAGAATAATTTGTTCCAGTTCATTGAAGAAAGCTGTTGGTATTTTGATAGAGATTGCGTTGAATCTATAGATTGCTTTAGGTAGTATAGCCATTTTGACAATATTTATTCTACCTAGCCAAGAGCATGGGATGCATTTCCATTTGTTAGTGTCCTCTTTAATTTCTCTTAGGAGTGTCTTGTAGTTTTTAGAGTATAGGTCTTTCACTTCGTTCGTTGGGTTTATTCCTAGGTATTTTATTCTTTCTGATGGATTATGAATGGAATTGTTTTTCTGATTTCTCTTTCTCTTAGTTCATCATTAGTGTATAGGAAAGCAACAGATTTCTGTGTGTTAATTTTGTATCCTGCAACTTTGCTGAATTCAGATATTAGTTCTAGTAGTTCTGGAGTGGAGTCCTTCGGGTTTTTATATACAATATCATGTCATCTGCAAATAGTGACAATTTGACTTCTTCTTTACCAATCTGGATGCCTTGTATGTCTTTGTTTTGTCTGAATGCCGTGGCTAGGACCTCCAGTACTATGTCGAATAACAGTGGAGAGAGTGGGCATCCCTGTCTTGTTCCCGATCTTAGATGAAAAGCTTTCAGCTTCTCGCTGTTATGTATGATGTTAGCTGTGGGTTTGTCATATATGGCCTTTATGATGTTGAGGTACTTTCCCTCTATACTCATTTTGTTGAGAGTTTTAATCATGAATCGATGCTGAATTTTGTAAAATGCTTTTTCAGCATCTATGGAGATGATCATGTGGTTTTTGTTCTTCTTTTTGTTGATGTGGTGGATGATGTTGATGGATTTTCGTGTTTTGTACCATCCTTGCATCCCTGGGATGTATCCCACTTGATCATGGTATATGATCCTCTTGATGTATTTTTGAATTCAGTTTGGTAATATTTTGTTGAGTATTTTTGCATCTATGTTCATCAGGGATATTGGTCTGTAATTTTCTTTTTTGGTGAGGTCTTTGCCCGGTTTTGGTATTAGAGTGATGCTGGCTTCATAGAATGAGTTTGGAAGTATTCCCTCCTCTTCTATTTTTTGGAAAGATTTAAGGAGAATAGGTGTTATTTCTTCTCTATATGTGTGGTAGAATTCAGAGGTGAATCCGTCTGGTCCAGGGGTTTGTTCTTGGGTAGTTTTTTGATTACGATTCAATTTTCTTGCTGGTGATTGGTCTGTTTAGTTTTTCTGTTCCTTGCTTGGTCAGTCTTGGAAGGTTGTATTTTTCTAAGAGTTGTTCATTTCTTCTAGGTTTTCCAACTTGTTAGCATATAGATTCTCATTATAGTCTCTTATAATTCTTTGTATTTCTGTGGGGTCTGTCATTATTTTTCCTTTCTCATTTCTGAATCTGTTTATTTGTGTAGACTCTCTTTTTCTCTTAATAAGTCTGGCTAGTGATTTATCTATTTTGTTTATTTTTTCAAAGAACCAGCTCTTGGTTTCATTGATTTTTTTTATTGTTTTATTCTTCTCAATTTGATTTATTTCTTCTCTGATCTTTATTATGCCCGTCCTTCTGGTGACTTTGGGCCTCATTTGTTCTTCTTTTTCCAATTTCAGTAATTGTATCTTTAGACTATTCATTTGGGAATGTTCTTCCTTCTTTAAATAGGCCTGGATTGTAATATACTTTCCTCTTAGAACTACCTTTGCTGCATCCCACAGAAGTTGTGGCTTTGTGTTGTTGTTGTCATTAGTTTCCATATATTCTTTAATTTCTGTTTTGATTTGGTCATTAACCCATTGATTAATTAGGAGATTGTTGTAACGTCTCCATGTGTTTGTGAGCCTTTTTGATTTCTATCTAAAATTTATTTCTAGTTTTATACCTTTGTGATCTGGGAAGTTGGTTGGTAGAATTTCGATATTTTTGACTTTACTGATGCTCTTTATGTGGCCTAGTATGTGGTCTATTCTGGAAAATGTTCCATTTGCACTTGAGAAGACTGTGTGTCCTGTTGATTTGGGGTGTAGAGTTCTGTAGATGTCTGTTAGGTCCATCTGTTCTAGTGTGTTGTTCAGTGCCTCTGTGTCTTTACTTATTTTCCGTCTGGTTGACCTGTCCTTTGGAGTGAGTGGTGTGTTGAAGTCACCTAAAATGAATGTATTGCTGTCTATTTCCTCCTTTAATTGTTAGTATTTGTTTCACATATGCTGGTGTTCCCGTTTTGGGTGCATATATATTTATAATGGTTATATCCTCTTGTTGGACTGACCCCTTTATCATTATGTAATGTCCTCTTTATCTCTTGCTACTTTCTTCGTTTTGAAGTCTATTTTGTCTGATACAAGTACTGCAACACCTGCTTTTTTCTCCTTGTTTGCATGAAATATCTTTTTCCATCCCTTCACTTTTAGTCTGTGTATATCTTTGGGTTTGAGGTGAGTTTCTTGAAGGCAGCATATAGATCAGTCTTAATTTTTTATCCATTCTGTTACTCTGTGTCTTTTGATTGGTGCATTCAGTCCATTTACGTTTAGGGTATTATCGATAGATATGTACTTACTGCCATTGCTGGCTTTAGATTTGTCGTTACCGAAGATTCAAGGGTTGCTTCTTTATTATATGACAATCTAACTTACCTTTCCTGTTAAGTTATTGTAAACACTGTCTGAGGTTTCTTATTTCTCTCCCTTCTTATTTATATACTATATATATTATATACCTTCTCCTCCATTCTTTATATACTAGGTGTTTTATTCTTTGCCTGTAGTTAGTTTTTGGATGGTCTGCTTTCTTTGCTATGATTTCATTTTCTCTTGTGACATCTTTTTAGCCTTAGGAGTGCTTCCCTCTAAAGCAGTTCCTTTAAGATGTCCTGTGGAGGTGGTTTGTGGGAGGCAAAGTCTCTCAGCTTTCGCTTGCCTGGAAATTGTTTAATCCCTCTGTCACATTTAAATGATAATTATGCTGGATACAATATTCTTGGTTCGAGGCCCTTCTGTTTCATTCCATTAAATATATCATGCCATTCTCTTCTGGCCTGTAAGTTTTCTGTTGAGAAGTCTGATGATAGTCTGATGGGTTTTCCTTTGTAGGTGATCTTTTTCTCTCTCTAGCTGCCTTTAATACTCTGTCCTTATCTTTGATCTTTGCCATTTTAATTATTATGTGTCTTGGTGTTGTCTTCCTTGGGTCCCTTGTGTTCGGAGATCTGTGGGCTTCTGTGGGCTGCGAGACACTTTCCTTCCCCAACATGGGGAAGTTTTCAGCAATTATGTCTTCAAAGACACTTTCTATCCCTTTTCCTCTCTCTTGTTCCTCTGGTACTCCTATAATGCGAATATTGTTTCGTTTGGATTGGTCACAGCTCTCTTAATATTCTTTCATTCCTAGGGATCCTTTTAACTCTCTCTGCCTCAGCTTCTCTGTATTCCTGTTCTCTGATTTCTATTCCATTAACAGTCTCTTGCATCTCGTCCAGTCTGCTGCTAAGCCCGTCGATGAGTTGTCTCATTTCTGCATTGTCTTTCCTGACTTCCCTCACTTCCTCCCTCAGCTCTTGCATATTTCTCTGTAGATCCATCAGCATGGTTATGACTTTTATTCCGAATTCTTTTTCAGGAAGATTGTGCATTTCCATCCCTTCAGTCTCCCTCTCTGGTTTTGTCTGGGTCTGGGTGAGCTTGGTCTGTACCATATTCCTCTGTCTTTTCATGGCGATAGAAGTGGTCACTGGTAGGTGCCACATATGTCAGCTGGGCTCTTTAAGACTTAAAAAAAACCGAAACAAATAAAAACAAAGAAAAGAAGAGAAAGAAAAGTGAAAAAAAGGAAGAAGAGAAAAGAAAGGGAAAAAAATAACGCCCCCCGAGTGTAGATTCTGTAAGGATGCTGTAGGTGGCCCTGTTGCTCCACTATTCAGCAGCTGTGGCCGCACAGCTCCGCTCGGCCGTTTGTAGCTCTGGCCAGGGCGGGAACAAATGGGAGGCTGTTGTTCTCTTTGTGAGGTCTCAGTGCGGCTACTTTTTCCCAGTCGCCGGCCAAGGTGTCTGAAATTCCTCAGGACTCCCAGCCTGCTGGGCCGAGTGTGCTGGGACGATCTTGGGCCATTGCCTCTGCCTCACGGGGTGCCAAGTCCTCTCAGGTGCAGATGCAGGCTGTGCGCTGTCCTGTATATTCTGGTCTCTCTTTTAAGAATAGTTGTATTTGCTGTATATTCATAGGTATATATAGTTTTGGGAGGAGATTTCCACCACCCTGCTCATGCCGCCATCCATCTTCCCAGAACTCATATCTGCATTTCTATTCCAAGTGCCTCCATTTGGAGGCTTCTCTCAAGAACCTTTCCCATATACCCTACTGAGACTATTTTATGAGGAGGAGGGAGAGGAAACCTTGAAGATGCTTCTGTCCAGTACTGAGTCAGTACTCAATGAGTACTAATTTTCCATTTCTACCCCTTTCTCCACTCCATCACCAACCCTGGATCTACAAATGGCAGGAGCCTTTTGTTCAGGGCTCCCTTGGCAGTGAAAATTCTCACTGATCCACCTGACCCTTGTGAGAGCAAGAGAGACTCCATTTTAGAAAAAAGCCCTCTTAAGAAGGAGACCTCACTTCCAACCTAGTTCTAAGCCAGTCACTGGAAAAACCACACCATGTCCCAGTAACCCCCACCCCAGATAGTTCCCCTAGCAATAGCCAGTCACCTGACCATAGAATGGGACTCAAAAGTCCAGAAGTTCCTTAAAAAGTAACATACCTTGCATACCTTGCATTTTACATCAGCTTGCGGTCAGGCCAGCTGGACTCAACCATTGAAAAATATACAAGACATACTTGTTTTTAAATCATCCAACCAGCATGTGCCAGCTGGGAGTTCTCCCCTTCCTGAACCTTGTAATGTATAAAAGCTTGTCTACCCTGGGCTCGGGGCTCTCACTTTGGAACCACTACATCAGTGACGAGTGTGAGCCTGAGCTCAAGCTTGAAATAAACAACCCTTGTGTGGTTGCATCGGAATCGGCTCCTCGGTGGTCTTTCGCAGATTCATGACTTGGGCACAACATTTGGGGGCTCGTCCGAGATCCCCAGGACCCCCAGGACCCCCAACCCAAAGGGTCTGAACCGGCCAGTAAGAACTTTGTGTGTGTGAGTGATGCAAGCTTTATGTCTATTGTTCGTGTTGTGTGTTGTGCTGAGCTCTTTCACTTCCTGAAAGAGGGCCCAATGTGAGTCTGAAGCTGAATCGGAATTTGAGTTTGAGTTTGAAGTGATCAGTGCCAGACCTGAGCGGATGCGCTGGAAGGTCACCAATCAAAGGGCCTGGAAGACATTCCAAGCCCATTTGAGGGGGATGGAGTGCCCCCATTTTAGGGGACAGAGGGCCCCTAATCTGTTTAGGACCTTTGGGTCCATTTGAGGGGGACAGAGTGCCCCCATTTGGAGGGGACAGAGGGCCCCTAGTTTGTCTAGGACCTTTGGGTCCTAATTTGAGGGAATGAGGTGGGTCGCTTCCACTGAATGGCAGGTTGCCGTTGTCCCACTTCCGATTCTGTTTCAGAACGACCAAGGGCATTTTCTGTTTTGCTTCTGTTTGTCTGTGATACTTGGTTGGCTGTCGATAGCTTTTTATTTTGAAAAAATGGGTCAGACCTCTTCTATTCCTTTGTCCCTGATGATGGACCATTTTAAGGAAGTCATAGAATGAGCAAACAACCTTAGCTTAGAAATTAGGAAGGGTAAACTAATCATTTTTTGTAGCTCTGTATGGCCAACTTTCGGTATCGGATGGCCTGCAGAGGGGGCCTTCGATTTGGATGCCATCCTGAGAGTCTGGCAGATCATCCTCTGTCCCCGTACAGGCTACCCAGACCAGGTCCCCTATATCCTGGTCTGGGAAGACTTGGTTAACAATCCCCTTCCTTGGCTTAAACCTTTATTGCCTCCACAGAAACCTGAACCAGTGTTGGCCGTTCAGACTAAGGCCAAACCTGAAGCCAGACTGACAGCACCTCTTTATCCTGTCTTACAGGGAGGGACCGATGAAGAACTCATCTTCCCTCCCCCCTATCACCCCACGCCGGCGCAAGCAGCCCAGCCCCAGGCACAGGCTGCTCCACTACTGCCGCTGGCGCAGGCTGCTGCTGCTGGGGGAGGCGGGCCAGCTCAAAGTACAAGGAGTCGAAGAGCCGCCTCCCCAGCCGGCCCAGCTGATTCCACTATTCTCCCACTGTGGGCAACAGGACCCCCTGATGAGGCTGGGAATCAACCCCATCACTATTGGCCCTTTGCCACGAGTGATTTATATAACTGGAGAACTCAACATGCTAACTTCTCTGAAAATCCTAGAGAATTAATTAATCTGTTAGAAACAGTTCTGTTTACTCATCAGCCCACATGGGATGATTGCCAATAGCTCCTCCAGATCCTCTTCACAACAGAAGAGAGAGAGAGGATTCAGACCGAAGCCAGGATATTGGTTCCTGGAGATACTGGAGAACCAACCACCAATTTGGACACTATTAATGCCTCCTTTCCCTTGTCCCGCCCTGAGATTTCAACATGGCTGCAGGTAAGGAGAGGCTCCGGGTCTACCACCAGACTCTGTTGCGGGGTCTCAAAGCGGCTGCCAGAAATCCCACTAATTTGGCCAAAGTAGGAGATGTAAGACAGGGCAAAGATGAGAGTCTGGCCTCCTTTTTAGAGCGGGTCATAGAGGCCTTCCGCCAATTTACCCCTATGGACCCTGAAGCGACAGAAACAAAAGTGGACATCATAATGGCTTTCGTTAACCAAGCCACCCCAGATATTAGAAAGAAGTTACAGAAAATAGGTTAGGAGAGAAAACCATTCTAGACTTATTAGAGGTGGCAGAAAGAGTATATAACACCAGAGAAAGCCTTGAGGACAAACAAGCCAAAGAAGCGGACCGCCAAACCAGAAACATGGCCCGCATCCTCCTGGCAGCCACGGCGGCTGAAGCCAAAGAGAGAGAAAGACGACTCCGGAAAATAGCCGAAGAAGACACCAAAGGTAAGGAGACTTGCTCTAAATAGCAATGGGGCAAGAACCAGTGTGCATACTGTAAGGAGGAAGGACATTGGGTTAAAGAATGCCCTAAAAACCCTAAAAGAGAAAAACAATCCAGGACCCCCGTCCTGACCATTGATGAGTTCAGTGACTAGAGGGGATGGGGTTCGGACCCCTTCCCCAAACCCAAGGTAACCCTAAAAGTGGAGGGGACCCCCACTGATTTCCTGGTAGACACTGGAGCCCAACACTCAGTACTCCTTACTCCTCGAGGGCCACTTTCAGCCAAGTCATCTTGGGTCCAAGGGGCCACCGGTATGAAAAAATACTCACGGACTACCTGAAGAACAGTGGACCTTGGCGTGGGCTGGGTAACCCACTTGTTCGTAGTTATTCCACACTGTCCCTATCCTCTCCTGGGGCATGATTTACTAACCAAAATGGGAGCTCACATCAACTTCCACCAAGGGGGCACCAGGGTTTTAGACCCCAAAGGAAACCCAATCTAAGTGCTCACCCTTGGTCTAGAAGATGAATACTGCCTCCATCAAAAGCCCCTGGAAGCCCCAACGGATATAGATTCGTGGCTCCAACAGTTCCCAAGGGCATGGGCAGAAACGGGGGGAATGGGGCTAGCTGAACACTGGCCTCCAGTCTTCATTGAACTCAAAGCAGGAGCAGACCCCATTAAGGTACGACAATACCCCATGCCTTTAGCTGTGAGAAGGGGAATTACTCCCCACATCCACTGGCTGATAGAGCAGGGAATCCTGAGGCCATGTCAGTAGGCCTGGAACACCCCGCTCCTGCCCATTAAGAAGCCAGGATCTGAGGACTACCATCGGTACAGGACCTCTGAGGAGTTAACAAAAGAGTCACGGATATCCACCCGACCATACCCAACCAACCCTTACACCTTATTGAGCTCTCGCCCCCTCACCGTGTTTGGTATTCGGTACTGGACTTTAAAAGATGCATTCTTCAGTTTACCTCTAGCCCCCAAGAGCCAGGAAATCTTTGCCTTTGAGTGGTCTGATCCTCAGAAAGGTATCCATGGTCAACTAACCTGGACCCATCTACCACAGGGATTCAAGAATTCTCCACTATCTTCGATGAAGCCCTGCATGAAAACTTGGGTGAGTTCAGAACTAATCACCCCCAGATAACTCTTTTACAGTATGTAGATGATCTGCTCATAGCGGCGGAAGACTATCAGACCTGTTTGCAGGGAACCCAAGCACTGCAGACGCTAGGAGACTTAGGATATCGGGCCTCTGCAAAGAAAGTGCAGATTTGTAAACCTCAAGTCATTTACCTGGGATACATTCTAGAAGATGGTAAGCTCTGACTTTCAGAAGCCCGTAAAGAGACTGTGTTAAAGATCCCCCCACCTGACACGCCAAGCAAGGTAAGAGAATTCCTAGGGTCAGCTGGATTCTGTCTCCTATGGATTCCTGGGTTTTAAGAAATGGCCAAGCCCCTCTATGAGGCCAGGGAAGAACAATCCCCCTTTGATTGGACTGAGGAAAGACAGCTGGCCTTTGAAAACCTAAAAAAGGCCCTCCTGTCTGCCCTGGCCCTGGGGTTGCCAGATGTGACCAAGCCTTTCTACCTTTACATCAATGAAAACAAAGGTATTGACAAAGGAGTCCTAACTCAATATCTGGGACCCTGGCGCCGCCCAGTGGCGTATCTGTCCAAGCAATTGGACCCTGTGGCCTCAGGAAGGCCTCCATGCCTTCGCATAATTGCCACTGTTGCCCTGATAAAGATGCCAACAAATTAACCCTGGGACAAGAACTGTATGTAATCACCCCTCATGCTACTGAAGGAATCCTGAAACAACCTCCTGACCGATGGTTCAGTAACACCCGCATGACACACTATCAGATTCTTTTACTTAATCCTGATAGAATTATTTTCCAGGCCCCTACTGCCCTCAACCCAGCTACACTGCTGCCTGATCTGACCCTGGAAGCACCTCTACATGATTGTGCAGGGATATTAGCACATGTGCATGGGGTGCGAGAGGACTTGACAGACTGGCCCCTCCCAGATGCAGAAGTCACTTGGTTCACCAACGGAAGCAGTTTCATCCAGAATCGGCAGAGGTATGCAGGGGCCACGGTAGTGTCAGAAACTGAGGTGATTTGGGCAGAGCCATTACCAGCTGGAACTTCGGCCCACAAGGCAGAACTAATAGCTCTAGTTAAAGCCCTGACTCTGGTAAAAGACATCAAATTAAATCTGTACATGGACAGTCGATATGCTTTTGCAACTACCCATATTCATGGGGCTATTTATTGGGAAAGGGGTCTGTTGACAGCCGAGGGAAAAACAGTGAAAAATAAAGAAGAAATATTGGCCCTTCTACAAGCTCTGTGGCTCCCTAAAAAGCTGGCCATCATACACTGCCCAGGGCATCAGAAAACCGATACCCCAGTAGTGAGGGGCAATAACCTGGCCCATGCCACTGCCCGAAAGGTGGCCATAGAAGCAGCAATTACTCTGTCAGTGCACCTGCCTGACCCTGGAGATCCCAGCCTACCAAAATCACCAGAATATACCGAGGAAGATGTCAGATGGGCCAGCCAGATACCAATGTCCCATTGCCCAAGGGATGGTGACTGACGGCTGATGGTAAAGTTATACTCCCGGAAAAACTGGGAGATCAGGTTCTTTTCAAAATACACCGAGCTACTCACATGGGAACCAGGAAGATGCAGGACATGATAAGACATTCAGGAATAATGTTTTAAAATGCCCACATCAGAACTGAACAAATGGTAGCTAACTGCAAATCTTTTCAGTTGACTAATGCAACTAAGACTAAGACTGACAAAAACCCTGGAAACCGACTGAGAGGAGATCGACCTGGAGCCTACTGGGAAGTCGATTTCACTGAGGTAAAATCTGGTAAATATGGATACAAATACTTGCTAGTGTTTGTAGATACCTTTTCAGGATGGACAGAAGCCTTCCCCTCCAAACATGAAACTGCACAAGTAGTAGTGAAGAAAATACTTGAAGACATCCTGCCCAGGTATGGCTTCCCAGTTTTATTAGGGTCTGATAATGGACCAGCCTTCATCTCCTAGGTAAGCCAGGGTTTAGCTACCATTTTGGGGCTGATTGGAAATTATACTGTGCATATAGACCCCAAAGCTCAGGTCAAGTAGAAAGGATGAATAGAACTCTAAAAGAGACCTTGACCAAATTAACCCAAGATACTGGTGGCGACTGGGTACCTCTCCTCCCCTTTGCCCTCTTTAGAGTATGCAACTCACCCTATAAATTGGGTCTTACTCCCTTTGAAATCATGTTTGCAATCCCCCCTCCTATTATACCTAACCTTCAGTCTGAACTGCTAACTGAACTTGAGGATTCTAATTTACTAAATTCCTTGAAGGCATTACAAGCAGTTCACGGGAGCATCTGGCCTAAGCTGAA
The DNA here is from genome assembly GCA_032199065.1 of Smutsia gigantea. NCBI lineage: Eukaryota > Metazoa > Chordata > Mammalia > Pholidota > Manidae > Smutsia > Smutsia gigantea. The sequence goes on along the minus strand of JAVSCE010002500.1, from coordinate 377,159 downwards.
AACCCTCTAAGAGTCCAGACTTCTGCTTGCCCCCCACTGTTTCCGGCCGGGAGATTGGGTCTATGTAAAAAGACACTGGCAAGAAAACCTTCAAACTCACTGGAAGGGTCCTTACATCGTGGTCCTGACAACACCCATCACTCTCAAAGTCAATGGAATCGCAACTTGGATCCATTACACCCACGTGAAGCCAGCAGATCCCTTTGCACTCACAGAAGACTTCTTGCCACAATGGAAAGTTCAGATTTCAGATACCAAGAACCCGCTAAAGCTCAAGCTGCAGCACACTCAGCCTACTTGATGCTAGTGATCTTGTCTATTGCAGGCTATGCTGGAGCCAATCCACACATCCCTTTTAACCTGACTTGGCAGATCATAGACACCAGTTCAGGGACCATACTTAATCAAACTTCCCAACTTCACTCCAAGGACACTTGGTTCCCAGATTTCTACATAGACCTCCAGACACTTTTTCCCAGTCCCCTTCCCACGGAGTACATGCCATTCATGGATAAGGGAACCTTACACTTTTACGTTTGCCCCGGACACACTCGGACTCAAACATGCGAGACCCATGTGGAGGAACAGAGAATTATTTCTGTGCCTCCTGGTCATGCGTCTCAACCAGGCACCTCTGGTGGGTTCTCCCCAAAACGGGTGACCTGATAACAGTAGAACGGCCGACTGCTGGTGGCCAGGGGAATTCAGGTCAACATAATCCTGTGCGTATATCCTTTACAGACCAAGGAAAAAAGGCAACAGGGTGGGAAAGACTGGGGGGGTCCGACTTTTTGACAAAGTCAGATTGGGAGTGGAAGATAAGGGAATGTTGTTCACCCTCCAACAGGTAGTAGCTCTGCTGCCCCACACTGGGGTAGGACCCAACCAAGTACTAGCCCCCAGGCCCGTGCCTACTAAGTCCCCCTAAGAGTTGTTACGACCACAGGGCACACTCAGCCACATAGTATTAGGGAAGCTGACAATCTCTCTGCTGAGGATGGCTCCCTCTGGGGCCTCATGGTTCACACCTTTAAAGTCTTAAATGCTTCCAGACCTGACCTTACACAATCCTGCTGGGTATGTTAAGATACCAAGCACCCCTATTATGAAGGAATTGCTTTTGATGCTAATTATACTGAGTCAGACAGCCTTACTTCTTGTAGATGGCAACAAAAAAGGGCCAGATTAACTCTGCAGTCTGTTACAGGACAAGGTCTCTGCCTAGGCCAGGTACTGGACACCCACCAATACCTATGTAACCACACTGTCCCTGTTACGGTAAGCACTGAGTACATCATACCTCCCCCGGAAGGTTGGTGGGCATGCTCCAGTGGCCTCACCCCTTGCCTCCACAGCACTGTCCTCAATCAGTCCCGAGACTTCTGTATACTAGTGCAGCTGGTACCTAGGTTGTTATTCAGAAGAAGACCTGTTCCGCCAGTTGACTGAGGTCCCTGCCCAAGTCCGAAGATAACCCATCACTGCTATCACCTTGACAGTGCTCCTAGGCTTAGGAGTGGCAGGAGTGGGTACAGGTATCTCTTCCCTCATTTTACAGAACAAGCATTATGATAACCTAAGGGCAGCCATCGACACAGACATAGAAAGACTAGAAACCTCCATCTCTCATCTACAAGAGTCATTGACCTCATTAGCTGAAGTTGTCCTCCAGAACAAGAGAGGGTTAGACTTAATCTTTTTACAACAGGGAGGCCTGTGTGCAGCTTTAGGTGAAGAATGTTGTTTTTATATAGATCATTCTGGAGTAATCAAAGAATCCATGGCTAAAGTTAGAGAAGGGCTGGCCAAAAGAAAACGTGAGAGAGAGCAATCTCAAGGGTGGTTTGAATCCTGGTTCAATTGCTCCCCTTGGCTGACTACCCTAATCTCTACCTTGCTTGGACCCCTAATAATTTTATTACTCTTGCTCACATTTGGACCCTGCATTCTCAACAAGTTAGTTACCTTCAACAAAGAGCGAGTAAACACAGTACACCTTATGGTGTTACATACACAGTACCAACAATTGAACCGTGAAACTTTGGGCCCATGATTGGACCCAATATACAAGAAAAGGGGGAATGTGAGAGACTCCATTTTAGAAAAAAGCCCTCTTAAGAAGGAGGCCTCACCCCTGACCTAGTTCTAAGCCAGTTACTGGAAAAACCACACCATGTCCCAGTAACCCCCACCCCAGATAGTTCCCCTAGCAATAGCCAGTCACCTGACCATAGAATGGGACTCAAAGGTCCAGAAGCTCCTTAAAAGGTAACATACCTTGCATACCTTGCAGTTTACATCAGCTTGCGGTCAAGCCAGCCGGACTCAACCAATGAAAAATATACAAGACATACTTGTTTTTAAATCATCCAACCAGCATGTGCCAGCTGAGAGTTCTCCCCTTCCTGAACCTTGTAATGTATGAAAGCTTGTCTACCCTGGGCTCGGGGCTGTCACTTCGAAACCACTGCATCGGTGACAAGTGTGAGCCTGAGCTCGAGCTTGAAATAAACGACCCTTGTGTGGTTGCATCGGAATCGGCTCCTTGGTGGTCTTTCGGGGACTGGCGACTTGGGCACAACACCCTCACTGGGTGCTGTTCCATGGGGAAGAATGAACACTGAGGGAGCCTGCTACTTTCTCTTGGTTAGCCTCTTGCTTATACGAGAGCAGTAAGTAATGAAAGACTTGACTGTTACCTTCATTTGGCACTTGAAAGGGTTCTTTAGCTACCTGACTCACTTGCTCGCAAGGAAGGACACGAGAAGCTTAAGGGGTGGGGTCTGGTTGGTGATTGGATCGTAAGGGGTGGGGTGAAATGTTTAGAGATAAGGTGATGCAAGTCCAGACGTGATTTTCACCAGCCCATTTGCTTGGGGCCATGGGATAAATGGAGGATAAAGTCTTACAGCCCTCAGCTCTCTCTAGCTCAGTTCTTGACACTTTCCTACTACAAACATTGCTACAAAAAATAACCATAAATATGTATAACTTACCACATGTGGGAGTATAAGATAAATTCCTAGAAGTACAATTCTGGTCAAAGTGCAAATGTATAATTTTGAAGCTGTTGTCTAATTTCTTGCCATAGATATATCAGTTTACTGTTCCCTAGCATTGCGTAAGAGTGCCCTGGGTAATTATTTAAACTCTCTGTGATCAGTCTCCTTCTGTGTAAAATGGACATAAAAACAGAACCTACTTCATAAGGTTTTTCTGTGAGGTCTGAACAATTTATTACCACTTACATGTTTAGAATAATGCTTGAGTATTATCTCCTTATGCCCTTGACAATACAGAATGTTATTTTATTTTTGCCAGTCAGATGAAAAATGGTCTCTTGGTGTAGCTTTAATCTGTATTTCAATTAATATGAGTAATGTAAACATTTTATCATATGTTAAAGGACAAGGAAGCTCTTGATAACTGATAAAGAATAACCTCTGTAGATAAAAATGCAGAATTTCCAGAATCTTTCACCTTGCCTTAGTTCATCTCCATATCAATAGGTGTTTCCAAGAGGTGGAGAGAAGTAGTCCATCTCCATGTCAATAGGTAATTACTAAGGCCAGTGAGGTGCCCGGAGAGGGTGGGTGGGGTCTCTTCTGCAGCCAGGTCAGGAGAAACACAGGAGAGCAGAACTGGACTGCCTCCAAGAAATAAATGGGTTTCTCCCACTTCATTTCTCCCTTTGAGTGATTTCAGTTTCAAAGGTCTTTTACCCTGGGATTTTGCCCCCGGAGTTAAAACCTCCAAGAAACTTAATGAAGTAAAGAAAGCAAGGAGCAAAAAAGTGTACTATGCTAACATTAGTGCATAAGAAGGAGGAAAAATAACACGTGTGTATATATGTATTGTAACTCCAGGGGGAAAATCCTGGGGCAAAATACCTTTGAAACCAAAATCAGTCAAAGGGAGAAATAAAGTGGGAGAACAGTCACACACTTCTGCTCTCCTGTGTCTCTAGGAATCTGGCTGCAAAAGAAGAGGCCCCACCCAACCTTTCTGGTCCAGATATGCCCTCTCTGGCCCTTGTAATTACCTATTGCTATGGAGATGGACTACTCTCTCCACCCCCTGGAAACACCCACTGTATGGAGATACACTAAAGCCAGGTGAGAGATTCTGGAAATACTGCAGTTTTACCCACATACATGTGTGTATATATACACACACACACACACTCACACACACACACAGAACAGCACTAGAAGAGTACACTGGAAATTGGTAACACTGGATCCTAGAGGAGGAGGGGATGGGGACACGGGTGGTAGTGACTAGGGTAAGAATAGGAGAGACACTTTTCATTGCATACCTTTCTGTATCTTTTGAATTTTGTACCTTGTAACTGTTTTACATATTCCATCACCACCAAAAAAAATTTTTTTTAATAAAAGTGCTTTTAAAAGTATTTTTAAATCATTGTAAATGAATATATGTTTAATGACATGGAAAATATTCATGATAAACTGTTCAGAGAAAATAACAGGTTATAAAACAAATGTATTGTCTGGGTCCGGCGGTTGCATTTGAGGTTTTGGGGCAATGCGAAGAGCAAAGAAGGCAGCAGGAGTCATCATGGAGGGTGCTCAAAAGAGGCCACTTTATTTTGCATAAAGCAGTACTTTTTATACTGCTACAGCGCTAATTTATGGTTACATAAGTGTTGAAGATGTGCCTACGTGTGGCCAGGTATCTGGCCTTCAAGGCCCTTATTTAGCTCTTTTTTCATGGGTACAACACGCTGTGTTTTCAGGTTTTTCAAGGCCAGACATATCTGGCTCCATACAAGGCACAACATATTTGGGGTGAAGCAGCAGACAGCTTGTCCTCATAGAACAGTTGGGGAAGTGGTGGGGGGTACTTCCCTACATGTATATAATCCAAATCTAGTAATCATATATGCAAAGAAGAAAAAATGCCTGGCAGGGTTTAATCAAAAGCTTTAGCAATAATTATCTCTGGTTAATGAAGTTACCAGTCATTTTTATTTTTATTTCTGTGTTATTTCCTATTTTCCAAATTCTCTGCTTTTAAAATGTGTTACTTTTACAAGTAGAAGGAAATGTTAGCTTTACAAGGATATTATACGTAGCAAAAAAGATGCATAACAAATAAATACATAAATCTCAGACATAATTTTAAATAAAAGAAGTCACACACACAAAAAGTGTTTGTTATATGATAAGCTATAAAGAACAGGCAAAATGTATGTTGATAGAGGCCAGATTAGCAACTACTTGTGTGGGTCATGACTATGTTTGGAAAGGAGTTTGAGATAGTCTTCTGCAATGTTAGAAATACTCCATGTCTTGATCTCAGGGTAGTTAAATGGGTGGGTACCTATATACAAGAACCTTGGGTTATACACTCAAGATTTGGCCATTTTATGCAGTTACATATCAATTTTTAAAATTAAGTCTAGAAGGATATATTCTTACACACATACACACAAAGACATTATGAGAGTTATATATGCTATATTTCAAAAGAAAAATAGTATAATGGGGATGTTCCAGGGAACATGCAATGGTAATGAGAATGGACTTTGGAGTCAGATAGACCTAGGTTTGAATTCCAGCTCTGCCACTTATTAGCTCTGTGAATTTGGGCAGGTTACTTAACCCTTCTCTGTCTCAGTTTCTTCATCTGTAAAAATGGGAACAATAATAACCTCATAGGATTATTTTAATAATCAAATGAGATAAAACACATGAAGTGTTTAAAAGAGTGTGTGGTTCATAGCAAGTATTCAGTAAAAATGTCTTCTGCTACTAAAAGTAAATGTAGAAGTTCTCTTTGTTGATCCAATACATGAACATGACCATGCTGGGCACCCATCTGCACACATATGCACCAACATACAGACACATACATACACAGACTCTCTACAAATACCTCTATTCTACTGGCTAAAATAACCAAGAAACAAAGCAAAAAGAAAATAGACTAACAGCCAGGGTGGTACCATTTCCATGAAAAAAATAATTCATTAGACAAAAATATTTTAAAATATGTGTATTTTGATTTGCATAAAACATTTTGCAGTTTCAAATGAAATTTTTAAAATCCAAACAGCAAAAGAGTATATTTTAATATTCAGAATCAGTTTTCAAATTATCACTTAGAATTGTAAGTAGAAAACTAGAAAATGCAGAATGCAATAGTCTTCCCTTTTTGGTGGTGATAAGATCAACCATTAACTATGCAGTGAACAATATTAAATCTTCATTTGTAATACCAATAAATGCTAAAACACACTTTGGGATTTTTTGCTTGGGTCAAAGGGAAGAAAACAATAGTAACTCTTTTTCCTACATTGTTAATCAGCATTGCATTCCAGGCCTAGAGAACCAGATAGATACCACTGGATCAATGGCTAAAAGAGCCAGCACTCTGGAGAGAATTTACAAATTGTAAGTGATTATAGCACAAGCCAAATAACTGAATTATATACCCAAAATTATAATGAAAACAGTTGAAGGAATGTCCTGCAAGACATTCTCATTGACAGACACAGCAAATTTTAAGGGAAAGTACAATATTTTAAGGATAATTCAAAACTCCAAGAAACAGTAAGACAAAGATCTTCCCGTGTTCAAAGTTTAAAACCAAAGTTGTCTGTGACCTTTTTTTTTAAATCACTAAACACCAACAGTGTAATTTTCTGAGTTAAAAAGAAACAGGAAGATATACATAATAGAAACACACAGCTCCCATTAGTCAATAATATCAACAATTATCAAAACTTATGTTCTACTTTTTCTGCTCCAGACACTGTTCTAAGCGTTTTTCATGTACTTACTAATTTAAAGAGGTAGACACTATTATTTTCCTCACTTTACAGATGAGGAAACTAAGGAATAGATTAAGTAACTTTCCTAAATCACATACTAATAAATGACAGAGCTATGATCTGAATTCAATCTTCTGACTCCAACATCTATGCTCTCATCACCCAGCCATTTAACTACAGATACAAAAGGTTTGAAAACTCAGTGGTAAGTCATATTGATATTCTTTATATGTGACGAGATTGCACTCTCCTCTATGGTCATCGTCCTCCAAATCCATAACCCCTGTGTAACCATGAGAAAAACATCAGGTAACCTCAAATTGATAGACATTCTACAAAATACTTGGCCAACGTCACTCAAAACTGTCAAGGTCATCAAAAACAAGGCAAGTCTGAAAAACTGTCATAGAGCAGAGGAGGCTAAAAAGACACTAGGAATAAATGTAATGTGGCGTTGTAGATGGGATCCTGGAATAGTAAAAGGACATTAGGGAATAGCTAGTTAATCCAAACTGTGAATTTGATTAACAGTAATATACTAATATTGGTTGGTTCCTTAGACTAAATGAATGGAGCATGGTAATGTAAGATACTAATATGAGGGAAAATCAGGTGAGGGGAATATAGGAATTCTCTGTATTTTCTTTGCAATTTTTATCTAAATCTAAAACTATTAAAAAATCAAAAAGTTATTTTTTAAAGTGTGTAACCAACTAATTTGATTTTTACTTCCCACCTACACCCACCCCTTGAGATATTTCTTAATGAGATGTCTAATAGGTAGAGAAACACAAAGAGGAAACCATTTTCTGTCCCTTGGCAGAGATCTAATTCCAGGCAAGGAAGGGGGGTTTTATCTTGTTGCTCTTGGAAAAAGTGCTCTGGAATCTAGCCAAAAAATCAGTAAAGCAAATGAAAACTACATGTATTTATCCATCTCTTTTTTACTATCAAGGACGTGATTTGTGCCCTATCCCCAACCTAAGGACATTTTAAAAATTGCGTAGTGACAATTCTAAGCAGTATTTCCATGTTTCCTGACCATTATAGTTACAACTATACAAAACAGACCTATTATACAGTCTTTCCAGGCATCAAGTACAACTATGTGATTTTGTTCAGTAATATATTGGACACTTGAAAAACCAACTCTTACTAAACCCTGAGATGACAGCAGGAAGCTCAATTTGTTAGCTCAGGGAGAAGCCCCAAACTAGAATGTAGTGGAGGAAGGCTTTTGTAGCCAGACAACTCCTGATAGGTTGGCAATTGTTAGCCAGAAATAAGCATTCCAGACAGAAAGAGCAACATGGGCAAAGCCTAGAGGCAAAAGAGCATGGTGAACTTGTAGTTTTCAGAACTGTGGTAATTTAGCATGCCTAAAATGCATGATGGAAGAAATGAGGCTGGAGGGAGAACACCTCAAATATGTTTCAGGATGCATTTCAGGAAGGAAAAAGTCTATTATAAACAAATATGAAATCATGTTTACAGTAAAAGATTAAGTGCATGTACATAAATATAATTCAGACAGGACCAAAGCCTGGGTGGTGCACCAGAGAAACTGACCTTCGAGTCACTCAGTGTTTCAGTAACAACTTTCATAGATAAACTGCACACTATAAATATGTTGTGGTATATGCATACCTGGACTGCTATACAGCAGTGAAAAATGAATGAACTATAGCAATACCACCACTAAGGATGAATCATAAAAACAATGGACAAGTCACAGAATAACACATAAGGTATGATATATAAAGTTCAAAAATGGTGAAAAATATTAACTAGATTTATTATGGTGATCATTTTGCAATGTATACAAATATCAAATCATTATATGTACACCTGAAACTAAGACAATGTAATACGTCAATCATACCTCAATAATAAATAAATAAAGTCCTCGAACAGACAAAACTAAGCAATACATTGTTCATAGACACATACATAGCTGGTAAAAACTTTAAAAGAAAAATAGAAATGGTGACCCCAAAGTTTGGAGTAGAGGTTAACTGGGGGAAGGAAACAAAATGAAAATAACATATAGTAAGCTTTAAAAATACTGAAAACAGTATTTCTTAGTTGAGTGGTGAATATGTAATTTATATTTATAATTTTTTAAAGTTACATATATTTACTTTTTTATCCATGATATATTTCAGAATTTGTAAAAAATAATGAAAAGTAAAAAATGAGTTTAATAAAAAACCTTAAGCATCCCTAGGATTATAGATTAATATCCCAAGTTTGCTACTTAATAACTATGTGACATCAGATAAATTACTCTCTGTTCATCTCAGTTTCCTGATTTGCAAAAAAGGGAAAATTGAGTCTCACAGAGATTAATGGTATTTCTAATACTTACCTATCAAGATTATTATGATGATTAAATGAAATAACACATGTAAAGCACTTAGAACAATTCTTGACACATACCAAGCAGTCCAAAACATTAGATGTCTACATTATTTTTATTGTTATAGCAGATATTTAATAAACGCTAGTTTCCCTTCTATCCTTATTTCAGAAAGGAAAGAGGAACCAGTACAAATGAAAGTCCATTCTGAATTCCAGTAGAGCAGAACTATTAGCGTTTGTAGCTTGCTGCATTACTACTTTATTTCTTCAATTAAGATGCACATTTTGTGGCACTTTAATGTTTCTAAAACTGGGACTGCATCTTAAAATCAATGTGTAACTTAATATAGCAGGGTTTTCCTCCTAGAAACCTCTTATTAAAACAAAGATACATCTCACAATTGATTGGGTCTCAGAATTGAGGAAATGAAGTAATTATGCTGTTGCCATAGCAGGCAGGACAGTTTTAAGACAAGAATAGCTAAGCAACTAGGGAGTAGAATCTAGGCCTTAGGTTTTTCATGTTACAGCAAATTTACCACAATGGTCATAACCTTTAGAAGATGGTGAGTTTTCTATTAATAGCTTGATTGTCCCCAGGCCTCTGCAGCCTGTGGATACAAGTGAGTCAAACTGCTTTCACACCCACATTTTCCTGGTTCTAAACGTTTAGTGCCAAGCTTCAGGACTTCAGCAGCCCCCCAAGTCTCCCCAGTTACTTCTGGGAGTCTTCTATACTCGGATCCAGCCCTTCCATGTGCTTCTGCTCTGTCCTCTCTGTAGATGTCCACTCTGTGCTCAGTCGTTTGAGGGAAGGTGTATTTCCTGGTACTCAAATTCTGAATATCCTCCAGGTATATTTTCCTGCTTAGTTAGGGGTCAAGTAATCTGGGCCCCCTGCAGACATTTTAATAGCACTGTGCACCTTTGTTGAAACTCCATGTAATCCAGGAAGTATGTTGGCTGGAGAGGAGGGTGACAGTGAGAAGCAAGTGTCAATCTTGTCTTTTCACAATCCTCTGCTCTCTTTTAAGGCATCCTCTGAATTCCTAGATCCTGACTACAGGTGCCAAACCCTCAATACCCTGGCAGAGCACAGATGACCTACACTGACCAGCCAATAACTTATCAAATCTTTTCTGGCTCATGTGCCAGATTTGCCCACATTTTTCTCTTAGATGACTCCCCACTGTTGCCCCTAGGACTTGCCTTTCGGCAAGCTATACTCCAACCTTAAAAAAAAACAAAGGTCAAAACTACTTCTGGGAAAGGAGAATCTCTTCCCGCCAACCTTCCTCACCCAAATGAAAAAGGGAATGAGAATATCATCCATTGTGAAATTCCCCCTGAAATCTGCCATACTGCTCTTTATTTAGTTTAGTTCATGGGCTTCTTCATCCTTCATTTTCAGCATTAAGAGGACAGTTTTTGGATCACAGTCTGGGAGAATTCCTGAACCACTAGTGTTTCTGCAAGCATGGAAGGAAAAGTCCATTCTCTGGAACAAAATGTAGTGTTTAAGGAGGCTTTGCTACCCTTTGTAGGCCTTTATATATACAAGTTCCATGTTTCCAACATAGAGAACCTTCATTTTTAATCTAAGGACATTCCTACATCTTTTGATCATTTTCCTTTCCTTTCTCTTCATCTCTTCATCTCCCTCTTCTTGTACCTCTGAGGATCTGTACACAAAATTCCTTCTAACAAGTCCCTTCATCGCATACATATCAACTCATGCAAATGGACACTTGTGGGGATGAGGACATTGGTACTTCAGATCAATCAGATTCTGAATTTTAATTTTATAACCCCAGGGACTCCTGACACAATTATATGTAACACCAAAGAGAGTGAATGACAGTAATAAGCTTCAAATTTAATATCCTGATAGTATGTTTGGGCTTCAGAGAGAAAAATCCTATAATACACCTTAGTATCTTTTAAAAAACTAATTAGTCTATGTAGGAGGGCTGCTGAAAGAAAATGTCATTTTAGTCCTAAATGAAGATCAGTTCAACTACTGAAATATGAGGATTGCTAACAATAATGCTTGCAGCTGTAAATTGCAACAAATATACCAGTTCATGCTGGGGAGTATCTATTGGGAGATGACTCACTGCATATATTATTGATGAAGCTGGGTTATGATGTGAGGTAGTAAAAATAACTTGAAAACTGAAATCAAGTAAAATATTCTGGCTTTCCACAAGAAAAGCCTAACTACCAATTTTCTCCTCCTACTCTTGAAATTTTCTGACTGGGTTAGGGTTTAAATATATGCCTTATTTTCAGGCTCAATTAAATATTTAAAGATTTTTCCTGGTATTCAGCTAAAATGCACAAAATGTTCATGGTAGTAGTTCTGTAATAATAGAAATAAAGCCCTATTTTGTTTCTAATAATAGAAATAAAACTCACTATGGTTTAATCTAGCAATGCAAATGACTGGACTACAGGGTGAGTTGTTGGTTCTTTAGAAGCGATCTGAACCACCAGTGTGGATTATTTTATAAGTTGATGTAATCAGGAAGCTCTATATTTATCTATTATAACAAAAGAAATAAAATGTCTAAACCTGCGAGCACTGGTACAAGACCCTAATCATTTCTAAACTCAAGTATCAATTACTACATTCTCGCTTCCAGACCTGGTGAAGGGTATGGCTTTGCTTCTACATTCAAGTTTCAATAATTTATTTATATAACATAGTATATCAGCTTCTAAACATTAAAAGAAAAAAACTCCATCATTTTGTGGTGGCATTTGTTACACTTACAAAGAATTGGTGTATAACCATTGCTCTTTATAGAGAAATAACTTAAAGTTCATTCTTTACTAAAAATGGGTCCATAACATCTTCCTCAGAAATAAAAGATAGCAAACCACTGTAGGATTAAAACCCATTCTCAAGCTTTTTTTCATAAGTTACTGAATCATATATATTGGCTATTTTTAGTGCTTAAATATCATTATAAAGCTTTCAGTTTTAGATGAACAGTTTTGTGAATCTGCCTATATGATAGAGATGATTTCATTGTCTAATATAAAGATGTGAAATTCTAAAACCATTGGGACAATAGTTTGGTATTTTACACCTAAAAAGAACAGTTTATTCAAACAAGTGGTTAGAATCACATAAATTAAATGACGTTTCATTTGATAGATCTGTTTTCAAAGTATAAGTGTTGTTTTGTATGGCGTTATGCATAAGCCTCACAAATGAACGGTTCCATTGTGTTACCTATTTGTTGAGATCTACTCAAGAGGTCAGAATATTGCTAGCTAGGAGGACCTCTTCCAGAGGCCATTTTTTAATTTGGGATCTGGAAATGAAGTGCTGACAGAGGTCAGGTCAATTTTGCTTTGAGGGGAATCATTACTCTACCAAAAGGAATCAAAGCTTAATGAAGGATTTCATACTTTGAATTGAAGGGCAAGGACGCATGGAAACAAGAAAATAGGCAGTGAGGTTGGTAGCAGAAACAATTCAGAAAAGGATGATCAAGTCCAAATTCAAATCTGGTGATTTAGAATGTCAACTTTGAATGGACAGTGTATGTTCCATGTTATTTAGCTTAAATGCAGGGACTTCTTTACCCTTCATGCTCAGTTTTGAAAGAGGAATTCTGGTTCAGAGTCAGAGAATGCCTGAAACCAGTAGTATCTCTGCAGGCAATGGAGGAAAAGTGAATCCTCTGAAACAAAATGGTTTTAGGCAGCTCTTGCTGCCCTTTTTAGGTATTTATACACATAGCTAAATCCCTCATCAGTCTTCATGTTTCCAACATGAATAATCCTTATATTTTAAGCTGAGGAGGCACACATTAATGGCAAGATAATAATGAACACTACTGAGTTATGTGAAAGGGTTATTGAATATAAATCCAAAAGAGAGAAAAAAACCACATCATCATCTCCATAGATGCTGAAAAAGCATTTGACAAAATTCAACATTCATTCATGATAAAAACTCTCAACAAAATGGGTATAGAGGGCAAGTACCTCAACAATAAAGGCTATATATGGCAAACCCACAGCCAACATTATACTTAACAGTGAGAAGCTGAAAGTTTTCCTTTAAGATTGGGAGCAAGACAAGGATGCCCACTCTCCCCACTTCCATTCAACATAGTACTGGAGGTCCTAGCCATGGCAATGAGACAACACAAAGAAATAAAAGGCATCCAGATTGGCAGGGAAGAAGTTAAACTGTCCCGGTTTGCAGATGACATGATATTGTACATAAAAAACCCTAAAGAATCTACTCCAAAACTACTAGATCTAATATCTGAATTGAGCAAAATTGCGGGATACAAAATTAATGCACAGAAATCTATGGCATGCCTATACACTAACAATGAACTAGCAGAGAGAGAAATCAGGAAAACAATTCCATTCAAAGTTGCATCAAAAAAATAAAATACCTAGGAGTAAACCTAACCAAGGAAGTGAAAGACCTATACTCTGAAAAGTACAAGACACTCATGAGAAAAATTAAAGAAGATACCAATAAATGGAAATACATCCCGTGCTCATGGATAGGAAGAATTAATATTGTCAAAATGATGATCCTGCCTAAAGCAATCTACAGATTCAATGCAATTCCTATCAAAATACCAACAGCATTTTTCAACGAACTAGAGAAAATCATTCTAAAATTCATATGGAACCACAAAAGACCCTGAACAGACAAAGCAATCCTGAGAAGGAAGAATTAAGCTGGGGGTATTATGCTCCCCAACTTCAAGCTTTACTACAAATCCACAGTACTCAATACAATTTGGTACTGCCACAAGAACAGACCCATAGACCAATGGAACAGACTAGAGAGCCCTGATATGAACCTAACCATATATGGTTAATTAATATATGATAAAGGAGCCATGGATATACAATGGGGAAATGACAGCCTCTTCAACAGCTGGTGTTGGCAAAACTGGACAGTTACATGCAAGAGAATGAAACTGGATTATTGTTTAACCCCATACACAAAAGTAAACTCGAAATGGATCAAGGACCTGAATGTGAGTCATGAAACCATAAAACTCTTAGAAGACAACATAGGCAAAAATCTCCTGAATATAAGCATGAGTGACTTCTTCCTGAACACATCTCCTTGAGCAAGGGAAACAAAAGCAAAAATGAACACATGGGACTACATCAAACTAAAAAGTTTCTGTTTGGCAAAGGACACCATCAACAGAACAAAAAGGCATCCTACAGTATGGGAGAATATATTTGTGAATGACATATCTGACAAGGGGTTAACATCCAAAATATATAAAGAATTTACACGCCTCTACACCCAAAAAAGCAAATAACCCAATTAAAAAATGGGCAGTGGATATGAAGAGACAGTTCTCCAAAGAAGAAATTCAGATGGCCAACAGACACATGAAAAGATGCTCCACATCACTAATCATCAGGGAAATGCAGATTAAAACCACAATGAGGTAACACCTTACACCAGTAAGGATGGCCACCATCCAAAAGACTAAGAACAACAAATGCTGGTGAGGATGCGGAGAAAGGGGAACCCTCCTACGCTGCTGGTGGGAATGTAAGCTAGTTCAACCATTGTGGAAAGCAATATGGAGGTTCCTCAAAAAACTGAAAATACAAATACCATTTGACCCAGGAATCCCACTCCTTGTAATTTACCCAAAGAATACAACTTCTCAGATTCAAAAAGACATATGCACCCCTATGTTTATTGCAGCACTTTTTACAAAAATTCAAGATATGGAAGCAACCTAAGTGTCCACGACTAGATGAATGGATAAAGAAGATGTGGTACATATACACAATGGAATACTATTCAGCCATAAGAAGGAAACAAATCCTGCCATTTGCAACAACATGGATGGAGCTGGAGGATATTATACTCAGTGAAATAAACCAGGCAGAGAAAGACAAGTGCCAAATGATTTCACTCATTTGTGGAGTATAACAACGAAGTAAAACTGAAGGAACAAAATAGTAGCAGACTCACAGACTCCAAGAGGGAACTATTGGTTACCAAAGGGGAGGGGTGTGGTAGGGTGGGTGGGGAGGGTGGGAGAAGGGGATTGTGGGGTATTATGTTTAGCACACATGGTGTGGGGAATCACGGGGAAAACTGTAGCACAGAGAGGGCAAACAGTGAATCTGTGTCATCTTACTGATGGACAGTGACTGAATTGGGGTATGAGTGGGGACTTGATAATATGGGTAAATGTAGTAACCACATTGTTTTTTCATGTGAAACCTTCATAAGAGTGTATATCAATAATACGTTAATAAAAAATATAAATAAATAAATCCAAAAGAGAGCTGAAGTTGGTATGGAAGCCCAGCTAGATGTCATTGTAGTCACACAGGCATGAGTGTGGCAAATTGCTGAAATTTGCAAAGGATTTTATCATATCATGTTCCACAAGATTAGGCTTGCCAGAACTACCAGACTACCCAACAAAATCACTAGAATCTAAGACTGGCTCAAGGCTGTTCCCTGGGAATGGGCAGCCAATGAACTAAATGAAATCTGACCACCTGTCCTCATGGGATTAAAGTCCTGATTTTTCCAGTGTATAAATTACAAGTTGTGAGTAGAAATAAGGGATATGGTGGGTTGACATCCTGACAGACCCTATTAAACTACTTCCACTTTACTGTGCAGACTACTCACATAACTGATAACCATGTTAGTGGGCAGACATTCTTTCAGAAATGTGAGTAGATGGCTGGAAACAAAAATCCAACTGCAATATTGAAAACCCATTCACTGTCCATTTGGTATCTAATTCCCTCTCTCCCAAATTCTCACAGTACAATAGTCTTTGCTTTTATTAAACTTAAATTTCACACAACTATTATAGATTTATTCATTCTCCCTTCCTCTCCCCCCCAAAATAACAGACAATTGTGACTGGTCAAACTCACTCTCTAGTTCCACTATCCCAAGCCTCTGGCACCGTTGATACCTCTTGCCATGGGAGTTTGTTAGTCACTATTGGACTAAAGAGTTCTGAGGAGCCTTCAAATACACTTTATAAGCAGTACTAGTTGTTTCTTGGGGATCATTTGGGAACCTGGGAAAAGAAAATACCAAGCAGGAGTTTTAGACTCACTGCCCTACTTTGGGGAAGTTTTTATTTTATATATTGGAATTTTTCATAAATTCTGTTAGTCCAGAGGGTTTGAAAATGGTTGGTGTAATGGAAAGATATCTGTAAGGGGAATCAGACTTAGTTTGAAGGCCCAGGACCTGTCATCTACTGCAGCAGGAGGGAAACTTCCTCTCTGATAATAATTGCAGTACTGCCTATCTTGCAGGGTCGTTGTCCTGAAACACCACTACATGGGAAGGATGTGCCAGGGCTGGGCCTAGGTTCTGCAACTGAAGCCTTCAGGCCGGATGTCCCACCTCTGAAACCTTGACCTGGTCTGAGCTCCCTACCCCCACCCAGGAGCGGACCCTGCAGACGAAGGCAACCACATGCCAGGACTTCTTCTCACCTGCTGACATACGCATTTCACAGGCCAAGATATGGAGCCGTCCTGCCAGAGAGTTCTACACCACCAGCCAAGAGTCTGAACCTGTGGGCCTAGATTTCGACTCTAATGACCAGGATTATTTCTCAGCCGGCCATGAGTTTGACTCTCTCTACCAAGAATTGGACTTGGACTCCCTTAACGAAGATCTTCTTTCTCAGTTTGTACCAGGCGCCATGGCAGAGACCTCTGCAGGTGTATATGAATCCCATCGGACTGCTGAACCAGAGGTTCTCACAGAAGCTGGGCAAAAGAAGCTCAAATCTGAGCTCGCTAAATTGGAGATGGAAATTGTAACTCTACACCATGCACTGGCAGTCAAAGAGAGGCGCGGCGTGGAGCTTAGAAGGAAGTTGGGCCTCACAGCCTTGGTGGGACTGAGAATCTGTCCAAGAGCTGGCACGATGTTCAGATCTCCAACGCCTATGTGAAACAGAAGACATCAGCTGCCCTGTCCACCATGGGCTCTGCCATCTGCAGGAAGTTGCAGACATGAAGAAGTCGGCCACATTAAGATCCTTTGAAGCTCTGATGGTGACAAGCAAGTCCAGAGTCGCAGGTGGCAGAGAGCTTGGCAGTGATTGCCTTCCTTTTTCAGAGAGTGGGGAAGACCCACTCCCGGTTTCAGGAAGTGGGAATGATCCAGTTCTTGGGAATGGAAATTATCTGGTTAGGAAGAATGAGGATAACCTGCTCCGTTTTCTGGAGCTTGAGTAAGTCCCTTGGTAACCTTGCCGGGCCACCTGACCAGTGCAAGAACTCCCTTCCCTCTTCATAACTGCAACTCTGTCCATCAAAAACAAGCAACCAAATCACAGTGGTAAATTTAACATAGGAAATGGACAGAATTGGGTTTTGAGAAAAGTAATGCCCATTTGTACATAGATATTTGCTGCTGTTAAGACAGAGAATCCAGTGTTTTGTACCCAGTTATTTTACACTGAAGTTTGTAGATGAAATGTATCACCATGCCAGTGTTTGGGGTTCCATTTAAATGGTGAGAAGAATGGCTCCAGAGGGATCTTAGGCCAAAGCCCAAGAAAACTAGTCTATCAGAAGGCCAAAGTAGGCTTCTGTTTAGAATGGGGTAAAGGTATGAGATAATCTGTTGTTCTATTCCCTCCCCATTTCCTTACGTCCTTAAATTTCACAAGGAACCTTGAAAGCTCTACCTGACATACAATTTTTTTTATTATTAAAAGGTGATCAAGACTGTCATTTTTCTCTGAGACCCTCAGAAGGGGGAGAGAATATTAGTAGACTAATTGTTACATAATACTATAGCTTTTACAAAACTTAATTTTTTTTAGAGCTTCTAATTAAGCCAAGGAAATTTAGCTTCATTTTAGGAGATCCTTAACTACTTTGGATTCAAGCTGAAATTGCAACTTTTTTTTGCCTTGTGTTTGCTTTGAAAGATAAACTCTTGTCCTAAGCAACATTTAGAACAGAACGCCCATTCCATATAATGCTGTTATGCTTTTGAATGTACCTAACTGATTATACATTACTGGCTGCCTGGACTCCAAGTCTGTCTTTGTTTATAGCTGACCCCAGGGGATGTCAGAATAGTAGGAACCTGTGGGAACCTAGTCTGGGTTTGTTTGAACTTTCTCATATCTGGTTTTCACAGGAGCATTGATGGCTTTTGTTTTTTGTTTTCTGTTTTTACCTTTTCCATTTTCAACCTGCCAGGATCTGGCAGCTTCTTTTATTTCTCCTGTCACATTGTCTGAAGTAGAAGTTTATGTCTTATTGGTTTTCAGCAGGAGGACTAGGAGCTTAATTTACTTGGGTATATATTGATAATATCTCACTGCCTTAAAGTAGTCCCTCCAGCCTTAGAAGATGATTCTGTTTTGTTGATTCTTGAATGTTCTTTCTATATTCCTTTGGTTTTATAAGCAAAACCAAATACCACTATAAATGTAAAAGCACTTAGTAAACGGTAGTCACTGATGTATCCCAACCCTCTACAGATTTCTAAAAATAAAGTTTTTCTTGAATTAAAACAAGATGTTCAACTATATTACATGTTTGTTTTTTAATTTGTTGTGTTTATTAACCAAAATGGTTTTCTATACTGAAAAACTAGAGACAAACTTGCAGCAAGCATAAAACCAAAGCAATCCAACAGGCAAAGGATTTAACCTTATACTGCAGAAATCCTTGAAAGGGAAAATCAGACTGACATCATTGGCCAAACCCAGAATATATTCTATTTTATTTAATAACTCAAACAAATGCAGTAATAGTTTCCCCCAATAAATCCTCAACTGAGAGAAGTAAAGAACATATCTATTTTTGTTTGTCAATGCATTCTCATTCCTGGCTTAGGGTACATGTTCAATAAATACTTGTTGAATTAATGAAGGAATCAGTATCACATACTTCAGACATCAAATATTGGATCCAAGAGATTATCAGCAACAACATGAACTGGTTGACAGGTTCCTCTGGCTTTTAAACAAAGCATTTTACTTCCCTATTCAAAGATAATTTGAGACCCTACTATGTGTCAGGCACTGTGCCAGGCTCTGAAGGCACAGGCATTAGTTAGACAGAGTCCATGCTCTCTACAAACAGATTTTCTGAAGTACTAAAATAGAGGAAATCTGTGAAGAAAGGGTGTCCAACTCTGCCTTGTTAGGTCAGAAAGCATTCAGAGAGGCAGAAAGTGTTACAGGACTAGCAGAAATTTGCCAGACAGACAAGAGTAGACCATTCCAGACAATATCCAGAGGAACTAAGTAATGAAGGAATGTAATAGAATGGCATGTTCCAGGGAATACTAATAAATCATTTGGAAGAGAGGAAAAGTAGCAAGAGAGGAGGATGGAGAAATAAGCAGGGGCATGATCATAAATAGTCTTACATGTTATCTTACACATTAGATTTAATTCTGTAGGAAATAAGAAGGCATTGAAGATACTTAAGTCAAAGTTGTTTTAGATAGATCACTCTGGTCACCATAGAAACAGAATGAGAAGTATTAAGAGGTAGACTCTCCCAGACTTAGGAAACAACTGCATGGTAGAGAGGGATGGATAGGTTTGTCAGATGACAAGGATATACTAACAATGTTAGCTGGAGCTGCACATTTTTTTTGCTCTGGTTCTTTTATTGGATTCCAGTATACCTGCACCAATAGCCATGGACATCAAATAAAATGCCTCCATGAGCATGTGGACTCTAAACCAAAGATCTCCTGCATATTTCCTAACTTTCATTTGTGCCTACCCGTCCTATGCATTGCTTCCAATCATTTGCTAGCCTGTCTGCCTTCATAATTTCATTACTTCTCATCCAGCCCTATCTGGATTTTGTAGCCTAGCTTAAGTCTATTTAACTTATATTGGCCACCTCAGAATACAACTTTCCATTAGTTCCTGGAATATGTAAATCCTCAAAGATGCTCTATCTCTATGTCTGGCTCAACCCTTGACAACTACTAGTTGAGATGATATTTGAACAAAATTCCGAGGCTCTCAGTTTTGTTGGTCTTCCATTGCCCATATGATGAAAGGGCTGGAGAGGAAGGTAAAGACAAGATTTGAAAGTTCTATTCCAACAGATTACATACCCCATGCAGCTGACAAGGTTAGGAATAGAGTACCAAGCCATTGCTCATTAGCATCATACATACCGCAGCATATTGCTAGCATCATTCTGAGAGAAATTCACCAGCGACTTGTGGAGGCTACTTTACTTCTAAGTTCCAGATTTGAGAGAAACTGTATCACATACCTATTCTCATGGCTTACATGGACTACAGAGGGGTGAGCAGTGACCACTGACCCAGAATTGTGTAGGCCTTCTGTTAGTACTAGCAATGTGCTTGATGGCCCTATCCATTAAGGGGCTGTTGATCCATTTGTTGATTCTACTATGGTATGAGGTAAGTCACATCTGGGCCATAGAATTTCAGTTCTTTTCCATGAACTCTAATGTAAGATAAAAAGATAAATGCCACTCTATCAAAACTTCTGGACCCTCAGTGCAGTCACCATCTGAGACTATGTCCCACTCCTGCTGACCAGATCTACTGGTGTGAGGCTTGATATACCGTAACTTCCAGTACCTAGAGCCAAATTTAAATAAGCAAGTGACAAGTGGTAGAATGTCCTCCAGATGGTACACCTTAGCTAGCCTAGCATAAACACATTATCATGGCACCTGGGATTACTTAGAAATTACTAAGCAGATCCCTAAAACAGTCAAAATGTCTGGCAATTTCTGAGAGCTCATCAGGTAACTTAAACATTTTTATCTATAATTATAGTATAGTTTATCTATACTATCACCCAAATACTTGACCACTTCAAGAAGAGAAATGGGTTCTTCTGGAAGTTGATGGTTTTGGTCACTTCTACTCTAATCCTGGCTACATGGCCTCAGACCCATACCATCAAAACTGATGCATCCAACATAGTGCTAACCTCTCTAAGGAGGCTCTCTTCCTTTCTCTCCCACTCCCAATAACTTGCAGGTAATTGGAGAAGAAATGGTTACCTAATAATTCATAGACTTGGCTGAACCAAACTTTCTTTCTAGAACATTAAAACTAAAAGCTAAAAAGTCAATCAAATGGAACTGATCTATACAGTAATATAGATGTGGGGTGTTGGTTTTTGGGTTTTTTTTAACACGTTGAAGCACAGAAGGTGATCTGATGAAAGGAGATCAGAGAAAATGTGCAGTGTTGTCATGTAGCCACCTAAACTCACCCAGTAGCCAAAGCTGAGGTAGAATACAATTCAAAGAAGTGAAGATGAGCTGGGCTGTGATGCCAAAACTTAACCACCACAGAAATAATCTATGATATTCCTTGTAGGGAAAATAAAAGTTCCTATGGCCAAGATCCTCACATGATCCTGTGGATAAAATGGGGTTCCTATGGCCAGGATCCTCATTAAACTTAAATGTAACTGGCCTGTTGCTATGCTACCGCTTCCACACCTTTACATTATTGTGTTAATGTAAGGAGTTCCGCCCAGTGCTCGGCCAGAGACTGGGTGGCTTGGCTGCAAGGCTGTAGGAGAGCGGAGCAGAGGCTGGAGTGGTGGCAGCGCCGAGGACAGAGGCCCAGAGGACGGCTGTGCGGGACGGCTGTGCAGACAGAGGGGCCCAGAGGCAGAGACTGGCTTGCTGCATCCGAAGCAGCAGTGATAACACAGACTCGCTCTGAGTGAACGGGATTTTAGTGACTGACCTGCCACCTGGAAATGAAGTTGGGTATAACCTTTTCACCCCAAGAACCCTTTGCTGTAAATTTCTTTGGTCACAGTGAATCTATAGCGAACTTGCCTGGAGCTGAAACTCATTTGCAAGACAGATCCTAAATTACTTGATGATGTGATTGGCCTACTGCTAGGCGAATGCTTACACACCTATTAGCAATGAGCCATTATTGTTGGTGTTACTATGTAAAAAGCTCTGCCCAGAGGCAGAAATGGAGTTGGGCTTGCTGCACGCAGACTGCCCCAGAGGCAGATATGATTCCAACACTTGATCTGCCACTGTGAGAATAAAGCCTGGTTTTCCCATCTCTGATCTAGACACAATGATCCCATCCACCCCTACATCTCAAAGACACCCGAGCCAGGTTGATATGGACTCAGAGTTTCTGCTGAAACCAGTAGCCCAAATCCATCAGCTTCGCCTGTGTGTAGGGGCAGAGCATACAGTGCTCCACAACATGGGAAGGAGGCTACACCTCTCCCAGAGGAACCTGTGGTGGCTGCGTCTTTATTTTGACTACAAACAGGGCAGGATTTCAATAGAGGAAGGGTTGATGCCTCTGTACAACCTTTACTTCCTTTTTCTCCCCCAGCTATTCCACCATTTCTGGGGCTGATGGAGCTCTCTCATTCTGCAAAACACCTCTCTGTTACATCCTTTACCATCTCCACGGCACCTTGCAGTGACATATCTTAATCGTCAATTAATTTTCTTCTTCCTTCATGACTTTTACCTCTTGTGCTTCTCACAGGAGCACATTCTTCTCCTTTATGGCCCTTCTTAACACTGTGAGGAGTAGACAACCCAGAGTTCCCACTGCCTCATGGGCACTCTATTTCTTTATGGAACTCCCTATTTTGCAGAAGGTCTCCTACTGCCACAGGCATCATCACCACCTCCCCTCAGTCCTAGGGAGGGGCCCAATCCTCTAGGGGGAAAGCCACCTTGGACCACATGCCCATCGAGGAATACCCAAGTGTCTCCCCATCTATAGGGCAGCCCACTGAAATACCCCTCGCAAGACAGCAAATTAGTCCATATTTTTTGGTTTGCAGCGAATCCTGCCAACTATGGGATAAGTGCAGGATAAACACTCTCCAGTAGCCTAAAGGACCCAAAAACTCTAGTAATAATACCACAGTTGTAGGGGTAGGGAAGGCTTGGGTTTTATCTATGACTCTTCTGGGATAACATTAGTCTTACCCAACTAGACAATCCCCAAGAATTTGACTCACAAACCAGGTCCCTGAACCCTGATGCTGTTCATAGCCCAACCTTTCTCCTGTAGATGTTGCAGCAGTCTAGGTACTGCACTTTCTAGGTCTGTAAGAGAATCAGAAGTAAGCATATCATCCATTTAATGGTATAGCCACACTGTTGGCAGTTTCTCCCATGCTGCCAGGTCCTGAGTGGTTTCCTGGGACACCTGCTGTTATAGATGGGTACAGGGGTAAGGATATCAGAGTGAAAACAAGCCCGAATCCTGTTGGGAATAGGGTGTCTATCCCCAAAGGCATGCACTGTGTATATCTCTCCCATCCCCAGATATATTTGGGGGATAGATATCCTGCAGGGCCTATGGTTGCAGACCACTGCAGGTCAGTTCAGACTGAGGATACATGTGGTGAAGGCAGTTCTGAGGGGACTGCTAAGCACTCACCCGTAGCTTTGCCTGAGCCTCAGCAGGTCATTAATATCACTGCAAAATGGTATTCGCAGCTGTGCAGGCCTTGAGTATGATAGACCCATCATGGCCATGTGAGCTGGATGTTCATGTGACTGAAGACAGTTACAGCTGGGGTCTCTGGCAGTGGCTTGAATGAACTTGCCAACCTATTGGATTCTTGTCACAACTCTGGAAAGGTACACCTTAATAGAGAAACAATTGGCTGCCATGTACCATGTCTTGCTGGCTATGGAGCTCATCACTGGAACAGCCCCAATAAAGGTAACAACCACCTATCCCATTGTGGGGTGGGTATAAGATGACCCAAAAGCTGCAGAGTGGTGTGGCACAAATGGCTACCCTGGCCATGTGGGGTACATACCTAAAGCAGCATAGTGCCCTCTCTACTAGCCCCTTGAGTAAAGAACTCCAACACTTATTGGGGCCAGTGACATATACCACTGAAAGACAGGAGGAATTTGCTTTAGAGCCATTAGTAGCAGAGAACCCTTATAGGGAGGAAAGAGCCCCTGTACCTGAAGATGCATGGTACAGAGATGGCTCCAGCCATGGGAAGCCCCCAAAATGGAGGGCTGTAGATTTCCATCCTAAGATTGAGACAATATGGATGGAAGATGGTGAGGGGAAGAGCAGTCAATAGACAGAGATGCAGGCAGTGTGGCTCATGGTCATCCAGGAACCCTCCCCAGTAGTTGTCTGCACTGACATTTGGGCTGTCTATTGAGGCTGAACTCTGTGGCTACTGACGTGGTACCATGTCGGTTGGTTGGTCACTTACCCTTTTGGGAGCAAGAATTTTGGCAAGACTTATGGGCACCTGGTCAGACTAAAACAGTTACAGTATATCATGTGACAGGCCATTTGCTGCTGGCATCCCCAGGAAACAATGAAGCACATGAATTGGCCTGGGTGCACTGGCTAGAAGGAAAGCCTGCCTCTGATGTGGCCCAACGGTTACATCAAAGTTTGCTGCATGCAGGGCAGAAGACAATGTGGGCTGTAGCCTGTCAGCAGGGCCTGACTTTGATCTTTGAAGAAGTCAGCAGAGCCCAGCAGGAGTGCATTGCATGATCTAAAAAGGATTTACACCAAGTCCTACAGCAACATGGGACAATAGTTAAGGGGATAATGCCCCTCATCAGGTGGAAGATAGACTATATTGGGCCTCTGCCATGTCAGAGGGGTATCAGTATGTCATAACTGGTATGGATATAGCAACTGGACTTCTGGTTGCTTTTCCTGTACCTTGTGTAGACCAGCAAATGACCAAAAGAGGCCTAGAGCATCTCTTTGCAGCCTATGGCCAACCACAGGTAATTGAGAGTGATGTCACCCATTTTACTGGTTATGCACTACAAGAATGGGTGCAACAATTAGGGATAAAGTGGAAGTTTCATATACCATATAATCCTATGGGGATGCTCAGTCTGCTTATGGATAGTGCTTTGGCATTTGAATGAAAAGGCCTGGAAAGGGCAATGAACCCCATAAACATGCTGACACACATTGCTGCCTCCCCTATACAACTGCAAGTATAAATCAAAGAGGAATCATTGAAGCTGGGGGGGCCACTAGAATAGTACCTTGCTACCAGCACCAACTACAATAAACCGCAGAGACTCCGTTCAGTAGATGTGGCCTTGAAAGTTTCAACACATGGACCTGTGAAGGCTGGCCCTCCTGGCACCTTGGGGACAAGGCCTAGAGGCTAGCCTCCTATGTATTCTTGGAGTATGGCAGAGTGGGTCCCAAAGATCATGGTAGTGTACACTAAATGGCCAGAAGGTAAGAGCATCTTACTGGGGAGTTTTTATGGCCAGGGCATGTGCCTCCAGTAGCACTATACATAGACCCCTCAGTAACCCCCACAGGGAGAAGGGTAAAGGTATGGTATACTAGACCCGGATGGGACCCCCTTCCTGCCACAGTCCTATCATGGGACCACTCTTTTGCATGCATCCTATCTAATGGACAAGATTTGCCTATGTTAATGTCATTAAAACATGTGTCTTAATGTGCTTAAGGTTAATTTCCTCTAATGTCTTTGTGGATTGGGCACACACCCCAGCAAAAACTGCTACTTGCTGGGCATGCATGGAGCTTCCTATTAGTACCACTACTGGCTTCCTGTGGAAAGTGCAAATTGTAAACTGGGACTGATTTGAATAGACCTAGAATGACCACTTGGTGGCAATAGATCTCCTCAGGCTTGAAAATGACTATTATTATTATAATTTTTGTTCTTACAAGGTTCCAGCTTTCTCATAAAGTGACCATCACAGAAGATTGATTTTTCCCATGGAAAGTGCAGATCATGAACTCATCTGAGTAGAACTGGTTTGAATATAGATGGAATGACCACTTGGTAGCAATCAATCTCCTCAAGCTTGAGGATTATAATTTTTGTTGTTATCTGTATGTTGTTGTTATCCTCTGTTGCTATTGTGGAATCTGATTACAATGCTTCAGCTTTCTCACACAGGGACCATCATGGAAGATTGAGGGCACACAGATTGCGAGGCAAGTGACTCCTGGAGGGATGGAGTGTAGAGAAAATGGAAGTTCCTATGGCCAGGGTCCTCACCTGACCCTAAACTGTTTGATGATGTAACTGGCCTACTGCTAGGCTACTGCTTCCACACCCATTGGCAATGAGCCATTGCTGTCGTGTTACTATATAAGGAGCTCTGCCCATGGTTTTGCCTGGAGGCAGAGACAGAGACGGCTTGCTGCATGCAGACTGCTCCGGAGGCAGATGTGATTCCAGCACTTGACCTGCCATGGTGAGAATAAAGCTTGGTATAAAACTTTTTACCCCTAACATTCCACTGTTATTTGGTCTCACTGAATACACAGTGAACTTGCTTGGAGGAAATTCTCCACAGGTGAGACACTCCTTAAGTCTCATATCCATGCTGGAAAAGAAAAGAGTCACCTGGGTTTTTAAGGTGACAAATCACTTATTCCCAGCAAGAAATTTATCAGTTGGAGGGGCAGCCTTGGGAAACACTGGGGAAACTAGAGAAACATTTGCACCCTGGCCAGGGAAGAGAAGGATCTTCTGTTCCTACCATATTGTTATTTTTTAATTATGAAAGAGTTTATTTGCTTATTCAACAAATATTGAGCACCTATTATGTCCCAAGCACAGTTAGGTGCTAAGGATTCAGCAGTGAACAAAACAGACCAAACAAAAAAATCCTTGCCTTCATGAGCTTACATTCATATGGGAAAAAAAATTAAATGATATCGTAACAAATACCCATGCATCCACCACACAACTTAAGAGCCAGCATAGCTATTTATCAGAAGTTATGAACACTTTATAAAAAGTCCTGGTGAAACTGATTCCTTCCTAATAAGCTTGTCTTCACATGATATTTACCCTCTCTTTTTTATTTTGTCATGTTTAACTTGGTAGAGTGGCTTTAAATAATCCTAATATTGACTTGGAAACCTGTATTGTAACCCAGGCTGCCTACGCTTATGACCAACTGGCTAAAAATCTTTGAGGATTCTTACTATCCCTTCAGATTCCATAATTCACTAGACTGACTCCCAGAACTCAGGAAAGAAATATACCTATGATTACAGTTAATTATGAAGGATATAAATCCATATTCACCAAATGAAGAGACATATAGAATGAAATCTGTGAGGAAACCTGAAACTTCCATGTCTCAGGATGCATCACGCTCCTGGCACATAAGTGCATGATTATCAACCACAGAAGTACAAACCTGTGCTTTGGGTGTCCATAGTTTTTACTGGGGTTTCAGTATATGGTATGATTGATTGAATCATTGGCCATGTGACTGAAGTCAATCTACAATACCCCCTCCCTCTACAGAGGTAGGGAGGAAAGGGGGATTTGTGCCACAAATCTCTATTCACACGACTGAGCCTTTCCAGCAAGGCCAGATTCCAACCTGAAACCAACTAGGGATCCACCATGAATAACAAAGGCATTCCTATTACTTAGGATATTCCAAGGATTTAGAGACTGCCTCCAAGGAACCAGGGACAAAAATCAGCCAAATTCTTTATTATACAACAAAACCAGGCAATAGGAAGCTGTCCTACAAAGCAGTCCCTCAATCGTCACTGTAACTCTGGGGGAAAATCCCAGGGCAAAATACCTTTGAAACTGAAACAAGTCAAAGGGAGAAATAAAGTGGGAGAAACCCATTTATTTCTTACAAGTTGTCCCGCATCTCAGCAGAAGAGGCGGCACCCAATCTCTCCAGTCCAGATATACCTTCACTTGCCCATGCAATTACCTATTGATATGGAGATGGACTACTTCTCTCCACCCCTTGGAAACACCTATTGATATGGAGATGCACTAAGGCCAGGTGAGAGATTCTGGAAATATTGCAATTTTACCCACAGCCCACCCCTCGGGAAATCTCGCCTTACAATCTACTCATTCCCAATCTTCCACAATGGCCCTTGGGCAAGAAAACTGGAGCATTGTAACCAGAGTTTAGAGCAGTCATCCTATGACAGCTGCAGCCAGGGGTCAGGTCTAGGCCTCAGGGAATGTAGAAGAAAATACCTTAAGGGTGGTAAGATACATGTTTTAATGACACCAGGATAGGCAAATCTTGTCCATCAGGTAGGATGCATACAAGAGAGTGGTCTTGTGATAGGACAGTGGCAGGAATGAGATCTCATCCTGGTCTAGTATACAAGACCTTCAGCCCCTCCCTGTGAGAGTTACAGATGGATCAATATATAGGGCTATGGGAGGTACATGCACTGGCCCTAAAGTTAAAACAAAACTTCCCTGAAGATGCTCTTACCTCCTGGATGTTTTGGGAACACTACTGTGATCTTTGGGGGCCACTCTGCTGTTACTCCAGGAATACACACAAGGCCAGCTTCCAGGCATTTCCCCCAAAGTGCAAGAAGGGTCAGCCATCACCGATCCATCAGTCAAAATGTCCAGGTCCACGTCCACTCAATTGTTTCTCCAGGGTTTAACCCAGCTGGAACTAGCAGCAGGATGTTGTCTGCTGCCCATATTCTGGTTTCAATAACTCATCTTTTGTTTGCACATACAGTTGTATACGAGAGGCAGCAATGTGAGTTAGCATCTCCACAGGGCCCAAGGCTCCCTGTTGGGGCTTCTCATTCAAATGCCATAGCACTGTCTGTAAACAAACTGATGAGCCCCATAGACTATTGATGTCTGACTTTAGGCCAGATTTCAACAAACCATTATACCTCTCTATCATACCTGCCCCAGTAGGGTTATATGGTACATGAAACTTCCACTTTATTCCTAATTGCTGCACCTATTCTTGTAATGCATGTCAAGTAAAGTGGGTGCCTTGATCTCTCTCAATCACCTGCAACCAGCCATAGGCTGCAAAGAGACACTCTAGGTCCCTTTTGGTGGCTTGCTGATCTGCATGACATGGAGGAAAAGCAACCAACAGGCCAGTAGTTGTGTCCATACAAGTCATGGCATACCGATATCCTGATATGGGCAGAGGCCCAATATGGTCTATCTGCCACCTGACAAGGAGTATCAGCCCTTTTATAATTGTCTTATGTTGCTGCTGGACTTGGTGTAAATCCCTCACACAGGCACTCCTTCTGGGCTCTACTGACTTCTTCAAAGGTCAATGGCAAGTCCCACTGATGGGCTACAGCCATGTTGTCTTTTGCCCTGAGTGCAACAAATGCTGTTGTAACCATTGGGCTAAATCAGAGGCAGGCTTTCCTTCTAGCTCACACACCTGGGCCAGTGTGTCTGCTTCATCATTTCCTGAGGATGCCAAAGGCAAATGGCCAGTCACATGATACACGATAACTGTTTTAGTCTGACCAGGGGCCCATAGGTCTTGCCACACTCTTGCCCCCAAAAGGTCTAGTGACCAACCATCCAGTTGGCATGGTACCATACTGGTAGCCACAGACGGCCCAGCTGTCAGTGCAGGCAACTAGTGGGGAGGGCGCCTAGGTGATCACGAGGTATACTGCCCACAACTCAGCCCACTGTCTGCTCTTCCTCTCTCCATCCTCCATCCATATTGTCTCAGTCTTAGGACGGAAAGCCACAGCCCTCCACTTCAGGGGCTGCCCATGACTGTAGCCATCTGTATACCACGCATCTTTAGGTATAGGGGCTTTTCCCTTCTGAAAAGGACTCTCAGATACCAATGACTCAAAAGCAAGTTCTTCTTGCTTTCCACTGGTATACATCACTGGCCCAAATAAGCACTGGAGTTCTCCATTTAAGGGGCTAGTAGAGAGGGTGCTAAACTGCTGTAAACATGCACCCCATTTGGCCAGTGTAGGCATCTGTGCCATGCCACTCCATGGCCTTTGGGTCCAGCCTCAGACCCACCCCACGATGGGTTAGGTAGTTATTACCTTGGTCAGAGCTGTTCTGGTGATGGACTCCATAGCCAGCAAGATGTGGTACACAGTAGCCAGTTGTTTCTCTATCAAGGTGTACCGGACCTCTGCTCTTTTCCACAGTTGTGACCAGAATCCAATAGGTTGGCATGTCAGTCCAAGCTGCTGCCAAATATCCTATCCATAACATGTTCAGTTACATGAACATCTAGCTCAAAGGGCCTTAATGAGTCCATTATATTCAAGGCCTGTATGGCCTTGACTGCCCACTTAGCAGCAGTAAAAGCAGCTGCACGTTTCATCCCAGTCCCACCTGATGCCCTTTCATACCAACCAGGATAAGGGCTTCAGAATTTGTGCCAAGTGCAAGATATACACTCTTCAGTAGCCCAAAAGACACAAAAACTCTTATACAGCCACAGTGATAGGGGTTGGGAGAGTCGGTAAATGCCCTATCCCCAGTGGGATTTGGGCTTTCTTCACTCTAATTGCTTTCCCCATAGCCATTTATCACAGCAGGGGTCCCAGGAAAATGCTCTGGACCTTGTCTATGACTGCTTCAGGAATAACTTTAGTTTTATCTGACCAGACAACCCCCAAGAACTTTACAGACAAACCAGGTCCCTGAACCTTGGTGCTGTTCACAGTCCATCCTTTCTCCTGTACATGTTGCAGCAGTCTAGGAACTGCCCCTTCTAAATCTGAAAGAGAATCAGATGTGAGAATAATATCACCAATGTAGTGATACAGCTGCACCATTTGCAGTTTTTTCCATATGGCCAACACCTAGGCTACAAATCCATGACAGATCATGGGACTGTGGAGGTATCCCTGTGGAAGGATAGTGAATGTCCACTGCCAGCCTTCCCATGTGAAGGCAAACTGTTCCTGACTTTCCTATGCTATGTCAATAGAGAAGAAAGCATTAGCAAGGTCCACAATATAATGATACATCCTTAGTTCACGACTGTGTCCATAGGGCTCCTATAGAGGGGAGAGCAGCATGCAAAGAGGGTGTGACTTAATTCAATTCCCTGTAGTCCACAGTAATATGCTAGCAGCCATCCAGCTTTTCACTGGTCACACTGGAGAATTAAAAGGACTATGAGTGGGCTTTATGATGCCCACCTTCTCCAACTCCCGTAGTTTCTCCAATTTCCTTGTGTTCCCCAGGCAATTTACACTGCTTAGTATTTGTCACTGGTTGAGGTACAGGCAGAGCTACAGGTGGGTGCTTAGCAGGTCTCCTCAGAACTTCCTTTACTACATGTACCCTCAGTCTGAACTCACCTGCAATGGTCTGTAACCACATGGCCTGCCAGATATCTACCCCAAAATATATTACAGGATTGGAGAAATGTACACAGCATACTCCTTTGGGGGTAAACGCCCTATTCCCCATGGGATTTGGGCTTTCTTCACTCTAATTGCTTTCCCCATAGCCATCTATCACAGCAGGGGTCCCAGGAAAATGCTCGGGGTTGCAATAAATCAGAGAACATTCAGCTTGTGTCCATCAGCACCAAGACACATTGAACATTCACAGGAGACCAATGAACTGCTAATTCTACATGTGGCCTCTGGTCCCCACCACATCCCCCAAGGTAGGGGCCTTAACCGTGATGCCCAATCATGATCCTGTGGGGGTGAGGGCCCAGGCGAAGCCTGAGTACTGTCCCTAAGGAAGTCTTGCAGGGACACAGGCCGGGAAGTGGGGCTTTGACTCTGTTTTCTGTGTCCTGGACCTCAGTGGCTAGAACTGCTGCTCTGGCCTTAATTGGTGCCACAGTTCTAACAAGATCCTATTGGGCTGCCCATCAAGTTTTTCTTTCACTACCCCAGCCTTTATCAAATCAACCCACATCTGGGTCCTCAAGACCTTCACGGGGCCCTTTGCACATCTCCTTTCAGTTGTAGCCCATACTTCCTTCTGTGCTCTAATTGTTTCAACCTCCCCCAGATCTGCTAAAGTACAATTAGCCTCACTTATAGGTTGCTGTATGTGGGGGGCAAGAATAGTCACTAGGGACCCAAAGAGAGATGGGGAAGCTGTATGGAGCACCAGATTTCTAATTCCTATGGTGAACAACTCCTCATCAGAGCCCTGGGGGTCCATATTATAAGTGATATTTTTCATGCTGAACTCCCATAACACCTGCTGGAGCTCTGCATACCTTTTCCAACTGGTGTGTAAATATGATAAATCTCCCTGATTAGGCCAAACTGCCCTGATGACAGCTGTCAGCCAATCCAGAAGTGTCTGATTCCCTGAAGTGTAATGGGCACATTGCAACCACTGCCCGAGGGAAGGGTGAATTGTCAGGGGACCCATTTTAGAACCCGACATAACAATGCTTTCCACCCCCATATCCCAGAGATGCAGAAGCCATTTAGGCAGAGGTTCCAACAGCTTCTGCTGATACTGGACGCTCATGTCCACCAGCTCATCTTGCATATAGGGGTGGAACACGGAGAGCTCCACAAGCTGGGGATAGGGCAGCTCCTCCCCCTGAGGAGCCTGCAGTTGTTGCGTTTTTACTTTCTTAATTACAACAGGGTGGGCCTTTAACACAGGAGGGGCTGGTGCCTCGGGCGGTGGGCTCAGCAACAGATCAGCCCTCGGCCATACCCCCTCATCCTCTCCTGACATCTCCCCTACCATCTCTGGGGCTGAAGCAACCACTCTTTCCTCACCCTTCTCCAAGGCCTCCTGCAACGCAGATTTTCCGGCTGCCTCCTCCCTCACTGCTAACATATCTTCCAGGATCACAACCCATCTTCTCAATAACTGTCTCTCTTAAGGGCACCCTGTAGGTCACTTCCCAACTCCTCCAAGCGATGCTGAAGTGTGTCTCTCTCCTGCTGAAGTCTCTCTCTTTCTTCTGTAACCCTCTCTCCACTCTCTCTCTCCTCTCTTTCTCAATAACACTTTCCACTATCTCGAGGAAAACAGATCCTACAATCCCAGCTGCTACATGGCCACTCAGGGCCTCTAAGCAGTCTTCTATCTGACAGAGGGCTAATTATGCAGCTTCCAGTGTCTCTACCCTTCCCCAATTCTGCAGAAGGCCCCACCGCTCTAAGAGGTGCTTTACCCTAGACCAATTCCCCACTAGAGGTTCCCCAGTTGGAAACCCCACAGATAGGGGGCTTCCAAGTGAAGCTGAACCCTCTACTGCTGCAGCCACTGGGGTCTCCCCACCATCCCTAGAGGCAGCCCACCCAAGGGTCATACCCATGGAGACAGATTTTGGGTTCAGAGGTCCTGCTGACTGCTGCCAGATGTAACTCCAGGGGAAGATCCTGGGGCAAAATACCTTTGAAACCAAAATCAGTCAAAGGGAGAGATAAAGTGGGACAAACCCATTAATTTCTTACAAGCAGTTGTCCTACATTTCTCTCAACCCGGCAGCAGCAGAAGAGACCCCACCCAATCTCTCCTGTCCAGATATGCCCTCCCTCGCCCATGCAATTGCCTATTGATATGGAGATGGACTACTTCTCTCCACCCCTTGGAACCACCTATTGATATGGAGATGCACTAAAGCCAGGCAAGAGATTCTGGAAATACTGCAATTTTACCCATACTCACCAACACAAGCAAAGGGACTCTGTGCCAGCCTGTAAACACTTCTTATTAGGCTGGTCAAATATTCCTTGCCATCACAAAAGTTTCATATAATAATTCACTGCATTGCTCCACCATCCAAGATACATTATTCCTTAGCTTTTATACCTTCCATACCACTACCCCAAATTCCCAAATTACTGCTCATTAATAACACCCTGGTGGCCCTAGTGGTTGGCACCTAGAAAGGCCACAAGCTACCAGTGACCATTGGTACCTTCAAATGACCTTTGGGTTGAGGCAGCACTAGCAATGGAGCATCTGCTCCACTCAACCCTACACAAAACTAGAAGATGTTTTCCTTAGCATATTGAAAATCTTTACCTGCACTATGGAAGCTTATATATAATTATTCTCATCCCTGCATATTCTTTCTACCTTCCACTGATCCTTGCTGAACCTTGTCCATCTAGACCTTTACTCACCTTTATATACTATATCTAAGCCCCCAAAATCTGGTCTAGGAAGCTAAAGCACATGGAATAGATGTCTGCTGGTTGGTATGTTGGCCCCTTCTGTACTTGATACTATGGAGAGGCTATATAAAGCCAGAAAAATGGTGGTAGGAATCGCCTCCAAATGCAACCACAGTGTAGACCCTGGCCAGGGCCTATCATGGCACTGTCCTGATGGGCTGGATGGGGAGTAAACGGGAGTGGGGTTAATAAACCTTCACATCAGCCATCCTGGACATCCTCTCATTGACTCCTTGTCTACTGTCACTCTGAACTCTCCTTCTTCCTCTGAACTTTGCCTTGTCTCTGATGCCAAACTGTTGACTCTCTATACCTCAAACTTTAGGCCTACCTCTGGCCCTGTGGATTTGGTATTCAGATCAAGTGTTCCTTTCAAATGGGGCTCCTGTCTTTGCCTAATGAACTCTTTTTGTCTAGTTTGTCCTTTGATCTCTGCCTTGATGTTGCTATTTATGAAAGCCTGAGAAGCCCTTCTGAACCTTATAGGGTAGGAGATGAGCAACCCACACTTCTGGAGTCACAAAGATTGGCTGGGTCATGATATGGAGAGCTGTCAAGAAGGCAAACATTTATAATAACAACAGCAACTAACATTTATATATGCCACTTAGTATGGAGAAGAAATTATTCTAATGCATTTCATGCTTTAATTCATTTCACCCTCACTATACCTCCTTGACATAGGTTTTCTATTATTCCAATTTTATATAATAGGAAACCAAGACTCAAAGAGGTAAAGCAACTTCCCAAAAATACACAGCTAGAAAGTGGCATAGTCATCTGCAATCCAGGAAAAGAGGTATCACCAGAAACCAATCTTACCAGTACCTCAATCTTCGACTTCCAGCCACCAAAACAGAAAACAAATGTCTGCTGTTGAGCCACCCAGTCTGTATTATCTTTTTATGACAGCCTACCAGACTAATACAATCTCCTTCAAATTTTTACTCAGAAATCACCCCTTTTGGGTGGTGCCTATGTATAATTTTAACTACCATATCTCCATTTATAGCTTTAGCACTATATATTGTAGATTATATTTTTGCTATTTCATTTGTTGTCTGCCTCTTACACTAGACTGTAAACTGTATAAAGGCAGAAGTTTTTATCAGTTTGTTCACTATTAGATTCCCCAGCATCTAATACACTGTCTGGAACATACTAAGTGCTCAATAAACAAATAACAGGAAGAAAATCCAGGAGCTGATGGGGTCCTAGTATTTCATCAAACTCCAAAGGACAGGAAGGAGATAGGGCTGGGCCAATAAGTGAAACCTGGTCTGTACTTAGAGTGGGGTCAGCATGATGACAAATATCAACCTCAACAAAAGATCAGATTAGTCACAGTCAGAAAGACAAGCTAAGTCCAAACCAAGGAGGTATCTGAAGTCAATAAAAACTTAAGGACATGTAGCCAGACAATGCCTAATTGCCATATAACTGGTTCTTAAATTTTGTGGCTTTAATTTCTGCTTGCTTTACCAGCCCAGATTTATGCCTTTAAAGGCTTCTCATTCCTACTTTGGCACTCTTATCTTTAGCCCAGGCAGGATTAGTGATTAAATGAGGAATAATGTGCTAGTCTACTCGGTGCTTTCAGAATTTTCCTTCCCTGGTAGAGCCTGAGAGTCCTACAAAAAGGCAATGCTGATAGCGCTCCCAAGGGAGCACTTGGGAGTCTCTCTGGGTTTCACCAGTAGCTCTTGCTTTGGCTTAGCTTCCCTTACTGTCTATCTTGTTGCCTGCCACTTGGATTTCATCTGTTTTTCTGGTCATTTTTCATGGCATCTTAGTTGTGATTTCATTCCTGGATGCTGTCTCTTGAATTGCCTAAGCATTTTACTTAGACGCCCCTGAGCACCTGAACCCAGCATCTGGGACTCCTGCTTCTGTAAGAGTAGATTTAGAGCACAGAATACTTCTATTGGAACTCTACTTCAGAGCACTATAGGTTAAATGTAGCTAACCACCATGTATAATATGGTTTCTGAGGAAAATGCATCCCGAAGTGCACATAATTCACTTCTACAAATGAACCACTGGTCTTCTGCCATTCCAACATAACGACTGCCCCTGCAACTATCAAATGAGAGAGGAAGATACATTGATGTTCTTCATGACTGTTAGGTTTTTAGGACAAGGAAAGATTGTGCGTCTTTTTTGCTTGAGAGCTTTCTTATATTGCCTTTTTTGTTTTGTTTGTTTTTCTATTAAAGTATTATTGTTATACACTCTTATGAAGGTTTCACATGAAAAACAATGTGGTTACTACATTCACCCATATTATCGAGTCCCCCCCATACCCCAATGCAGTCACTGTCCATCACTGTAGTGAGATGCCACAGATTCAGTTTGCCTTCTCTGGGATACACTGTTTTCCCTGTGACTCCCCACACCATGTGTACTAAACATAATACCCCACAATCCCCATCCCCCTCCTTCCCAACTCCCACACCCTCCCCTTTGGTAACCACTAGTCCATTCTTGGAGTCTGTGAGTCTGCTGCTATTTTGTTCCTTCAATTTTGCTTTGTGGTTATACTCCACAAATGAGAGAAATCATTTGGCACTTGTCTTTCTCTGCCTGGCTTATTTAACGGAGCATAATATCCTCCAGCTCCATCCATGTTGTTGCAAATGGTAGGATTTGTTTCTTTCTTATGGCTGAATAGTATTCCATTGTGTATATGTACCACCTCTTTATCCATTCATCTACTGATGGACACTTAGATTGCTTCCATATCTTGGCTATTGTAAATAGTGCTGCAACAAACATAGGGGTGCATATGTCTTTTTGAATCTGAGAAGTTGTTTTCTTTGGGTAAGTTCCTATGACTGGAATTCCCGGGTCAAATGGTAATTCTATTTTTAGATTTTTTGAGGAACCTCCATATTGCTTTCCATAATGGTTGTACTAGTTTACATTTCCCACCAGCAGTGTAGGAGGGTTCCCCTTTGTCTGCATCCTCACCAGCATTTGTTGTTCTTAGTCTTTTCGATGCTCACCATCATAACTGCTGATATCTCATTGTGGTTTAAATTGGCATTTCCCTGATAATTAGCGATGTGGAGCATCTTTTCATGTGCCTGTTCACCATCTGAATTTCTTCCTTGGGGAATTGTCTGTTCAGATCCTCCGCCCATTTTTTAATTGGGTTATTTGATTTTTGTTTGTTGAGGCATGTGAGTTTTTTATATATTTTGGATGTTAACCCTTTGTCAGATATGTCATTTACAAATATATTCTCGCATACTGTAGGACGCATTTTTGTTCTGCTGATGGTGTCCTTTGCTGTACAGAAGCTTTTTACCTTGATGTAGTCCCATTTGTTCATTTTTGGTTTTGTTTCCCTTGCTTGAGGAGATGCGTTCAGGAAGAAGTTGCTCATGTTTATATTCAGGAGATTTTTGCCTATGTTGTCTTCTAAGAGTTTTATGGTTTCATGACTTACATTCAGGTCTTTGATCCATTTCAAGTTTACTTTTGTGTATGGAGTTAGACAATAATCCACTTTAATTCTCTTGCATGTAGCTGTCTATATTTGCCAATGCCAGTTGTTGAAGAGGCTGTCATTTCCCCACTGTATGAACATGGCTCCTTTATCATATACTAATTGACCATATATGCTTGGTTTTATATCAGGGCTATCTAGTAGGTTCCATTGTCTATGGGTCTGTTCTTGTGCCAGTACCAAATTGTCTTGATTACTGTGGCTTTGTAGTAGAGCTTGAAGTTGGAGAGTGTAATCCCTCCAGCTTTATTCTTCCTTCTCAGGATTGCTTTGGCTAATTGGGGTCTTTTGCAGTTCCATATGAATTTTAGAACTATTTGCTCTAGTTCTTTGAAGAAAGCTGTTGGTATTTTGATAGGGATTGCATTGAATCTGTAGATTGCTTTATGCAGGATGGCCACTTTGACAATATTAATTCTTCCTATCCATGAGCATGGGATGTGTTTCCATTTATGGGTATCTTCTTTAATTTCTATCATGAGTGTTTTGTAGTTTTCAGGGTATAGGTCTTTCACTTCCTTAGTTAGTTTATTCCTAGGTATTTTATTCTTTTTGATGCAATTGTGAATGGAATGATTTCCTGCTTTCTCTTTCGGCTACTTCATTGTTAGCGTATAGGAATGCCACAGATTTCTGTGTATTAATTTTGTATCCTGCCACTTTGCTGAATTCATTTATTAGATCTAGTAGTTTTGGAGTGGGTGGATTCTTTAGGGTTTTTTTATGTATGATATCATGTCATCTGCCGACAGTGACAGTTTAACTTCTTCTTTACCAATCTGGATGCCTTTTATTTCCTTGTGTTGTGTGATTGCCGTGGCTAGGACCTCCAGAACTACGCTGAATAAAAGTGGGACAAGTGGGCATAGTTGTCTTGTCCCCAATCTTAAAGGAAAAGCTTTCAGCTTGCTGTTAAGCATGATGTTGGCTGTGGGTTTGTTATATATAGCCTTTATTATTTTGAGGTTACTTGCCCTCTATACCCATTTTGTTGAGAGTTTTTATCATGAATGGATGTGGAATTTTGTCGAATGCTTTTTTGGCATCTCTGGAGTGATCATGTGCATCTCATGTGATTTTTGTCCTTCTTTTTGTTGATGTGATGGATGATGTTGATGGATTTTCGAATATTGCACCATCCTTGCATCCCAAGAATAAATCCTACTTCATCATGATGGATAATTTTTTATGTGTTTTTGGTCAGTTTGCTAATATTTTGTTGAGAATTTTTGCGTCTATGTTTATCAGGGGTATTGGTCTGTAGTTTTCTTTTTTGTGGTGTGTTTGCCAGGTTTTGGTATTAGAGTGATGCTGGCCTCATAGAATGAGTTTGGAAGTATTCCCTCCTCTTCTAATTTTTGGAAAACTTTAAGGAGGATGGGTATTAGGTGTTCACTAAATGTTTGATAAAATTCACAGTGAGGCCATATGGTCCAGGAATTTTGTTCTTAGGTAGTTTATGATTACCAGTTCAAGTTTGTTGCTGGTAATTGGTCTGTTTAGATTTTCTGTTTCTTCCTGGGTCAGCCATGGAAGCTTGTATTTTTCTAGAAAGTTTTCCATTTCTTCTAGGTTATCCACCTTTTTAGTACATAATTTTTCATAGTATTCTCTCATGTTTCTTTGTATTTCTGTGGTGTCCATAATGATTTTTCCTTTCTCATTTCTGATTCTGTTTATGTGTGTATACTATCTTTTTTCTGGATAAGACTGGCTAGGGGTTTATGTATTTTGTTTATTTTCTCAAAGAACCAGTTCCTGGTTTCATTGATTCTTTCAATTGTTTTATTCCTCTCAATTTTATTTATTTCTGCTTTAATCTTTATTATGTCCCTTCTTCTACTGACTTTGAGCCTCATTTGTTCTTCTTTTTCTAGTTTTATTAATTGTGAGTTTAGACTGCTCATATGGGATTGTTCTTCTTTCCTGAGGTAAGCCTGTATTGCAATATACTTCCTTCTTAGCACGGCCTTCAGTGCGTCCCAGAGATTTGTAATGTTGAATTATTGTTGTCATTTGGCTCCATATGTTGCTTAATCTCTGTTTTTATTTGGTCATTGATCCATTGGTTATTTAGGAGCATGTTGTGAAGACTCTATGTGTTTGTGGGCCTTTTCATTTTCTTTGCATAATTTATTTCTAGTTTCATACCTTTGTGGTCTGAGAAACTGGTTGGTACAATTTCAATCTTTTTGAATTTACTGAGGCTCTTTTTGTGGCCTAGGATACGATCTATTCTTGAAAATGTTCCATGTGCAGTTGAGAAGAATATATGTTCTGCTGCTTTGGGGTATAGAGTTCTGTAGATGTCTGTTAGGTCCATCTGTTCTAATGTGCTGTTCAGTGCTTCTGTCTTCTTACTTACTTTTTGTCTGATTGATCTGTCCTTTGGAGTGAGTGGAGTGTTGAAGTCTCCTAGAATGAATTCATTGCATTCAATTTCCCCTTTAATTCTGTTAGTATTTGTTTCACATATGTAGGTGCTCCTGTGTTGCGTGCATAGATATTTATAATGGTTATATCTTCTTGTTGGATTGACCCTTTTATCATTATGTAATGTCCTTCTTTGTCTCTTGCTACTTTCTTTGTTTTGAAGTCTATTTTGTATGTTACAAGTACTGCAACTACTGCTTTTTTCTCCCTATTATTTGCATGAAATATCCTTTTCCATCCCTTCACTTTTAGTCTGTGTATGTCTTTGCGTTTAAAGTGCATCTCTTGTAGGAAGCATATAGATGGGTCTTGTTTCTTTATCCATTCAGTGACTCTATGTCTTTTGATTGGTGCATTCAGATCATTTACATTTCGGGTAATTATTGATAGGTATGTACTTATTGCCACTGCAGGCTTTAGATTCGTGTTTACCAAAGGTTTGAGGTTAACTTCCTTGCTATCTAAGAGTCTAACATAACTCATTCAATATGCTATTACAAACACAATCTAAAGGTTCTTTTTTCTCTTCCTTTCTCTTCCTCCTCCATTCTTTATATATTAGGTATCATATTCTGTACTCTCTGTCTATCCCTTGATTGACTTTGGGGATAGTTGATTTAATTTCACATTTGCTTAGTAATTAACTGTTCTACTTTCTTTACTGTGGTTTTATTACCTCTGGTGACAGGTATTAAACTTTACGAACACTTCCATCTATAGCAGTCCCTCCAAAATACACTGTGGAGACAGTTTGTGGGAGGTAAATTCTCTCAGCTTTTGCTTATCTGGAAATTGTTTAATTCCTCCTTCAAATTTAAATGATAATCTTGTCTGATAAAGTATTCTTGGTTGGAGGCCGTTCTCCTTCATTGCATTAAATACATCATGCCACTCCCTTCTGGCCTGTAAGGTTTCTGCTGAGAAGTCTGATGATAGTCTGATGGGCTTTCCTTTGTATGTGATCTTATTTCTCTCTCTGGCTGCTTTTAATAGTCTGTCTTTATCTCTGATCTTTGCCATTATAATTACTATATGTCTTGGTGTTGTCTTCCTTGGGTCCCTTGTGTTGGGAGATCTGTGCACCTCCATGGCCTGAGAGACTATCTCCTTCTCCAGACAGGTGAAGTTTTCAGCAATTACCTCCTCAAAGACACTTTCTATCCCTTTTACTCTCTCTTCATCTTCTGGTACCCCTATAATGTGAATATTCATACATTTGAATTGGTCACACAGTTCTCTCAATATTCTTTCATTCCTAGGGATCGTTTTTTCTCTCTGTGCCTCCGCTTCTTTGTATTCCTCTTCTCTAATTTCTTATTCCATTTACCATCTCCTCCAGTATATCTAATCTGCTTTTAAATCCCTCCATTGTATTTTTCATTTCAGATATTGCATTCCTTCCTGATTGAATCTCCATCCAGAATTTTTCCCTGAGTTATTGAATATTTTTCTGTATCTCCATAAGCATGTTTGTGATTTTTATTTTGAAATCTCTTTCAAGAAGATTGAGGAGTTCATTTTCACTTTGCCTTTTTTTCTGGTGTTTGTGGAATTTTGGGTTGAACCAGTTTCCTTTGATGTTTCACATTTGTATGTGGTGTCCTCTAGTGCCCAGAAGCTCTACTCTCTGGAGCTGCTCAGCCCCTAGAGCAATGTCGAGGGTCACATGAGAGCAGTGCCTGAGTGGAGGAAAGAGCTGTTTCCTGCTTCCTGGCTGCTGTGCCTATCTACACTGTCAGAACCAGTGGGTCGAGTGCACAGGTATAATCCTGTGTGCTTTGTGCTTGTAACTGCCATAGGGGTGGCTTCCCTTTGACTGGCCTGACAGCAGTGCAGGGGCTGCCAGTTAGCTTGCCGGTGTGGGCTGGCTGGGAGGAAGGCACAGTATGTTGCGTTTCATGGTGGGGGGCCTTGGAGCTGCATAGCCAGCCAGGGAATGGAGTGCCTGAAGCTCCTGAAAGTCCCCAACTTGCTGGGCAAAGTGCACCCAGACAATTTGGTCCACCTGTCCTTTCTCCTGAACAGTAAGTTCTGTGCAATCCTTGCCCATTTAGCAGCCCTCTCACTGTTAGGAAGTCTATCAGACTGCCTGCCTTTCCTTTTTCCCAGAGCAGCTGGATGTGGATCCCTGTTTTCCACAGGCAGCTGGAATCTCAGTCTCTCCTGGTATTCCACCTGTCTTAGCTTTCCAATGTCACTAATCTCCAGCACACCATGCAATGTAGGTTCATGCTCCCA
Organism: Smutsia gigantea; assembly: GCA_032199065.1. Classification (NCBI taxonomy): domain Eukaryota; kingdom Metazoa; phylum Chordata; class Mammalia; order Pholidota; family Manidae; genus Smutsia; species Smutsia gigantea. Next base: position 334,883 of record JAVSCE010002500.1, on the reverse strand, counting down.
GAGCAGACCTTCAGGGCTGGGTGTTCAGCAATCCTAGGCCTCCACTCCTCCCTGCTCCATTTATATTCCTCCCTCTAGGGAGTTGGAGTGGGGGAAGGACTCACGTCTCACTGGATCACGGCTTTAGTACGTTACCCTGTTCTGTGAGGTCTGTTCTTTTCTCCAGGTGTATGCAGTCTGGCACAGCCTCCTTTCCTGTTGCTCTTTCAGGATTGGTTGTATTAATTTTATTTTCATATTATTTGTGGTTTTGGGAGGAAACCTCGGTCTCACCTCTCACACCACCATCTTTAATCTCCTGATCCTTATATTGCCTTTTCATCATCCTAGAGATCAATAAATATGTTCCCTTCTTTCTGTCTTAAAGGATTCTGAGGCCATTGATTCCTATAGAGCCAAAGCAAACGTGTTGTGTCTCACTTACTTAGAAATATATGAGAACTAGTTGGAAGGGTGTTCAATTTTAGCTTCTTTGGGCATTTTGATCATGAACACTCCTGAAGCACATCTGCACACCTGATAAAAGTACACTTCTTTACTGAAACTTAGAATTAAATTTATCTAAATTCAGATTATTAAACTGCATTTTAGCTGCTTTAGTATAATTGTGAGGGTAGAGGGAGAAAATGACTCATGCAGTCTTCTTAATAAAGTTGAAAGTCTAGTTAATTCTGAAAAGATGCCATTACAATATAAGCAATAGCTCATTTTTATATACAAGCTAGCCACAAATCATATTTGTCTTTGGGTGGGTTGGGGGCCTTAGCAATGCAAAGCAATTAACTTCTATCATCTGTAAATATTCCTACACTGCACGTTTTTCCCTGGGAGGAAAAAAAACATGATTTAAAAATAGCAAGAGATGAAACAAGGCTTTTTCATATGATGATTTGTTAATTAACATTTTTACATATAAGAAATATACTTCAAATATTTAATGGGCATTCATATTAATTTTATTATTACATTAATATTAATTATATTAATACATTATGGAAGAAATTAACATTTCCATTTCACAAATGAGGAAATTAAGGCAGAGAGATAAAGAAATTTGCCCAACTCTTCACAGCTTGCAAGTGGCAGAGTGAACATCTGAATCCAAGTTCATCTGACTTAGAGCCAGTCTCTTAGCTACTCTTACTGCAGCCCAAATGGCAGAAATCCTGCTGCCACTATCAAACATTAGGCACTATTACCAAGGATTGCCCAGGGGCATCTTTATAATGCAAGCATCAGGTGCAAATCACTCCCAAAGGTTATCTGTGTTCTAAAGAGGGCACTGGCTAGATGATGGTGTTCTTGAATATTATTGCCAGTAACAAATCCTTAAAATTAATCCATACTTTTTGTGCAACTGTCAGTCTTCAAGCAAGTGTCTTTTAGAAGTAAAATATGAATGATGTAATCTGCATAAAAACAGGTATAATGTATTGTAGAGATATCGGTGTCCTGCTTGGGAGAACTGGCAAACAGAAGGACAGGCATGCATGCATGCACGCATGTGCACCTTGGGGAGTGGCCCTGCTACTACCCAAGAGAGAGGGGGAGGCATGGTGTGTGTCAGTCCCATCTCTAGCCTTGTACAGAAGCTTGTTAATATTAGGATGCTCAAGTCTGGTAACCTGACCTAGCTCATTGCATAATCCTCTCTTGAGGCTGTGGCTGAACTATAGTGGAAGTTTGGGTCACTCTTCCTCAATTCCCCCAGGATAGCCCATAAAACTCTAGAGGTGCCAATTTTTCCTTTGATAGATAAGCAATGCCTATCAGTTCTCCTAGGTGCACCTTCATTGCTCCCACTCTGGAAATGGCTGTTCGGCTTCAGGAGCAGAAAGACCACTCTTCACATTTCCTAAAATGCACTAAGTTAGAAATGCAATTGTACCCACCAGCAAACCCCCTTCTCTACCACCATCATCAATTCCCAACCAAAGCTCTGGATATTTGTGAATCATTATGATTGATTAATTTCAGAGAGTTCTGCTGAATTGCCTTTAAATTTATATGGATGGGTGAATAGAAATGGGCTTTGATGCCCATAGCTGCTGTTACCCCTGTATCTGTGAAAGCAAGGTCTGTAACTGCATCCCAACTTCTGCTTACTGGGTAGACCCAGCAGGAACCTGTCCTCGGGGCTCTGAATTTTCCTTCTATGGTGTCATATTCTCCAGACTCAGGGACTAAAGAAAAGCAGAGCCATTGCCTTGTTGCCGGGACAACCAAGCAGGTGTTCTGAATCCAGTTGTTCATAACACAATTCTCATTTTTTCCTTGCTGGGAAGTGGAGGTTCTAGCTAGGGCAGAAGTTAGATACCAAGCGGTCAGAACCAGAAAATGTTTGCCATATGGCATCAGGAGGTCAGACAGGCTAGCTAAGTCAGACTCCCTTAGGGAAAGCTTACATGGAGGTGGCAGGACAAAGAGGTAAAACCTAACTATATAAAGGCCAGAATCAGGCCTTGAGAATCAGGAAAACTGGGATTCAGTTTACAAGAAGGTAGGGAGAAAAGAAAGGTGTCTAAGGGAACTGCTACAAAGACCCTTAAGGTGTTCATAAGTGAAACCAAGACACCAGAGAAAAATAAAAGGATACCTGGGCAGATTTGTCAGTTTCAGAGCAAAGTGTGCAGCCTTCTACCTCCTGCCCAGCTCTTGGCTGAACTGGAACAGGTCCTGTTTCCAGTTCCATGCCTGCAGATGTGCATCAGTGAATCACATTATAGAAAGCTCCTTCCTCAAGGCTGTGATATCAACTTGGTTCTATCCATATACTTTGGTTCACTTTGACCTCTGCTTGACCACACACTAGCTAAAATCTCAAGCCCTTTCTTTCAGAAGGTTTCCTGTCCCAAAGTTTTGCATATAAGCCTCATACAAGGTCCCAGTCAGCTCCCACTTAAGGCTCTGCAGACCTAAGTACAGTCTGATGGACAAGCAAACACACCAATAAAACAAAAATCCAAACTGTCATAGTCTTCAAGGCTTATCTTATCAATCTCTTCTTATTACTACAGCCTCCCATGCTTACTCTCTTCCAGCTTCACCAGTCTTTTTGGTCCTTGATCATGCCAACTCCCTAGACCCAGGTCCTGACCTGAGTCTTGCACTTGAAGTACCATCTAGCCTTTCATCCATGGTGTTGCTCCAGGAGGAGAGGTTTCCCTGCCCAGGGCAAGTTTTCTGTGAATTTGATGATACCAAATAAAGGTAAGGGCAAGGAGCTGGGAGTTCAAAAGAGGGCTTATTCTCATGGTAGTAGGTCTCAGTCTCCTTGCTCCCTGCTCTCCCCAGCTGCTCGCCACCTCCCCACCCCTAGCACCTGGAGGAACTCTGTGGGCCAGGTTTCTAGTGACTGGCAGATGCCTGACCAATTAAGTACCAAGAACTGAGGGGAGAAGAGAATGCCTCTCCACCCTCCACTAGACTGGTACTCCCAGGACTGACCAGCTGCTCTCTCCCCAGTAAACCTCCCACAGATGTGCAAACAGGCTCTTATATAAATACATGTGGGGCTATTAAGGCAGTATTTATAGAGAAGACAAGTAATGATTCTATAGCATCTTACTACCCTGATGGACAGTGACTGTAGTGGGTTACGTGGGGGGGACTTGATAATAGGGGGTCTAGTAACCATAATGTTGTTCAAGTGATTGTACATTAACGATACCAAAAAAAAAAGATTCCTGGGAACCCAAAAAGCTCTCTCCAATCAACTTCAAACCTGCTCCTACAGCCTCTTCCCCAGATTCATCCTCCAGAGGTGACCACTCCCACAGGTATATACATCTCTCAACTCTGTGTTACACACAATATCATGGAATACAGAAATTAAACAAAGAAATAAAATTACTCAACATGTTCAGTTAGGTCTTCTCAGAAAAAAAGGTTAAATTAAAAGCAGTGCCTTCAGCTGTGCTCTGAAGGTCAGTCAACTCATTAAGGCTGTCTTAAACCAAAAAGCCAGTGAATCTGACAACTCAACTTTCCTCCAAGACACTGTTAGTTCTTGCCTGCTTTGATGAAAATCCAGGAACTTGCTCCTAGTCTCCCAATATACTCAGTGCCTCAGATGTTTGCAGATTAAACTCTGCACTTCGCAAGTCCGCTGGTGAACTAATGCTATAACACAACCTTTATCACTGATGGTCAAGGCTAAATCTTTAAAATATTTTCAAAATTAGAATGTTAATCATGTTTGGATTCTGGTGCAGAGATTAAAATTTTTAGTACTTGTGATCTTAAGAGAACTGCTCGTGGACACTGGTTTGTTGACACAAACTAAATGATAAATGTAAATAAAAATGATCAGATGCTATATGTATATTCAGGTTTATAGCCCCAAGCAATATTAATTTTACTAAGGAAAAGTAGGTTAACTTATAGTCTAAGATAGCTAGCTGCTTATTACAAAGGCAAATAGAATTTATATTTCTGTTGTGAAAATATTTTAAAATACAATCTGTGGTTAATTTCTAAAAGCAATCTATTTGACTTTTAATTCATCTTCTCCATTAATTTTCATGGAAATAGTGGAAAGCAGCAGTTTTTCAAACTCACATCTGCTACCTATATAATTATGTTTCTCTTTCTAAGTTTAGCCACCTGGTATTGGGTAAGGAGAGTGTGGAGGGCCATTTTTTTAGCTCAGTTTTCTTAGAGAGCAACATGAAACAAAACTCTGTGCTAATTCTTCACTGAAGATTCTGTCCCAAAGAGGCAAGAATAAGCCAAAAAGACAAAGTGAGGCAAGGAAGGAGAAAAAGGTAATACAATTATCTTGCCAATGGGTTTCAGCCCCGGGCAAGTTTGCTATGGATTCAATGTGACCAAAGAAATTGACAGCAAACTGTTCTTGGGGTGAAAGGGTTATACCCAACTTTATTTCCAGGTGGCAGGTCAGTCACTAAAATCCCGTTCACTCAGCAAGTCTGTATTGTAGCAAGCCGGTCTCTGCCACTAGGCTCCTCTGTCTGCATAGTTGTCCCACACAGTTGCCCCACACAGCCGTCCTCAGTGCTGCCACCACTCCAGCCTCTGCTCTGCTCTCCTGCAGCCTTGCAGCCGTACCACTGCATTGTGCCCAGAGCCCTGGGAGGAGCTCTTTATAGAGAGTCAACAGCCATGTATTGTCCACAGGTGTGCAGTAAGCTAATCAACCAGGGCCAGGTGAGAATCTTGGCCACAGGAACTCTTATTTTATCCACCACAATCTTTTGCATATTTACTAAGCTGGCTATACCTTTAAAGAGACTTGTTTGGTAATGTGAATATCTCCAGAAAGGCATTTGGGAATTACTGCACCTTGGAATCTCTGAGGGACAAGCAATTTATATTTCAGCTTTTTTCCATCAGTGAAAGTTTGTCCCATAGAATATTAACTCCATGCTGTTCCTGCCATGTAAAGGCAAACAGATTTTGATATGCCCTACTGGGAGGACTGGAAGAAAAGAATTCATTAAACTGATACCCTCATGGCAAATGCCAAAGGATAAATTAATGTGCTAATGTAAAGATAACCATATCCTGCCCACCAGTCAAGACAGGAACTGTCAGCACACTGGATGTATGGTGGTCCAACAACATCCATCATCATCTAGCTAGTTTTGAAAGGGCAGAGAGGTGAATTGAAAGGGAATATGCTGGGGACTACCACCTCCAAATCCTCCAAGTATGATAGTGGTGCTTATCACTGCAATCCATTCTGGGGTGAAGCATTGTTTCTAATTTATATTCTTGACTGGGAGGAAGGTCAGTTTCTGGCACTTCCACTTGACTTTTCTGAAAATAATGGCCTTTAACCCACACAGTGCAGGGAACCCATGAAGGAGTTCTAATTATCTATTCCAGCTGACACCTATTCTGTTTATATATTCAAAGACACCACATGGCCTGTGTGGTGAATAACTACAGAGTGAGTCTGTTGACTCACTGGTCCTGTGAGTTGGACATGGGCTAATATCCTATTTACTGTCTGGTTCCCATTCTAACTGGAAAACCAGGATGGTGTTTGGGTCTCCTAATATTAATGCCAGTGCCAGCTCTAGTAGATAATCTCTTAGATTATAGATTAGAAGGGAGTAAAGAAAGAGAATAAGTAGGAGTTCAACAGAGTCCGAGAAGTAGAAAATCACAAAAAAAAATGTGTAGGGAGGTTGGTCAATGTGACTAGGTCATGAAAAATTGCTAACTGGTACAGTGCTTCCCCCATTATCTGTGGTTGTGGTTTCATTTTCCATGGTTTCACTTGCCCATAGTCAACTACAGTCCAGAAGGAGATGATCATTCTTCTGACATATTGTTAGAAGGTGATTAGTAGCCTAACGCTACATCACAATGCCTATGTCATTCACCTCATTTCATCTTATCATGTTGGAATTTTATTATCACAAGGGTGAATATGGTAGACTAAGATATTTTGAGAGAGAGAGAGTGTCTTGCAAATGGGTTTAGGCTCCAGGCAAGTTCACTATAGATTCACTGTGACCAAAGAAATTTACAGCAAAGGGTTCTTGGGGTGAAAAGGTTATATCCAACTTTATTTCCAGGTGGCAGGTCAGTCACTAAAATCCCGTTCACTCAGAGCGAGTCTGTGTTATCACTGCTGCTTCGGATGCAGCAAGCCGGTCTCTGCCTCTGGGCCTCTCTGCACAGCCGTCCTCTGGGCCTCTGCACAGCCGTCCTCTGGGCCTCTGCACAGCCGTCCTCTGGGCCTCTGCACAGCCGTCCTCTGGGCCTCTCTGCACAGGCATCCTGCACAGCCATCCTCTAGGCCTCTCTGCACAGGCATCCTGCACAGCGGTCCTCTGGGCCTCTGTCCTTGGTGCTGCCACCACTCCAGCCTCTGCTCCGCTCTCCTACAGACTTGCAGCCCCGCCACCCAGTTGCGCGCAGAGCACTGGGTGGAACTCTTTATATTAACACAGTAATGGCTTATTGCCTAAAGGGGTGGAAGCGGTAGCATAGCAACAGGCCAGTTACATCATCAGGTGGTTTAAGTTCAGTGAGGATCCTGGTGATAGGAACCCCACTTTACCCACACTCCACCCCTCCAGGTTTCTCGCCTTACAATCTACACACTTTCCATCTTCCGCAATGGTCCCTGTGGGAGAAAGCTGGAGCACTGTAACCAGATTCCACACAGCAACACAGGCTAACAACAACTTAGAGATAATAAAAATTAAGATACAGGTAAAAAAAATTGTAATAATCCTCAAGCCAGAGGATTCAGCTAGGTTCAAAGCACCATGCAGATCAAGTCCAAAGCATGTCCATTCCAGCCATCATGTGGTCTCCGGTTCCCCCCTGGTCCCTCAGGGTAGATACCTTGACCTTCCCCTCAGTCAAACCATGTTCCCCAATCATCTTCCTGTGTGGGTTCAAGTGAGGTTGGCTCACTTTCCAGCAGGAAGTCTTGCAAATACACAGGCTGGACTCACAGCTGTCTCTGATTTCTGCCTCTTTGGTCTTAATGGCTGGAACTGCTGCTCTGGTTTCAGCTGTTGCCATAGCTCTAGTAAGATCCTATTTGACTTCCCATCTAATTTCCTTCCATCTGTTCCTGCCCGTATTAAATCAACCCACATCTGGGTCCTTGTAACCTTCATGGGGCCCTGTAAATTCTTCTTGTAAGCAACAGGTCTTACTTCTTTCCGAATTCTCGTGGCTTCAGCCTCTCCTAAGTCTGCTACTGTATGTGTCACCTCGCTTATGGGATGCCCTAAGTGAGGGGAAAGAATGGCCACTAGAGACCCAAAGAGGGATGTAGGAGCCGTTTGAAGTACAATATTCCTCATCCCAGTAGTGAAAATCTCTTCATCTGGGCCATAATTCTCTGGACTATAGATGGCATTTCTCATGCCTAGCTCTCGTAGCACCTATTGGAGTTCAGCATATGTCTGCCATCTAACAGGAGAGGATGGTAGATCACTCGGATTGGGCCACACAGCACGAAGTGCAGCCATGAGCCAGTCGAGGAGGGTGTAACTCCCTGGGGTCTGCCTAAACCGGGAGCCCAAATCCACCAGCTCAGCCTGAGTATAGGGGCGGACCATAGAGTGCTCCACGACCTGGGGAGGGGGCTGCTCCTCTCCTTGGGGAATTTTCAGCTGCTCGGTCTTTATTTTCTTTACAACCACGGGGCGTGCTTTCAATACAGGAGGCGCCAGTGCCTCTGGCATCACCCCTTCATCTTTCTCCAGCTCCTCCATTTCTGGGGTTGATGGCACCTTTCTCTCCCCTCCCCCAAGTGCCTCCTCTGCTACAACCTTTACCTTTTCTACTGTACCTCGCAGCAATGCTACCTCAGTCTTCAGAAGGTCTCTTACCTTCAGCTCGATACTTCGCAGCTGACGTTCTCGTACCACCTCCGCCTGTGCTTCCCTCAGGAGTTCGTCTTTTTCCTTGATGGCCTCTTCCTCCTTCAGAACACCTGGCAGCACTGCCGTCTCATCTCCAATGGCTCCTTGCTGCCGTCACTCTTGTGCTGTCTCCTCTCGCATCAAAGCCATCTCCGTCCTCAGGTAATCCACAGAAGTTTGCAGCTCGCGTTCTTGTGCTGCCATTTCTTGGATCTCTTCTGTAGACCTTTTTAATACTGTGAGAAGCAGCCAACCCACAGTCCCTGCTGCCTCACAGGCACTCTGCTTCTCAAAGGATCTACTTACTATACGAAGGGCCACCTCTACAGCTTCAGGTGTCACCTCCACTTGCCTCCAGTCCTGGAGTGGGGCCCAGTCTTCTAGAAGGCAAGCCACCTCAGACCACATACCTACTGGGGGACAATCCACTGTCTCCCCATTCACAGAGGCAGCCCGCTGAAGCACCCCTCCCATAAGGGCAGCTTGTCTTTTTCCTTGGTCAACAATGAATCCTGCCAACTACGCCAATTGTCTTGCAAATGGGTTTCAGCTCCAGGCAAGTTCGCTATAGATTCACTGTGACCAAAGAAATTTACAGCAAAGGGTTCTTGGGGTGAAAAGGTTATACCCAATTTTATTTCCAGGTGGCAGGTCAGTCACTAAAATCCCATTCACTCAGAGCGAGTTTGTGTTATCACTGCTGCTTCGGATGCAGCAAGCCGGTCTCTACCTCTGGGCCCCTCTGCACAGCTGTCCTCTGGGCCTCTGCACAGCCGTCCTCTGGGCTTCTCTGCACAGTCGTCCTGTATAGCCATCCTCTGGACCTCTGTCCTTGGCGCTGCCACCACTCCAGCCTCTGCTCTGCTCTCCTGCAGCCTTGCAGCCCCGCCACCCAGTCGCGCACAGAGCACTGGGTGGAACTCTTTATATTAACACAATAATGGCTTATTGCCTAAAGGTATGGTTACATCATCATGTGGTTTAAGTTCAGTGAGGATCCTGGCCATAGGAACCCCACTTTACCCACAGAGAGGTTGAAGCATGGAGGAACCAAATTCCATTACCTTTTATTACAATATTTTTATAGTTCTATTTTATTATTAATTTTTGTTAATCTTACTGTACCTAATTGACAAATTAAACTTTATCATAGATATGTACATATAGGAAGAAACAGTATATATAGGGTTCCATACTATCCATAGTTTTGGGCATCTACTGGGGGTCTTGGAAGGTATTGCCCACAAATAAAGGGAAAATACTATATTTATCAGTAAGGCTCCTACCCTCCCACAGAGACTAGGAGACAGGGGTCCTATCTTCAGGTGTTGACTAAAATAAACAGTAAATTAATTTGGCAGACTTGAACTTTCCCATAGCAAGAACTTAAGGGTTGCTTGATTATCCCAGGTATGTGGCCTTGAGCTATTAGTAACCATGCCCTTAGGAGAGGAGGAGGGGTTAAATGAAATTGTGCTTGGAGTCTGCAGTCTTTATAGGTCAAGGTTGAGGCCTAGTCAAAAAGGGGTCTCAGACAGCCAAAATTTGGTCAAGGAAAGAGTTTTGTCAGTACATCCATGAACTAAGGACTACTGTGTCAGATACATATCACTATCTGACAGCAGTCAATTCTCTAGTCTAGAACATCCCATACTATAGAGGCAAAAGCATGCTTATAAAGCTAGTACATTTTACTGTAGCACTTGTCTTTTACTTCATTTATTTAATTTTGTGAGGGACAATGATAATGTTCAATGAGATGATGTATATAAGAAAGCATTCAATAAATGTTAGTGTCTTTATCTGTTAAACTTCACTAAGAGACTGTCTTGCCAATGGGTTTCAGCCCCAGGCAAGTTCGCTATGGATTTAATGAGACCAAAGAAATTGACAGCAGAACGTTCTTTGGGGTGAAAGGGTTTATTACCCAGCTTGGTCTCCTGGCGGTAGGTCGAGTGCTGGGCCGAGCTCTCTATATAGCACAGTAATAGCTTATTGCCTAAAGGTGTGGAAGCAGTAGCCTAGCAACTGGCCAGTTACATCATCAGGTGGTTTAAGTTCAGTGGGGATCCCGGCCATAGGAATCCCAACTTCCCCACAGAGACCTTCTGATACTAACTCTTTGTTCCCAAGGGTGATTCTCTTACTAAATATCCTCTTTAGTGGAGCCCAGGACTTTCAACTGATGCTCATGTACATACAGTCCCACTCTGAAAAGGCTGGAGCCTTTAATAGTTCCTGCCTGACTCATAGATGGAAGCCTCAGATACCTTAAAATAAGACCCCTGCTTCAGCTTCCTAGAGCCACAGGTGGTCTCTTCAGATTTCAACTTTGCCCTGACCTCTGGACATTTTCTTGCTGACATTCATTGACTCCAGCAGGGCAGTCCTCACTGTCCAGGCTAATTCAGGTGTTGTAAGGCCCAAGGTGGGCAAGAAAAGTTCAGAAACATTCAACCAATAAGATAATCATCTTTTGCAGCCAAGTGTTATCCCCTCAATACTGACAAAACAGCAAGAACCCCCCCAAAAATCCCTTAACACCCTATTTTTCTCTGCAAGACACTGGATAGCTATATTTTAATGCTTTGGATAGATTCTAAAGGCATATCACACATGTGCAAATGTCACATTAGAAGCAAATTTAGTCAAGATTAATGAAGCCCCTAAATTAAGCCCCACTCTAAAGGTGTCAGTAAACTAAATCCAGCTTTCTATTGTTCAAAGAGAAATAGATATTTGTTATTGTTATTGTTTCAGGGGATAATGGGCATTACCTCCTGCTTATTATAAATTCAGGTTTTAGTATCATTGACTTATTAGAGATGTGGTTTTTAGAGAACAAATTCCTTCATTTACCCTAGGATGTAGGTTTATTTAAATTCAGTTTAATGGCAGCTGACTTGCATAAAAATGGAGATGTTGCCCCTCTGATATTGTTTAAATATATAGTCAAGAATCTGAGTTACCTCTGAATCTAACCCAACTCTATGAAAAACCTACCAGGTGTGTGTCATAGGTTCTACCTCCTACTGCTAAGATGCATTTGGACTTTTCAAACATCTAGTTTAAAATTTTAAAAAGAAATACAATTATTAGATTGTCAAATCTCCAGTGTAGAAAACTTGGACCAAGAAAATCCTTTTCCTAGAGTCATTTATTTAGAATTAATAGGTTAGATCAAAGAGAAAATTACCTAGATGGGTTTTGTTATCTAAACCAAATGTTTGGGCCAATAAGAATCATAGAATCTGGTCCTTGGGTTAATTGGCATTTTGACTGATCACCTGCCTAAGAAATGTTTGGTTGATATTTTGCAGATTCTCAGGACTTGCCCCAAATCAGAATTTACTAGAATGGTGTGTCAAGAATCTGAATTCTTTATATTATAGTATCATTGATATACAATCTTATGAAGGTTTCACATGAACATTGTGGTTTCAACATTCACCCATATTATCAAGTCCTTACTCCCTACCCCTTTGCAGTTACTGTCAGTGTAGTAAGATACTATAGAGTCATTACTTGTCTTCTCCGTTCTATACTGCCTTCCCCACATTATGTGTGTTAATCATAATGTCCTTTAATTCCCTTCTCCCTCCCTCCAAACTCACCCTCCCCTCCCCTTTCCCCTTGGTAACCACTAGTCTCTTCTTGGGAGTCTGTGAGTCTGCTGCTGCTTTGTTGTTATACTCCACAAATGAGTGAAATAATTTGATATTTGCCTTTCTCCACCTGGCTTATTTCACTTAGCATAAATACCCTCTCACTCCATCCATGTTGTTGCAAAGGTAGGATTTTTCTTCTTCTTATGGCTGAATAATATTCCATTGTGCATATGTACCACATCTTCTTTATCCATTCATCTTCTGGTGGGCACCTAGTTTGCTTCCATATCTTGGCTATTGTAAATAGTGCTGTGATAAATATAGAGGTGCATATGTCTTTTTGAAACTGGGGTCTTGTTTTCTTTGAGAAAATCCTAGTTTTTTGAGGAACTTCCATATTGCTTTCCACAATGGTTGAACTTCTGTGTGAATTTCAATGGTGAATTTCTGTATAATTTACATTCACACCAACATTGTAGGAGGGTTCCCCTCTCTCTGCATCCTTGCCAGCATTTTTTGCTTCTTATCTTTTGGATGTTGGCCATCCTAACTGGTGTGAGGTTATATCTCATTGTGGTTTTAATTTACATTTCCCTGATAATTAGCGATGTGGAGAATCTTTTCATGTGCTTGTTGGCCATCTGAATTTATTCTTTGGAGAAGTGTCTGTTCAGGTCCTCCACCCATTTTTTAATTGGGTTATTTGTTTTTTGGGTGTTGAGGTGTATGAGCTCTTTATATATTTTGGATGTTAATCCCTTATTGGATATGTCATTAATGAATATATTCTCCCATACTGCAGGATGCCTTCTTATTCTACTGATGGTATCCTTTGCTGTACAGAAAATTTTTAGTTTGATGCAGTCCCATTTGTTCATTTTTGCTTTTGTTTCCCTTGCCCAAGGAGATGTGTTCAGGAAAAAGTTGCTCATGTTTATATTCAAGAGTTTTGCCTATGTTTTCTTCTAAGATTTTTATGGTTTCATGACTTACATTCAGGTCTTTGATCCAGTTTGAGTTTACTTTTGTTTATGGACTTAGACAGTAATTCAGTTTCATTCTCTTATGTGTAGCTGTCCAGTTTTGCCAACACCAGTTGTTGAAGAGGCTATCATTTCCCCACTGCACATCCATGACTCCTTTATTGTATATTAATTGGCCATATATGTGTGGGATTATATCTGAGCTCTTTATTCTATTCCACTGATCTATGGGTCTGTTCTTGTGCCAGTACCAAATTGTCTTGAGTACTGTGGTTGGGGTGCATAATACCCTCTGCGTTATATTTCCTTCTCAGGATTGCTTCAGCTATTCAGGGTCTTTTTTGGTTCTATATGAATTTTAGACTTATTTGTTCTAGTTCATTGAAGAATGCTGTCAGTATTTTGATAGGGATTGCATTGAATCTGTAGATTGCTTTAGGCAGGATGGGTATTTTGACAATATTAATTCTTCCTATCCATGAGCACAGGATCTATTTCCATTTATTAATGTCTTCCTTAATTTCTCTCATGAGTGTCTTGTAGTTTTCAGGGTATAGGTCTTTCACCTCCTTGGTTAGGTTTATTCCTAGGTATTTTATTCTTTTTGATGCAATTCCTGATTTCTCTTTCTGCTAGTTCATCGTTAGTATATAGGAATGCAACAGATTTCTGTGTATTAATTTTGTATCCTGCAGCTTTGCTGAATTCAGTTAGTTCTAGTAGTTTTGGAGTGGATTCTTTAGGGTTTTTTATGTATAATATCATCTGCAAACAGTGACAGTTTAAATTCTTCCATACCAGTCTGGATGCCTTTTATATCTTTGTGTTGTCTGACTGTCATGGCTAGGACCTCCAGTATTATGTTGAATAAAAGTTGGGAGAGTGGGCATCCTGTCTTTATCCTGATCTCAGAGGAAAAGCTTCCAGCTTTTCATTGTTAAGTGTGATGTCTGCTGTGCACTTGTCTTATATGGTCTTTATTATGTTGAGGTACTTGCCCTTTATATCCATTTTGTTGAGAGTTTTTATCATGAATGGATGTTGAATTTTGTCAAATGCTTTTTCAGCATGTATGGAGATGATCATGTGGTTTTTGTCCTTCTTTTGTTGATGTAGTGGATGATGTTGATGGATTTTTTTAATATTGTACCATTCTTGCATCCCTGGAATAAATCCCACTTGATCATGATGGATGGTCTTTTTGATGTATTTTTGAATTCGGTTTGCTAATATTTTGTTGAGTATTTTTGCATCTATGTTCATCAGGGATATTGGTCTGTAATTTTCTTTTTTTGTGGTGTCTTTGCCAGGTTTTGGTATTAGAGTGATACTGGCCTCATAGAATGAGTTTGGAAGTATTCCCTCTTCTTCTACTTTTTGGAAAACTTTAAGGAGGATGGGTATTAGGTCTTCTGCAAATGTTTGATAAAATTCAGCAGTGAAGCCATCCGGTGCAGAGGTTTGGTTGTCAGGTAGTTTTTGATTACCAATTCAATTTCATTGGTGGTTATTGGTCTATTCAGCAGTAGACTACTCTTTGAGCTGCTCTTGTCATTTTGAACAATCTGCTTCCAAGAGTCAGTGTTTTTTAAAAAAAATTTATGCCAATTGTACTTATTTTATAATTATGTTATTTAATCAATATTATGTAAACAAAAAGAAGAGTTGTTTCTGCAAAAACTAATTTGAATGTTTTGGACAGATTCTAAAGGCACACTATGCATATATAAGTGTTATCAAATTAGGATAAAAAAGATAGGAGGAGTATAAATTTTTTCAGCTTACTCCAACTTAAAAAAAGTGAAAGTAAAAACCCTAAACTATTCATTGTGGATGTCATTTATTCAACAAAGATTACATGGAATTTTAATCAAGGTCCCATTGTTGATAACAACAAATTATTTAATCCTAAAAAGAAATTTTAATTTAATCTGAATTAGTGAATAAATATCTATTTACATTTCTAACATTAAAATAAATTGCTTAAGATATATGTATTTGTTTATATATATTACATATATTGTATGTAATATTTTTATGGCTCCCCTCTTTAACCAGCTATTTTTATTAATGGGCTATTTACCAGCTTTTATCTCTTTGGCTAAGAGCTTCTGTGTCAAAATATGCATGTTCTTTAACCCAGTAATTATATGTCTAAGAACATATTCTAAGGAAATTTCATTTATTTTTCAAAAAAGACACATCTAAAAAGCAAGATGGAAAAACAAAACAGAAATGGACTCATAGACATAGTCTGCTGGTTGCAGGGAGGGTAGGGGGTGAAATAGGTGAAGGTAGAAAAAATTAGTGATGTTTGGTATCTTGAGCTGGATGATATACAAATGTCAAAATGCATCAGGCTGTACACTAATATTTGTGCATTTTATTGTATGTACCTCAATATTAAAAAATCATAGTCACAGAAAAGATATCTAGGTATAGGTATAGAAATATATGTAGATATAGATATAGATGTATGTGTCTGTATATGTTTTCATGTAGGCATTGATTATAGTAGCAAAGCTAGAAGCTTCCAAAATGTCCATCAGTGGTGGTTGTTAACTATGTTATCCATTTGCTGGAATATAATGCAGAGTCATCAAAAATATCAGAATAGATCTATATATATATAGTGACAAGGAACCAGTGTTCAAATTACTCCATTAAGTGTTAAAGTTATATACACATAGAAAAATGTCTATAAGTATTTATATTTAAAAAATTTACAGTGGTTGTGTCTAGAAGATGACAGAAATTCAAGTGATATTTTTCCCCCATTCTGTTTATCTCTATTTTCTAAAACAAATATATATTGCCTAAATATTAAAGACAATAAAAGTAAAATGGAAAAAGTTTTGGGCTCAGAAAGACATTAATATTTGTTTTTTTTAAATCGACCAATTCTGATTTTTTATACAATTTAAATAAATTAAAACATATTTACTTTTGTCTAACTCAGTTGTAATTACCACATTGTTCTCTAAATTTTCTCCTATGAAACAAGGTACCAGAATCTTTAGACAACAAGTTCTCATTGTAATAGGGTTTATGTGGCTATTGCAATAGATTTTCATCATTACTTTACAGATTTTTGAAGTGCACTCATTTAACAGTGTCTGAAGGGGAAAAAAAGGGGGGGAAAAACTTTCTCTTTTGATTTTCATAAGCCATTCTAGAAACTATTAAAGTCAGGAATACAGGTATATAACCCTTTGTTCTCTCTCAGAAAACATCACTGAGCAGCATCAACAAAAGAAACTTACCTAAGCTTGGGTTTCCAGGAAAATTAAGGTATTTACAGTGTATAAAATCTGTGGTTATAGTGGGTAGAGAAAAGGAACAGAATGTAAATTTTTCTAATTTGCATTTTTTTTAGCTTTTAAAAAAATTTTGCTATTATTAATGTACAATTACATGAGCAATATTATGGTTACTAGACTCCCCCTATTATCAAGTCCCCACCACATACCCCATTACAGTCACTGTCCGTCAGTGTAGTAAGATGCTATAGAATCACTACTTGTCTTCTCTGTGTTATACTGTCTTCCCCATATGCCCACCCCTGCTACATTTGTGTGCTAATCGTAATACCCCTTTTCCCCCTTCTAATTTGTATTTTGAAAAACAAATATAAAATATCTTTTATATCTATAACTTTATGTGATCACAGTATCATATTTTAAATCCTAATGAAGCGTTTGGACTTTCAAAATAGGGAGAATTTCTCTGAGAACAAGCACCCCAAAACTTGCCAGCACTGAAGAGCCACTCCAGATTTGCAGACATACCAACCAAGCAAACACAGGCTTCTCTCACATCAGTGCCATGTTTATTTAAAAAGTAGGAAAGCCAAATCATAACAACAATCCTCTTTCAAAACAATTTATCTCAGTACATTCTCTCCTCTTTTTCTAAAACGAATAGCTATTTTTAAGACAAAACCTACATATAGCTTCTAGCTCTTCAGGCTTATGTATACAGATTCTTTCTTGTCTTACACATATGTTTAGAAATTATTAATTTGAATTATTAGGTTCTTTGATTTTTTAAGGAAACCATTTCATCTTTACTACCTAGCTTTAGAAATCAAAATTCGTTACTTCGGCTATTTTAGGATTTAATATGATCTGTTAAAAGGAAAGAGGTCTTAAAAAATCTCATTTGGTTTTTTTTAATTTGCAAAGTAAGAAAGATCAGATCATTGTATTTTGTCTCACAGTGTCTTTTTCTTTTTCCCATGCAGTTATTTTTTGTTATTTGTCAATGATCTTACAAATGTTTTAGATAAGTGAATTTTCTAAGATTAATATTCAACATGATTATAATTCATTCAGCTCTTAACAATCTGAAGTTCTACCTGGCTTAATAAGTACATTTTAAATTTCTGAATTAGTTCTGGGAGTTTTCTAATAGCAATTCATCCTAACCCACAATGTGACTGTAATTAGAGATAGGGCCTTTCTTTAAAGAGGTAATCAAGGTTAAATATGCCATAAGGATGAGATCCTAATCCAATGTGACTAATATCCTTATAAGAAGAAGGAGACATACCAGGGATGAACACATACAGAGAAAAGATAGCTGTCTTCATGGCAAGGAGAGAGGCCTCAAGAGAAACCAAACCTTCTGACACCTTGATCTTGGACTTATAGCTTCCAGAACTGTGAGAAAATAAATTTCTGTTGTGTAAGCCACCCAGTCTGTGGTAATTTGTTACAGCAGCTCTAGGAAACAAACACAGATCCCACCCTCTTTAAGATCCTAAACCACACTGTGAGCTCAGTGTCTGCTCAACTCTCCTCCACCTTTCCTACCACTGCTTCACCTCAGCAGTTTGGTCTCCCATCCCCTCCAGCATTTGTCCATGCTGAGCAGCTTCTCTGTTGTCACATAGATCCTAACCACTACCTCCGAAGTGAGGTTTGGTACACTTCACTCCTGGTGGCCTTATGTATTCTAGGATCACTATCCTCCCTCTCTACAGACTGTTGTTCCAGTTACACTGGCCTCAGGGAGAGGTGAGGTTGGGAAGGCTGCTCTTCCACTGACTGCCTTGTTTCTTAATTTCCTGCTCACTGTCCCCATAACACCACTAACATAAGGCAGTCTAGTAGGTACCATGCTTTTCTGAAGAACTGGGGGAAAGCCAGAGTGAATTACAATGTAGAAACAAAGATAGAAGTGGATGATTCAGGTCCAGTAGAACAGAAATAAGGTCCCTTAGGTGAGCACCAGAGTTTCTAGACTTGCTTCCCCTACCCTCCTTCAAAGTTCACCTGGGATTTCACTCAGGGAGCCTCCTTTTCCCTTCACAGTGATATTCTAATTCTACTTTAGAAATATTCTGTTCCCTAACACTGGAGGAATGCGTTAGTCCTAGGCTCTGTGCCTCGTGCCCTCCATCCACGTAGAGCAGTTTATCTGAAATTAAACATCTCCCCAAACCGAAAGCTATGCCTCCTAACTCCTCCTATGGGAATCTAGTAGAAAACAGGCATGTACACACATACACACTCATGTACACACATACATGTACCACAAGTGTGTACAAAACACAATACATGCTCATGCATGCACACATATTCACACATATGTATGCGTAAACACACACTATCTACCTTTCCAAAAAAACAACTAGTCTCTCACCAATGTACTTAACTGCAGAACTTGCAGAAGCTTTTAACTTTAGCTTTACTTTTGACCAGATCAAATTCTTATACTGGGCTTTCTCCCTAATTTTTCTGAAAGAGGAAGAAGAAGAGCAGAAAGTTTTAAAATTTTTCTGCACAGATCAGCCCTGAGGACAGGGGTATGAGATTTTTATTTTCACTAATACCACTGACAGAAATAAAAGTCTACTTTTTCTAAAAAGGACACCTATATAAAAGTATGTGAATGTATATATATATATAAACAGTAAATATACATAAAGTGAACACATCAAAATTATATAGTTCAATAAATTTTCTATATATAAACCACCTGTGGCCATCACCCAGATAATATAAAATACTACTATCACTCAGAAGTTTCTCTTATACTCTTCCCAGTCAACATCACCAATTCCCCCATTCCTCAAAGTTTTGACTTCTGACACTATGGATTATATTGGCATCTTCTTGAACTTTATATAAATGGAATTATACAGTATGTGCTTTTTTGTGCCTAGGTTCACTTACTCAACATAATAATTTTGAGATTCATTCCTGTTGCGGCATATATCAGTAGTTCACACATTAATAGAGACCACATGGAGAAGTCCTGAAACTTCTTAGGGAGAGGTGCAGCAGTTCCCAGTGGCTCTCGTCCCCATTCTTTCAGTTCTAGCTGCACCTTATTGCAATGGTATGATAGATTCTGAGTCAGAACTCAGGCTTCCCAACTGAACCATTTCCGAATTCCTGTTCCACAGAAGCTGTGGGAGACAGTAAAGTGACTATTGTTATTTTAAACCTCTAAAATTTGTTTTGAAGAGCAAGTTGTAACTGGAAGTTGAACCCTAAATTGACCCCATTATGAAGAAGTTGAACCCTAATTGCCTTCAATGGGGAAATCTGAGCTGAATTGATTCAAAGACCTCAGAAAGGTTCAGCAATAGGAAGGACCAGTCTCAGAAGGCAGCAGAAGGCATGTGACTGAAAACAGGGATAAATGAAAGTCTCTAGTGAGAATCCCAGGTCTACTCCTACCTGAGTCATCAGGTATTCCAAAGAACCAGGGGGCACTCAACACAGTAAGGACAGGATTATTCTCTGGATATAGTGAATGCGGAATCCTCCAACAGAAGAGGGGCAGCTGAGGAAGGGTAAAGAACACTGGCTAGAGAGCACACCAGGGGTTCTAAGCTCATTGATTACATGTCCTTGCCCAAGCCATTTTCTCTTTAGTTAAAGTAGTTAGACCAGAATGATCTCTAAAGTAGATTTTCACAATAAAAACCTGTGAATCTATTAAAGAGAAATAGCACACCCTTTAAAAATACAGTTAAAGCAGTGAGCCACAATATGAAATACTTTTTAGTCAATAGAAATTCCAGTTCACTTCTATAACATGTAGTTCTTTTAAAAGTAGCATTAGTGATTGTAACAAAACTTCCAGTTAAGGCACTTAAATGATTTTTCTCCCCAAAGGACAAATAAGAAGGGTACATAGACCAAGGTATATAGGGAACTGAAGGAATATGGCATGGATCTAGTACTGTAGAGCTATTACAATCCCTAGACCCAAAGCAACGAGAAGAAAGAGATGTTACCGGAACATGAAAGACTGAGTCATTGTACAATAGGCCACTTTTAAGAGAAGTAGTAACTTCCAAGAAAGGCAACAAACAGCTGAAGGTGACTCTTCAGAGAGAAAGCCAGGGGTATAAATATACTGACCTCATTCTCTTCCTGTCCTGCAGTTTCCTGTCTGTGCTTCCTCCCCACTGGCCAAACTCAGTTGGTAGCCTGGGAACCCCAATTCCACTGATGTACTTGCTGCACTTGGACTCTAGGACAGCAGGGAGGGAGAGAGTGGCTCTGACGGAGCAAAATAATTAGCATAGAACTGCAGAAGAGAAGACGTTAATCATAGCTTCAGATGGCAGATTGAAATTCACTTTTTAAATATATATAAAAGTTCTTGACTTTGGGGCATTAGTTGAGGAAACTGGAGATATTCTGAGGTGTGGTAAGATTTTAGAATAATTAGTTCAGCAATCAATCTTTTATCTCTGTTTTGCCTCTTTTGACTTGACAAATATTGGATCATGACTGATGGCATAGTTTAGTTAGTATTTGTTCTTCATCCATGTAAATAATTCCTCTTTTCTTTCTCTGTTCACATCCAACTTGTTTCAGCTACATACCCGGTATTAAGGCATGGTATGTCAGGACTAATATTGTAGTTTTTGTCAGACAATTTCTATCTTGTTTTTACAACTGGGCAGCTGCCTAGGCAGACAACAGCATTGTAGGGAAAGATAAAACCTTAATTACCATATGCGCTGTTTAGAGAAACACAGAAGGATGTATTTTGTTACATATTAAATCACTATTTCCAATTACTTATTTATATCCTAAGTAACTTACTACACACGTAACCTTATGTTTCCAGATGTAATTAATTTGGTCTGCATAGTATAAATATATCTTTTCTGGGTCTCACATCTCTAAACCCTATCCTGCCAATCCTTTGGGATCCATGTTGACTAGATTAATACAAATGCTATACAGTCCCAGTAGATACCCAGTTTTGACAGTATTTTTTTCCCATCAAGGATCCTCCACATATAAGAAGGTGAATGGCCTCACAGGAGGTCTTGACTAGTCCCTCTTTCAGAACTTTTCTATTTCACTTCAAAACTTTGTACTTTTATTTCCAGCTATCAGATAGCTCAGTTAAATTCAGTTCAATCTAGCTCAGTTAAGAGCATCACCATCTACTCAAGCCATCCATTTAAGTCTTCCAAACTAGAAACTTGGTAATTGTTCTCAGCATTCCATTGTCCACATCCCTCATATCCACACACTGTACAAGTCTGATATGCTTGATTTTCTAGAATACTCTGGAATCTACCCTGCTCTTTACCACTGCCACAAGATCTCAGCAAAACGGACACAATTGCCTTGCTTCACTAAGTTTTCTCACATCTCCCCCTCCTTTCCCGGTCTCTTAGTTTTCCCCTAAGGCATCTTTCTACATTCCCTCTGTTGTCTTTCCAAATGCATATTTAATTATGTCAGTGGACTCCTTAAAAACCTTAATTTCTCCCCAGGCTGTAAAATCTACTGCTTTGAATGCTAATCTTCACACTTTGCCCTTTTCTTTCTAGTCAACCTTTCCTTGATATGAAATCTCTTCCTACTAAAAATGCATACCTTCCATCTTCGCTTAAGCACTCTCTCCTCTCTGGGCATTCTCTGCTTATCTAAATCTTCTCCATAATAACAGCACAAAATAATTTCTTGAGTACTACCAAGGGATAGGCATTATGGTATACACTTGACATTCATTAGATGTTATAAGCACCATTTTGCAATGAGGAAATTGAAGCAAATAATTTGTCCAAGATCACATTTGAGTAAAGAGCAAAACTGGGATTACAAATCAAGCCTATCTGAACCCATGAACTGAACATTTAAATGCCCCCATTACCATATACCATCCAACTCAGGTCAAGTTGTACCCCATCCCTAAACTCCCAGATCATTCTAGTCTCCCTTCTCTCATCTTTAATTGATGTTTTAACCAACAGCAGACTGTTCAGTACTAAATTATTCTTTACGTAATTTTCATTTTTCTAAATCTTACCTGAACTAGATTGTAAATTCTTTTTGCACAGGGAATTAAAGAAATTCTTAATACATTTCCATATTATATCTTTATAATAGCAAATAGCTACCCCTTATTGGGACAGGTTATAAGCATGTATTACAAATCCCTATCACCTCATTTAGTATATAATGAATACTCAAAAATTTGCCTTAATTAAATCGGTAGACAAAAGGAATTATATTTAAAGGATTTAAGTGAATGTAAAACTTTCAGCAAGGTCAGAGACCCGAAATATTTGTGTTCCATTTTTTTGTGTCTCTCCTATGCCTATGGTGGGCCATTTTTTTTATGACAGTAGTGGATTTCTCTGTACTTGTAATTAACTTGGTTAATACAAAAACACTGCTGTCTACCTTTATGGTAATAATCAGCATCCATCTGAATACTCAAGCTGCGGATTTTTGGCAAATATGGAGTCCAAGTTTTATATACATATATATATTCTACTTTCATATGCTTGCTTTCTTCGTATTTTCATTTTAAATAAGCCTACTATTAGGTAATGCTGCGTTGGGCCTATTTCGGAGAACTTGTTCCAGTAGGATTTTTGAAGTTCTTTCTTCAGAGTTGTAGTTCTGCAGCTTTTAGAATTGTCTTCCATTTCCCAGCAATCCCTTAGGCCAAAAGCACCGTAACACGGAAGGTCCACAAATGGAAACATCAGGCTCAGGCGAGCGGCCCTTTGGGCTGAGACACCAACAACTCTGCAGCCCGAGGTCTGGGTGTGGGCGCAGTGGGCCCGGGGGTGACACCGGAAGGACCAACAGCCTGTGGGCCTGGGGCCGCCAGCCACCTCAGCCCAGCGGCGGGAAACCCCAGGAAGCGGGTTTACGCACGAAGGCGGCGTTCAAGCCTGGCGGGAAACGGGTTGCAGAATAGAAGGATCATGGGGCCTTTCTGGGAAAGCCGGCCCCGCAAGGCCGCGTGGCGGGTGGGGTCGTCTGGGCGCGGGGGAGCGGGCTCAATTTCCTTGTGTGCTTTCTCAAAAATGTAGGCCGCGCCCGCCTGCACCCTTCTTTTCATGATCACACAAGCGCACGGCAGAGTTTCTCATTTTCGGTGTTTTTGAGGCCCCAGAACGTATTCCCTAGCCTTGAGGAGTCGTTAGCCCTCAGGGTCCCGAGATACGGACAAATACGACAACCGTTGTAAGAGGCCCTGTAATTCCCATAAATCCCCAAAACCCAAAGACTAGAGGCGTGTCCAGGGACCAGGTGCAGGCGGAGGGGCAAGTAACTGCTCTCCGCAGCCCCGCCCTTCCGTCCCTCCGCCCCGCCCTCCCCATTTTAGTTCCCTCTGGTCTAGAGCCACTTCCCGGGCTGCTTCCTCTTTAAGGTGGAGCCCGGCGTGGATCTCGCGAGAAGCGTGTTGGCGCCGTGACCTCCATGTGGAAGCTAGAGCTCTATAAGTAAACACAACGCGCGGCACGGACTAGGCTTCTTCCTATTTGTGAGGCTGGGGTTGTGGCGTCGGTGGTGCCTCCGACTGGTTCCGGTTTCCTTCCTACTCAGCTCCGCTGGGTAGGCGCGCGATCCAGGAGTCGCCGCCGCCTGTCGGGCCCGGTGTCTGGGCGGTCTTCCTCGTTTGTGTGTGATCACGCCCGCCGGCAGCGGATAGCAGGGGCCACCGGAGAGGCGGCGCGGGCCGGGCGGGGCGCGGCGCCGCAAGCGCTGGGGGAGACAAAGCGGGGCCGGCCCCCCTCTACCGGCGCCAAGATGTGGATCCAGGTTCGCACTATAGACGGCTCCCAGACGCGCACCATTGAGGACGTGTCTCGCAAAGCCACAGTTGAGGAGCTGCGTGAGCGGGTGTGGGCACTGTTCGACGTGCGACCCGAGTGCCAGCGCCTCTTCTACCGGGGCAAGCAGGTGAGGCGCGCCCACCGTACCCCTTGGGAGTTCCGAGGCGAGGGCAGAGGGGCGCCTCCAGGACGCGTGGGCAGGGTGGGCTGGAGGACTTGGTGCAGAGCGCACCTGGATCCGCTTATGGTGGGCAGCCCGCGAGGCTGAGTGCGGGCCCTTGACCCACCGAGGGGGCTCAGCGGGCTCCCCCTCAGACCCGAGTGCCGATGCACCTAGCGGGGTTGAAGGCGGGGGTGCATAGGGAGCGGAGACCTTGCCGCCCTCTTTTAGTCGGGCAGCAGCCGTAGGCACAGCCCGCCAGAGCGCCCGTGTTCCCTCACTTCCCGCGCTTGGCCGGGTTCTGGGCCCCTGGAGGGTGGAGAGTGCAGCAGACTCTGGCGGCCATGCCACAGTGAAGGTGGGGTGGGCCAGCAGCTCTGGCTCGCGGCAGCGCTGACCCAAGTAACGGCTCGCATTGCTTTCGTGCCTCTTCCTCACTCCCAGATAGGAGGGGGAAACTTAGGTATTGTTTCCTTTCACGCACGAGAACCCTAGGTCTGCCTTCTCACTGTGGAAGCGATTTGTATACATTGAAGATTCGAAGGGTTTCTAGAACTACCGAACCCCCTCCCTCACCTCTTTACTTAGAATTGGAATCTTTCTCGGGGAAGATTAGAGACCTGAGCTGAAGGAGAGATTGATGTAACCTGGGATCTTGTTTAAACTGCCCAGTGTACGCCAGGGGGTTATTCTCAGAGGGCTGTTTTGCTCTTCTCACTTTCTAATAATCTCCTTACCCAGGCTTTTAACCCAGCAGTTGGAGTATATAGCCAGCGGTGCATATTCGAAGGCTAAAAAAGTGGTTTTTGGCGGTAAGGTGTCTGATGATCCCTGTCCATACCTATCTTTGGTATGGGCATGTCCTGGCCCACTGAAGATTTTTCCTGTCCCATAGGTCTCTCATGGCCTATACCTACAGATCCAGACCCATCCTGTTTTTCTTGTCTTATAAAAAAAATTAAGCCATTAAAAAAATTGAATCCTCTAGTTGGTAGACCAGTTTGGCTCCAGTCCTGTGGTTTGAAATGAATGTAGCTCTCTTTGACATGGTAGAAGTAGCCGTTTTTTTACAGCCACAAAGGATTTGAAAGGAATCTATTTCTTGCCCTCACTAGGCTTACCCTTTGATTACTGCTCAGAAATTTCGGAGTAACAAGATTACACTCTTGAGAAAGAGCGAGTCAGGAATTTTAGTTTTTTTTTTAAGTAAGTGATAACATCTTTGGTGTGTGTTTGCAGCCAGTTTTATACTGACCCTTTAGTGTTTTGACTTGAAAAAATGTGTTCAATTTAGTTGTAAACTTTGCTTTTGGAGTAATTTTTATGTGTATTAAATACTATGTATCTTTATATTGCTGGGCCTCCAGTGGCTGATACCTTTTTATCTTTTGGTAAAAGACGAAAAGCATGTTAATTTTATTTTCTAGCTGGGGACAAATAGTATATGAAACCCTGGGATACTTTGGTGACTTAAGCACCAGAAAAATGAAGCATGAGAAAGTATTTCCGTACATTCTCTGAAGTGTAACGCCCCTAAAGTGTAATTATCAATGCTGAAAGAAAATGTGTACTTGGCTTCCTTGAGGAAAAGGTGTAGGGGTTGGGTTAAATTCAGGACAAATAGACTTTAAGTAAACCAGGAAGTGGGTCCAGGTTCAGAAAACTGTTGAGGATAAAACCTTTTTTACTTCTTCCCATGGGTCAGTTGATAACTCACCACTTTGATTTCTTCAGCTCAGTGATAAGCCAATAGGAATGAGGAAGGGACCTTTGGTGCCCCATTGAGCTGGAGGCAGAGGAAGACCCTGCTCCAGCTGTGTTTACTTCTTACGTGCTGACAAGTAGCTATGGTAGTCATTATCTTCATTCTCCCTTCCTCTTTGGAGTCCACAGTCTCCCGTGCACTGGGTAGTGTGTCTGTAGCCAGCAACTACCAGATTGGGATTACAGGGCTGCCCCTATCCTGTAAAATGCCTTTATGCTTATTAGAAAATGTCATAAATAGACACATTTACAGTGTCTATGATGTAAATCCTTTCCTACTCCCCACCTTGTATGTTACGTCTGCTGCTTTTAAGCAGTATGTATCAGAATAACTTGTAGGTATTAATTGTAGATGCTCTGCTTGTCCCAGAATTGTAAGTAGTTGAATTTAACAAGATCCCATGGGAGTTTCTGATGAACACCAGTTTGAAAATGAATATTGAAGGATAGTCAGTCTCCTAGTTTTTTCTTAATTTAAAGTGTGGTCCCTGGATCAGCAGACCAGCAGCATTAGCTTTACCTGGGAGCCTTGAATCAGAACTACTGAAGTAGAGTGTATATTTTAATAAGGTCCCCAGGTGATCTGTATGCAAATTAAATTTGAGAAGCGGTGTAATTGTGTAATTGACTCCCCTTTGAGGGTCAGAATGGAAAGCAGCAGTTCAGGGCTGTAAGTTCTGGTTAGAGTAGAAAAACCTCACTTGGTTATTCTCTGGGAGCTTGAGTTTGAGGCACCCTTGAGATACCATTTAGGAAGAGTTATATTGGTGGTTCTCTAAATCTTTGAGGATCCAGAGCTTTTCCTACTTTAAAAGGATTCTCTCCTCTCATTCTTTCCTATTTACCCCTGTCAGGATGATAACTTTAGAATAGATAATAGACATGGGGTATGAACCAGAGCTGGAGAAAAACTGAATAGTTGCTTTCCCACCACCCCCACCCTGACTGTTTTCCACACTGAATACAGAGTAAAGTGTTTGCCTATTTAAAGGATTGTGTGTAGTATTGTATAATACAGATGGTGTGAAAGTTATTAAATTAGTGCCTTCCACCTGTATCCCTCAGTAGCCCTGGGGAATAAATTCCCCACTTCCTAATGAGCTACTGTGACTTGGTTGGGGTTGCTTAGTTTTTCCTTGCATCACTGTAGAGTTCTTCCTGTTACCTGAAATGTCTTCCTTCAATAAAAATTCAAGCGTGCAGTCTGGCAAAAAAAAAAAAAAAAGACCATTCCTGTCTCTATAGTATTGTGAAGTCTGTAGCCTCATCTTCTAGGATGGTAGTTCTCAAACATTTTCTTCTGTGATACATTGATGTATATGAGTATAGTTACATCCCTGAAACTCATGGATTTTTGTGATTTCTAAGTGACCCGATCCCATTCTCCACACTCACAGCATAATTTATGTGACAAGTAACTCAGTCTACACTTGAATTAAATTTGGGAAAACTTCAGTACTTTTCAAGCAATAAATAATGCTAACATTCTTCACGATGGCCTAGCTGTGTGGAACTTGCTGTGCAGTAGATGATCATTTGGTGGGGGGTGGGGACTATTAGAAAAACTGTTTTAGAAAAACTGGAAGGGTACCTATGAATTTTACCCAGATAATCTGGGTAATAGTGGTAATCAGAGCAAGCATGAATAATTGGAGGAAAGGTGGTTACATGTTGATGGGGGCCTCACTTCTGTTACAGGGCCTCATGCCCTGGAAGCCTTAGTGTTCCACTGTGACTTCAGACGTTGCTTTTCCTTTCAAACCAAGTACTGCTTGAAACAGTTTATATTTACTCTGACTAATCACTTGACAGACACTAGTCAGAGGGGTTGAATGTAATATCCTTAAGGTATTTCGAACTCTTGCACCTCAAATTTGAATGGAAAAAGGTTTATGATACACTTGGGATTTTCAATTTTGCCACCTTAACAGCTGTCTTCATTTTGGGCAATGCTCTGTCAGTGAACATGCATTTTAGAGAATTTATCTTTATTTTGCACTTCTAACCCTTCCATTTTTTTATATTTGCTGTAATGTGCAACAGTTTTATATTTAGTCAAGTTGTGCTTCTTTAGCTGTTCTAGAATTAGTGTTTTCTTACTTTTTGGTGAGGGTTTGGAGACTATTAGAAAATGTTAAATTGAAGGTATGAATGTACAGTTTGTTGCTCCTTGAGTTTTTTCACCCAGGAGTTCAGGATTAGAGGAAGTTTTTCCTTTTTAATAAGGTAAGCAATATTAACATCCCTATCCCTATAAGGCTTTTTCTTCTTACCAACTTGGGAGACAGACACCTTAGGCTCATTGGGGTAAGAATATTAACTACCCTATGAGATACTGTCTGGTTTAATTCCCCCACTGGGAAATTTGTGAATTTCTCTATCACTTGTTCTATTTAAAATGTGATTACCTAATAATGTTTAAAATTGTGCTAGGTGTGTTCTTGACCACCTGAATTAAAATTACTTATCAACTACATTAGTAAGTTAATCATTCAAAGACAGGCTTTCATTGTCCTTGGCCCTCTTCAAATAATGGCTACTGTGTTAGGGAACTGTGAATTGTGATAGGTATTGTATGCAAAGAGGAAAAATGAACAAGTGATTAAACTGGTAATGTTTTGGGGGAAATGATAGTTACAATTTTCAAGGAGTTTAGTTTTCTTTATCATGGTGAAATAGCCAACTAATTATAAAAGAAACAAGGAGACTATTAGATTCCTATGATTTCTGTAACAAAAGTACCAAAACATAGGTGGTTTAAACTAAAATCTTGAGCTTCTGGAGGCTGTAAATCTGAAAACAAGGTGTCAGCATGGCCATGCTATATCTGATGACTCTAGCAGAGAATCCTTCCTTGCTTCCAGTGTTTACTAGCAACCCTTGGTATTCCTTGCCTTGTAGACACAACACTCCAGTGATGTAGCTGTCTTCTCCTTTTGTGTCTTCTTCCCTCTCAATGCCTGCCTCTGCGTCCAAATATTCAAACTTTTTATAAGGATCCCAATCACAACCTACTTTTAACTTGGTTATCTTTACAAAGACCCTATTTCCAAATAAGGTCACATTCTGAGATACTTGGAATTAGAACTTAAACCTGTGGGGGGTGGGGAGGGGATGCGATATACAATTCAACAATTCGGTCCATTGCAGAGACCTTGCCAAAATACGAGTAAGTTGCAAGATAATTTAATTTATTCACTGTTTGTCCTGAAGACTTCTCATGATACAAGTGGATAACGTTTACAAATGGGTAGAATGAGGTAACTTGAGGCAAGTTGGAATAGCATGATCAAGAATTTTAATTATTCCTGCTTGAATTTTTTTCCTGGTTGTTTTTTTTTAAAGTTACAGTGCTTCAGAAAAATAAAACAGTTAACTTACTGTTTTTATGAACACAAGATCATAAAACAACTCACTTTTAAAATTCAACTTTTCTTTTTCCCGTAGATTTAGGCACTGTTCATTAAAATAAACAAAATTTGGTGAGAAATCTAGTTTTTCTGTCTAGGTGGTGAGGTCACAAGCAGCAATGATACATTTTTGGTTTCAGTGACTATCAATATTCTCAGGAACTAATATGGAGTGATTCTTAAGAATTTGAGTTCCAAGAAGATACTGACATTAGAGGCCATAAAGTTAATAAGGGGTGGTTTCAAGGTCAATAAATTGCAGTGCTGTGAATTTTAATAATTTAACCAGGACATGTAGGTAACTACACATGCAGAAAGATCAAGTTTTGAGAAAAGCTTTTTAATCTTTTTTCTTGTTTTCTAGTTGGAAAATGGATATACTTTATTTGACTATGATGTTGGACTGAATGACATAATTCAGCTACTAATTCGCCCAGACCCTGATCTTCCTAGCACATCTAAACAGACTGATATACAGGCCAAACCCTGTTCTAATAGTCCACCTAAAGTAAAGAAAACCTCAAGGCTGGGAATTTCCAGTCAGCCATCTACATCAGCTCGTGATTTTCTTATTGATCCTGGCATTGGACTATATAAGGTATGTTGTTTTCTTCGGACTTGTTAGGTGTGACCATACAGGTGTCTGTTCTCTTTGGGATGCTGCAGATAATAAATTATTTTTTTCATTTGAAAGTAAAGATTGTGCTGTTATACTTTAAAAAGTAGTCTTTAAAAAATTGTGAAATATACATACATGAATGTATAAAATAATATACAGCTTAAAGAAGAATAAAGCAAACACCTGTACGAGATTAAGTAGAATGATGCCAATTACTTTTTGAAGACTCCTTTGTTGCCCCTACCTGAGAACATCTTCCTCCCTCTCCTTAAGAGGTAAACTACTTGTTTTGATTTTTCTGATTATTTTCTTTAGTGTTGCTACTTAGGTATGTATATATCTCTAAACAGTATGTTTTGTTTTTCCTGTGTTTGAGTTTTATATATTGGAATTCGACTTTCTCTCAGCTTTGAGAGATACTCATGTTGTGTTTCATTTTTCACTGTTATTCCATTTTGTTAACATAGCACAATATATTTATCTAATCCATGATTAATAGATATTTGGACTGTTCCCAGTTTCAGCTGTTTTAAATACACAGCACTGTTCTGAACCTTCTTTGTATATCCTGGTTCACATGTTCGAGAATTTCTTTAGGCATTTTCCTA
This sequence comes from Smutsia gigantea, assembly GCA_032199065.1. Lineage (NCBI taxonomy): Eukaryota > Metazoa > Chordata > Mammalia > Pholidota > Manidae > Smutsia > Smutsia gigantea. The sequence goes on along the minus strand of JAVSCE010002500.1, from coordinate 304,312 downwards.
AAAGTGCTGGTTTTTTCACTCACAGGATACTGCCAAACTACTCTGTATGTTGTGCCATTGGTCAGTCCGTCTGTCTGCCAATACTGTTCTTAAGTACTCAAGCCTAGTAGGCTGTTTTGTATCTTCCTTTCCCCTCTTTCCCAAATTTAATTGTCTTAGGGGTGTCTTGGTTTTTTTGGCTTTTAAACACTTGCATGTAAAGTTTTTAGAGTTAGCTTGTTAAAACTTTACAGTAAATGAGGTGGTGGGATTTTGATTGGAGATTTTATCTATAGGTGAGTTTAAGAATGTTGAGTCTCTTCATGGAAATAGATGTCTCCCTTAATTTAGATCTTTGACATCTTAGTTTTCTCTTGATGGAAATAGATGTCTCCCTTAATTTAGATTTTTGACATCGTAGTTTTTCTCTTAGCTTCTTTATTTCTGGTAGCTTTGTTTTTGATGCTGTAATAAGTGGTTATCTTTTAAAATTACAATGTGTTTGCTTATGTATGATACATAGAAATGCAATTGATTTATTGACCTTTGTATCCAACTTTTTCAAATTCTAATTTTGTATAAATAATTGAATGACAGTTTTGCCTTATCCTTTCCTGTCTTTACAACTGTTTTCTTAATTCTTATCAGTTGGATAAATTGGGGCCCAGATTCAATTTTATGAGCATTTCAAGGCCAAAAATGAAAAAATTTAAAGAAAATGTAAATAGAGATGATTTTGAATCAGTGGGAAAATGCAAACATTCATATATATAGAAAGAATCAAGAAAATTGGTAAAGAGCTGTATCTCAAAAGTACCTTGCCTGGGTGGCTAACCTGATGAATTACTTTAAACCTGTAAAGAATAGGAAATTGTTACCTAATTGACCCACAAAATAAAAGGAAATTTTCTCATTGCTTTTAAATTTAGCATAACACTCATACCAAAACATGACAAAAAGCATACCAGTGTCCCTATTTATTGATGTAAAACCTAAGTTATATTTAGCAAATGGTATTTTGACTATATATTAAAAGAAAATAATACCTTGACCAAGTAAGGTTTGTCAGGAATAGCTCATTATTTGGACTTTATTTTTTAATTCAAGTTTCAGGTACACAGCTTCATAACCTACAAAGTGATCACCACAGTGTAGTTACCATCCATCACCATACATACAGTTGACAGTCTTCACCCATTTTGCCCAACCCCCAATATAATAATTTATGTTAATAAACCAAAGAAAACAAATGATCCAATCTAAAATGTTTTCTGCATTTAAAAATTTGAGTCCATTTGTTTTTATTTTTAATCCTTAGTAAGAGGAACAGATGGAATAGATGAACATTAAACCTCACCCAGCATCATGATTAATAATGGGAGAAAGCCAGAAGCAATTCCCATTAAAGATAGGAGCCAGACAAGGAAGCCAGTTAATGCTACTGTTATTTAACATCTTTCTAGAAGTGCTAGGATAATACAGATAAGCAAGAGAGCAACAAAATCTAAATACTGGAGAAGGCAAAGTTATTACTTATGCATAACTGGAAAAGCTGAGAAGATATATTAGAGCATTATGAGCAATCAGTAAGGTGGCTATTTAAAATAGCACTACTTTTCTTGCTACCAGCAATTAATAAAAGAAACAAAAATTGCAATGACAAAACAAAGTCTGGGAATAAACTTACATGATATGGGCAAAACTTAGATAAATTAAAACAGTGCTTTGTGTAATAGTCACAATTCAGACAGAATTGTTAACAGTGAATGTCCATTTGCCATTATTGTCTCCATCATCGCCCATTGTTTTCATCCCTCTTTCAGTTACCAAAACTTTCTATGTTGATATTTTTCACAGTTACTTTTTAAATAAACTTGTAAATGTAAAACTGTTAGACTAAGGTAACAGCTTAACTGGGAAGATACTACAGTTTCCATATATCCCACACCCAGTTTGCCCTATTAACCTATTAGTATGGCACATTTGTTGTAATTAATGAACCGTATATCCTTAGCTTTTATGTAATGTCCTGCCCCAGAATCCCATCTACAATATAAATATCACGTTACATTTATGTTAGTGTTATACTAAATAGTTGTCGTGTCTCCTTAGGCTCCTCTTGGCTGTGACTGTTTCTCAGACTTTGTTTTGATGACCTTAACAGTTTTGAGGAGTACTGGTGAGGTGTTGATGTATAAAGTGTCCTCCTATTCGGATTTGTCTGTTTTCCTCATGAGACTGGATTATGTGTTTTGGGGAGGAAGACCACAGAGATGAAGTGCCATTTCTATCACACTGCCATATCTAGGGCACATATCAGCATTCTGTTTACTGATTATAACTTAGGTTTTATATCAGTAGTAACTTAACACTGTTGATATGAGCTATTGTTAGGTTCACTATGAAGTTACTCTTCCCTCCCCCACCTTTCCATACTGTATTCTTTGAGGTGAAGTCACCTAATGCATCCCATATCTAAGGAGTGGGGAGTTATACATGCTACTTCCTTGAGGGCAGATGTATCTACAAAAATTACTGGGAATTCTTCTACATGGGAGACTTGTCTCTTCTCCCTTATTTTTCAGTTAGTCATTTATTTATAGCAGGGATATTTTATTTTCTCTGTGTTCGTTCTGTATACTCCCATTATTGTGGAAGTGGGAGGATATTGTTTGTTTGGGTTTTGATAAAGCATTTTTCTTCTGGCACTAGAAGGTGCTCCAGACTCATCTTGTGTTCTGACCCAGTTCTGGAATCAACCATTTCTCCGAGGAGCTTTGGTTCTTTAATCAAGAGGTTGGTGTTAGAAACCAAGATCTGAGTTCTAGGTATGTACCTCACTGCTGGGGTATCATTATTTTTAGGGCCCTCAGCTGATAGAGCAAAAAAATACATGGATATACAGGAGTTATACATAAATATATCTATAAATATTTCTTTAACCATCTGCAGCTATATAAAACTTACATTATTACTTTTTAATTTTCTTTTAAGATCTGCAATTTAGAAGCTACTACTTTTGACTTGATTTGTTTTGGTCAGTGAAGTTACGGATTTGTTTTCATAGGGGGGCCAGTTTATATATCTGCAGATTTGAGATTAATCAAGATGAAGCAGTTCTGGTTAATTTAAATTCTTTTTAGTATACTTAATAACCCACCATGGTCCTGCCCCCCAATCTATTTCAGAGGAGCATCATGAGAAGCTACTTCTCTTAGCAGATCTTTGCTTTTTGTTTTCAGTTTAGTGCTTTGGCTGTCAACTACTTATAGTACCCAACTTCCTTAAAATAGCTTTTATATTTCATATTAATATATAGCATAGATGTTAAGGACTTTCGCTTTGTCATCAGGCTTGGTTTCAAATTCTGATTCAACCACTTCGGAGTTGTACAAACTTGGCGAGTAAGTTTTACATCATCTCCCTTTCCTCATTTAGAAGCACACTTGGGACCTGGTACTTGAACTCTCAAAAGGCTGCTGTTTAAAGGAGTATGTTTAAAGCTGCGTTTAACCTTAGTTGTTAGTTGAAGAGGCAAACAAGATTTATTTGCTTTTGGTGAAGCTCAGTAATTGTCATTGGAATTTGAAATTTTGATTGGTAACCTTATATATATATATTTTACATATATACTATATTTTTGGGTAACCATCTATTGACTATTTGGATATCTAGTACATATGTATACTAGGTATTAGAGACAGAAGGGTAAACAAATTATATTGCCCCCTGCCTTTATGGAATTTTATTGGATACTCTTTCGGGCTAACCTAAAGAATGTTTAGGAGCTATTTTTGAATTGATTTGTTTGTAATTTTCTTTGAATTTTATATTTTCCTTAAAGCAAGTCTCTGAATAGTAGATACTTCAAAATTTCATTCAATTCTAGATTGCTTATACATTGGGAGATTTTTTTGTTTCTTTTTGCCCTAATCTTGAATTCTTAACCCTATGTTGCTTTTGCTTGCAAAGGTTTTCCTTTTATAGATGTACATAGAGCTTTCTGTAATTAACATTGCTTCATGGGTGAGCTCACAAATTTGGGGGCTTTTCTTCATTCTTGCCTAAATTTTCTGATCTGAAGTTTATTACTCATCATCGTTACCCTCTTTGATAACTGAGCAACATTTGGTCAGCTTCATGTGTTATAGGAAACTAGCTATCACTGTCACATTTGGAGAGCCAGTGGAAGTTTGGGCGGAGGCTGGTACAGCTATTTGAATCTCACTGACTCCAGGAAGTTACTCTGAAACGAGGACTTTTGATAACTAAATTTATTTTAATTTGGGTTTTTGGATGTGGAAGCTTTTTGTGACTCATGTAAGATCATACTCTTGAAAGGACTATCATCCTGACCTAAATATTGGAATGATGATAGTAAGCATATAGGGTTTAGCTAAGTATGTGGTGCTGTTAAACTTTTCACATGTTTTATGCTCATTGTAGGAAATAGGAAAATTATCAGTAACTACTAGGTAAAAATCACAGATATTTTAGCATTTCCTGTCTTTGTGGTGCAACTCTGCTTTATATTTAACCTTTTTGATTATGAAGTGTAATAGACAATACAAAAAAGATTAGAGCTTAATTTCAGGAGCATAAACACCACCCAAATTAAGAAATAGAATAGCAGTGCCCCAGGAACTTCTCATGTACTCCCTCTTGATTATAACTCCTTCCCTAGTTGTAACTACTAATCAAATTTCTGTGGTAATCATTTATTTGCTTTTTATTAACATTATCCTATTATTACCCTTCAACAAGTTCTTAATAACCTTTAACAAAGAACCTGAGGCTGAGACAGGTTAAGTAGCTTATTCAAGGTTACAACTAGTAGATGATAGACAAGGACTTAAACCTAGGTTTATCTGCAGAGCTGGTGTTTTCCACATAGAGAGTGTGCTTAGAAGTATATTCAGCAAAGAGTAAAATCCTCAATTATTTGCTATTGGTATTTTATTTTTTAATGATTTCTCCTTGCCTTCCATACTTCTGGGTTTTTTTAATATCAAATATATGGACATGGAAGACTTCTTTAAATATACCTATATTTTTGATATGAATAAACCAGCTCTTAAGCTTAGATCTATGAGATTGGGGTATTTTGTTTGTTCTACTTTATGGCTTTCAGCTCTAAACACTCCTCCCTCATTAACTGTTTTTGTTTTTCTCCATCTTTTATTATGTTTTGACATCTTTGAGGTGGGGGCAGTTTCTTGGTGAAGATAGACTACGTTTCTCAGGGCCAGGTAGGAAGAGACAGTAAACAACTTGTCAATGAGCATGTCTTTCTTATACAAACCAGTCTGGAGTCCACAACCCAGCCACCTCCTTTAACTAACACATCAACCAATATTTCCCAAGGTCAGGTACCAGATAAGTAGAGATCATCCCAGAGCCTGCCAGTGTTATTCAGACTAGCCAGAGCTAAGCTCTTTTCCCTGCCCTACTTTGCCTTTTTTATGGAAAATGCAGTGAAGTCTTTGGGCAGTGTTTTTCCCTTGTTCCTTGTTTTCTGACCAAACCTGGTACTTCCCCCTTATGGCCCTGCATGGAATGCCTCCCTCTCTTGGAAAATGTAAGTAATTCTTTCTATGGCATAAACCTCTCCTTACTGTCACTGAGTTACCTTCATAAATTAAAATCCTGCAGGTGCAATTGAGACCACCCTCCAGACCACACATCTGTTTGACTGTCTTCCCACACATATATATTCTGTCTTCCTCTTGTTCCATATTCTGTCCTTCCTTCTTTTTGCTGCACTCCTCTGGCTAATTACTGCTTCACTTTTCCCTTTATTTTTACTTTTTAATAGATTGGACTTGACGGAACAGTTCTAGGTTCATGGAGAATTGAGTGGAAGGTACAGAGGTTTCCCATGTACCCTGCCCCACCACACACATACGTAACCTTCCTCATCAACATCCCCACCAGAGTGGTGCATTTGTTAGAATAAGTATACTTCTTTCAATTTACACAGCATCATTCAAAGTTTGTAGTTACTTGGTGATGTGCATTCTTTGGGTTTGGACATGATTTTCAGTTCTTAATTTCAACTGGATTGCTAAGGAAGTTACTGTGGCAGTATCCTCTATTGTTATGTTAATCATACAGGTTACATAATCCTCCTCTGAACCATGTTCAAAACCCTGTGAACCATGTGAAAAGGGTTTCACAAAAGACTTTAACCTCTTACATGCAGTTTGACCCATTCAGATTTGGCCTTACTTTATGTGTCTATATAATGTGCAGAAACTTTACTTTTGAATTTAAAAGCATTATTTTTTCACTCAGTTTATATGCAGTATCACGAGTGGTTAATCATAACAAATAGGAGAATTTATAGTTTTGCTGCACTCTTCTGGCTAATTATAAAAAAACAATAGTTTTGTTTCTAGTTACAAATACAGGGTTACTCAAGGTCCTACCTTTATGAGCTAATAAGTTTTCTCTTACGTGTGATATTTAAGCAGTGACTGTGTTTTTAAATTGACTTAAGTTTGTTAACTCTAATTGTATTGTCAGATGTTGAGGTATCCAGATACTAGATCTGCCTGCTAGTTTTTTATATTTGCAAATTCAGTATTTCATTTGTATCTCTTATTATTCCATAATGTTTATATTGCTGAATGTATTTTTTTGCTGTTTTAGTGTAACTATGTGGCCCAATCTCTGCTAGAATAATAATTATAGTGCTATATGAAACCACCTAACATTTTGATTTGCTATGAAAGAGTAGTCTCAGTTTATTCTCCCATGTGGTCTAAATATGGTAGACCTTAACATTGGTTATTTTTTGTTTTAGAGTGGCCTATTAGAAACTAAATGTCTTTAAACTTTTCAGTGACTGTTATGGAAGAGCCTGTGTCCATTTAACATGAGTTTACTTCATGCAGTGTATACTGTGCTCCATCTCTCATCTCTCATCCCAGTCTAGCCTGGTTCCCCCTTAGTTTTTTTTTTTCTGGTAAACTCTTCAGTTCTGTGTTACATTGAACCTTATGTTTTTCAAACTGTCTTATACAGTGCCTTTGGTCAAATACTGTACTTACTGTGGTAATGGTAGATAATCATTTTTGTTTTTTCTGTATTAGTACCTTCTGTGTTAGCTGGATGGTTTGAAACCTTTTTATATTTTAAAACTTAGTTCTAAGTGCATCACATAACTTTTGAAGTTCTTGCTTTGAAGACTTGTCATTAAGTTTCATGATACAGTGGCAAGTGATAAGCTTCAAGATCAAGATGTTTTCCAAATTAGCTTTACATTTCATTAGCTTTTACTTGGTGCAAGTTAATTTGTCAGAGCCTTTGTTTGTTACCTTGTAAAATAGGAATTATTAATTATTAAGGTTGTTAGAGTTGGACAAGCCTAAGTAAAGGACCCTTGCATAATATGTGGCTTTTGGATATTTAACTTGTATTATATACTTCCCCAAGCGATACCGTCTGTCAGAATTCTGTTGGATACCTTAAATGGTCCCCTTCATGCCCTCAGGAAGAGCTAGCTTGATTGGGTAGTGATTATGTACTAGTGATGTCACTTCATTTTTTTCTTTTTAAGGGCTCTTTAAAAAAAAACTGAAGGATACTTACCTGGCAGGGGAGATACCATGATCACGAAGGTGGTTTTCCCAGGGCGAGGCTTATCCATTGCATTCCAGATGTGCTGACCCCTGTGGTTTCCCCAAATGTGGGAAACTCGACTGCATAATTTGTGGTAGTGGGGGACTGTGTTCGCGCTTTCCCCTATAAAAAAAAAACAAAAACAAAAAACCGAAGGGATGTTTTTTGGTTCTTGATCCTTAAGTACCTTTAGACTAATTTACTCAGATTTTTTAGGAGAAGATTTTTCCCCCCGTATTTCTTTATTGTACCTCTCAACTTGTCTCTTTATACCTGTTTCCTATTACTGTTTTCCTTTTTACAGATTGTATGGTTTAATTCTGTGTCACACAGTAGACTTGAGTACATCCATTTTGCATCTTACAGCTTTGTTCTTTTCTGTTTTTGTTTTTTGAGGTACTAGGTAATGCATTTACTAGTGAGTAATGGTAGTGGAACTTGCCCCATTTTGTATAGATGGATTCACTAGATTATTACCTATGTATATGTGTATAATTCCCTCATTTTTTAAGTTTTATTTTCTATTTAATATTTCACTGGTTTCTGGTTGGACTGTGTAAGCTATCTTCAGGATTCTGAAGAAATTAATGGAGCAAATTAAAACACAGTCATAATACATTGAAGTCCTTCCTGGCTTTTCATTAGTGACATTCTTATTGAGTACTTGCCAGTATAACTGTTGGGTACACAATTACAGTTTAAAAAAGTCTAACATAGACATGGGTAAGGAATAGTTGAAGAATACAGCTATTTCATTGAAGGGAACTGGGAGGAAAGTAACTTTATTTGTAAATAACAGATTTGACAGTATAATCCAAAAAGAATAGTTTTGATCTAAACATTGAAATAACTTTAAACATGAGTAGCTACCAATATTATTATATGTAATAACCCTCAGAGTAACTTAAGTTTTATTAAGGTTTCTGAAGCTGTAGATGAAATTAAGCTTCATTAACTAACTTTAAACTCTTTTTAGGTAAATGAACTGGTGGATGCCAGAGATGTCGGCCTTGGTGCTTGGTTTGAAGCACGTATACATAGTGTTACTAGAGCTTCTGATGGACAGTCACGTGGCAAAACTCCACTGAAGAATGGCAGTTCTAGTAAAAGGACTAATGGAAATGTAAATCATAATTCCAAAGAGAACACAAATAAATTGGACAGTGTACCCTCTACATCTAATTCAGACTCTGTTGCTGCTGATGAAGACATTATTTATCATATCGAGTATGATGAGTAAGTGCTCATGCTATTGAGGACTTCATTCATGTTTTTGTTTATAGAGGCAAAGCCTTCCATTTCAAGATTGTTTTCAAATGAGTCTAAAGAAATCATTTAAGGGTGATGTTCAGTCTATTACTGTTTGTTTGTTTGTTTAGTGGTTGTAACATAATATGGTCTCCTTAATGCTCAGTCACCTCTGGCTCCTAAGTGGTTTGTTTTAGGCATGCTAATACCTGGTTTAGTATGTAAGGGTTATTCTTTGTCACTTTTATATTAGGTTTTTGATACGTATTTTAATATTTTGCAGCGTATATAGTAGCCATTAGAAGGAGGTTGGAATTTTTTTTTTATAACATTGAAATAATTAACATATACAAATTCACCCATTTAAAGGGTACAGTTCATTGTTCTGGTGTATTCACAGGATTGTGCATTACCACAGACTAATTTTAGAAAGTTTTTATCACCCCCACCCCCTGCCAAAAAAAAAAACCCTTACCCAGCAATTGTTCCCCAGTGCCTCTTCCTCAATGAAATGTTTTTAAATGTTCACATGAAAAAAGTATTAAGAACTTGCCTTGAGAGCCTAGACTCTAACACCATATTATCATTTTCTTTACCTATTAAGAAAATCCTAGTACAGAGTCACTATTGGGACTAGTATTTATTCAACACACTAAATGAATTTAGTTACCACTCAAGTAATACCTTAAATATGTATGAAAAATGTTATGCTACCAAATTTTTATGAGGATTAAAAGATCCTAAACTGGTTGTGAGTTTTCCTACCACACAATGCTATAAAAGACTTTTGTCAGCTTAGATTTCCATGATACCTGGAAAGGGGTCAAAAGTGATCCCTTTAATCTTTTCTGATATTTCTTATGATTGTAGCTAACTTGCCAACATGGCTTACTTCAAATGAGACACATACTGTTATTTACCGTAGTAGATGGTAATAGAACCAACAAATAGCATGAGTATTGAGATCTGGAATTGGCCAGAACTAGCAATTTTGGTAAATTAAGTCTGGGATAGAAGGGGATTGGAGTTGCTGTGTTGGTAATCAGTCTCTGAGTTTAAGAATGCCATAGCAAAGAGACAAGATACTATAGTAGTAAGTCTTAGCTATCTGTATATTTGCTGTAAACAAATATCTTGATTTGCCTGGAGTTTTATTTCTTGGAGAATAGAAGAAATAACTAGGAAAACTGCTACATGGGACCTGATTCTGGCCAGTAAAGGAATTACTTGATAAAAAATACTGTGCAGAATGGTCGGTGTGGCATAGAAATAGAGTAAGAAGCTTTAAACATGAAGTGAACTAAGGCTTACTAGATTTTTACAGTTTAAGGGTTCTTAGCTTTTAACTGAGACTTTCTAAGGATAGGCCTGAGCTTGGTGTAATGTTAAAGCACATATCACAGTTTCTTTAACTTGTGGTTGACTTTTTTTAATGAACGAGAAATTCGCCATGATTAGAATGAATGTTAGTAAAAGAGAGTCTAAATCCAACATGCATGAGAAGACTAATTTCTTGTACTAAGAAATTTTATATGATGGAATTAAATTCAGTATTGGTAACTTAAAGATATGATTGCTGAACTTTGAGAAATAAAAGATAAAAAGCAGCTTAGCAGTAGGTAAATGTCACATTTTTAAAAGAGAATGAAACTGTATAAAATTAAAGTATAAGAAAATAGATGACAGCGACTGTAATGGGGTATGTGGTGGGGAGTTGATAATGGGGGGAATCTAGTAACCACAGTGTTGCTCATGTAATTGTATATTAATGATACCGAAATTTTAAAAAATTAAAAAAAAAATAGATGAGATTCTGGATAAGAGTACCAAATAACTGCGGAATATAACAACGAAGCAAAATGGAAGGAACAAAATAGCAGCAGACTCAGAGACTCCAAGAAAGAACTAGTGGTTACCAAAGGGGAGGCGTGTGGGAGGGAGGGTGGGGAGAGTGGGAGAAGGGGAGTGAGGGGTATTATGTTTAGTACACATGGTGTGGGGGATCACGGGGAAAACAGTGTAGCACAGAGAAGGCAAACAGTGAATCTGTGGCATCTTAACTACACTGATGGACAGTGACTGAATTGGGGTATGGGTGGGGACTTGATAATATGGGTAAATGTAGTAACCACATTGTTTTTTCATGTGAAACCTTCATAAGAGTGTATATCAATAATACCTTAATAAAAAAAATGTAAAAAAAAAGAGTACCAAATAACAAAAGGCTGGTATAAGCACTTGGAAAGAATCTTGACCCAACATGATTATGATAACCAGTATTTTTAAAGTTTCACTCTTCATGGTTATTAGAAAAGTTAAAGCTGTAGTAAAGTACATGTTGATTTCAATAAGTTATTAAACCAGTTCTTACTTCCTTGGATAGAGGATGCATTTAAGAGAGCTTTTGGAGTATATGGCATAGTAGTATTAACAGATTATTGTTAAGTAAGCTCCAAGTGAGTCAGTAGATTGGGCCACAATCAAACAGTTATACTGTAAAGACGTTTTATTAAAAGTAAGGTATCTAGAACAAGCTCAGTGATGCTGCTATTGTAATAGGCTGGTTATTCCTGTTTGGAATATTGTTTTCCATCTCCCATGTCTCAAGAACAGTATCAGCTGGATCTGGTACATCTTCAGAGTAGAACCCAAAAGGTAAAAATGTAAAACCATTGTTAAGAGTAGCTGAAAGAACTAAGTATTTAGCTTAAAAAGACTTGGATCATGGTAGCTGTTTTAAAAGCTCTTGTCTAGAAGGAAGTTCTGTACAACATAGGAGGTAAGTTTCAGAATAATCTAAACTTCCTCCCAGTCAAATATCTCTAAGGGTAGAATAGTCTGCCCTGAGAGGTAGCAAGTAAATAAGCACTGACCACCTTAAACCTTAGACAGGGAGAATTAGGATGTTGCATTGCAAAGAGAATTTATAAAGTTAGAGTGATTGATTTAGTATTTTTACTTCAATGTAATTTTTACTTGCAAGGTAGTATTTCTCACACGGATTTTTGTATTTAAACTTAATAAATAGGCTTTAAGTACTCACAGGATATCATTCCATTCCATTTATGATATTGATTAAGTACTATCATTCCCTCAATGGACCGACTTCATTTTTCTCTTACTAGAGTAAGTTGAAAGTAATCTGCTTAATCATATATCCATACATTGAGAGCAGCAGTGCAATTTGAACAAGCTGTTATTTAGCCAAGGCTAGGAGGTATTGTGCACGGGACCAAGGAACTGCCTCAGTAATTATTTTGGGATCCGCCACTGTTGGTCAGTTTAAAATGGCACTGTTTAACTTTTTATAGTGAACTGCAGATGTAATATATTACTGGACCAGATGAACTCCATCTTTGAAATGAACTTCATTAAAATATTTGCTGGCTCAGAACAAGATAAACAGGCATATTCTTGCATATTTAATCCATATTCCAGTCAGAGCATAGTTAAAAACAATTTTTAATGTATGAGGAACAATAGGTATTGCAGGTTTATAATGTTACTTACTAGGTAGAAGGGTTTCAAAAAACAACTGAAAAAAAGCCAAACAAAATCTAGTAGTAGACATCGTTTTAAAGTAGAAATAAAACCCAGGTTTCCTAATCTTTTCCACTTGTCCTCTCAAAATTATAGATACAAACATTGTAAGTTCATAAAAAGCAGGCTATATTAAGAGGCCTATCTAAAATGTTCTAAGGTTTAAGAGTTTTATTCTTTTAAGGGTCCGTTTTCTGTAGATTCCTTAATGAACATAGACTGAATTGTTAAGAGCTTCTTGTGAAGATTTTGTAACTTGTCAGTCATTAGGCCTAGATTAGTCTTGTCAACTTCATGATTCACATCATGCTGCATATAATGTAAAGCAGACATGGAGTTAACATCAAAGTGTAACTGATAGAAAGTAGATATTTGTGAGGGGTTTTCCTGACTGCTATTCTCTACCACTCATCTGTCGTCACTCTCGTCTTAGCAAGGGCTTCATATTTTTAGAACTCAGCTAACCCAGTAAGTACTTAGGAAGAAAGAGTTGGCAGTGAATATTAGATTTAAACTTGAGAGATTTTGATTCCAAGGGATTCTGAGATCCTTAAGATTTTTAAATGCGCCCTGTCAGCAGGCATGCACAACTTGGCTGTGAGGAGAGCTACCTTTTTTTCTTCCAAAATGGTGATTACTGGGGAGAGACTATGCCTGATTAAAACTTCTATTTTTAGTAGTATTTTGGACAGAAAGAAAAAGGAAGAGGATTTAGAAGTGAGCAGATGTCAGGGTAATACAGGCAGTTATAAATCATGTAGTGATTAAGTGGTCAATTAAAAGAAGACAACATCAAATTCTCCCATATTTCACAGTAAGCTTGTTAACTGTATACTTCCCTAGATGTCTAGAAGTTGAGTTTATTCTAATAGCCTCCCTGTTGTTAAGATACTTAAGTTCAACAATTTTAAGGGAACTGAACACCCAAATTCACAAAGCTGAGACTGGTCTTCTAAGAGGAGAGACCCTGAAGCTCTTGTGATTAAAAGCAATGATGTTGACTGGAGGCGAAGAAAGAGACTTGAAAAAGGACAGTCATTTCCTTAGGGTTTCTACTAAGTTAGTATGTCTGTGGCATAGCTTATAGTGATTGAGGTCACATTAAACCATGCGTGCCAGACTGAGCTAACATCTTACATGGATGCTCGTGTAATCTATACCATAATTACAATGTTAGTTATATTAATACCCATATGAAGAGACCAAGGCTTAATTATGCTTAGCAAAGGTCACATCTGTTAAATGGTCTGAATCCTAAGAGTTAACCAGTCTGCAATATTGCTACTCAGCCTAAGCATGGTGCATGTAAATTGGTAGTAGCCTATGCTTGCGTTGCCTTCAAAGGTCAACCATTTTGTATGACTTAAAGATTTGCTTTAGATTTTGCCTGTGGTTTAAAGCAGACAGCACAAAGCCACATACTTCTGTTGAGTTAAACCCTAGTTATGTAAGCAACTGAGGCCCCAATACTGAATTTAATCTTTACTCATCATTTGGGTTTTTTATCAGCAGATGTGGGCTAAAATCCTTACCTGCTTTTATATGAAGAAACATCTGTTCTCTATGGATTTAGTTTAGGTTCATTTCAATTAACTAGACTAGTGGTCCTTAACCCTGGCTACAACATTAGTTGTCTAGGAAGCTTTAAAAAATATCAGTGCCTAGGATCTACCCTTAGAACTTCTGGTACTGTTGATAATGAGAGACCTCCAGACTGGTGTTTTCAAAAGTTCTCTTGTGGTTCTAATATGCAGTCATGGTTGGAACCACTGCCACAGACAACTTGTTCTCAAAGTGTACTCGGCCAGGAGCCTCAGCATCACTTATTAGAAATGAAAGTTCTTAGATTTCACTCCCGATGTAATGTTTTGATCTCTGGGGGTGGCCCAGCAGTGTGTGTTTTCGTTAAGTCCTTGCGGTGGTAATTCTGCTGCACACTCAAGTTTGAGAACCATTCATTGATAGTGGTTCTATCAGTTGATATCAGTTACTGTCAGGACCTTGCTGCTAAAGAGCAATATGGAGGGAAAGGGGTTGATAGTTTAATGAAATAGAGTTAGCTATATTTTATAACAGATGATATGTAATGCCTGAGGAATCTGCATGTTCATCCCTATTTTAGGATATGTCTAGGTAGCTTATGACTTGTTTTCCTGTTTTCCATTTTTCATATAGACAAAATTATTGGAGTTAAAAGTCCTTTTCTAAAATAAATTATATTTCATTCAAGCTAAGTAATTGAATGACTTTAAATGAGGGACCATTTTCCACTGTGCAGTCTTTATCTGAACTAACTTTGCATAGAAAGCAATGCCCATAATGTGTTTATGGGGAATTTATCTATTATGATGTATTGGTAAATTACTGAGTGGGGGGAAATACTCTGTAATAGTCGAATATTTGTTCTGAGATCCAGTCCTGGTTTTCCTATTTATTTAGGCTCTTAAATATACCAGTCAGTCTTTCTAAGACAGCTTTCTGAATTTAACATAGGGTTGAATTAGATCTGATAATCTTCCCTGATACCTTATTGCTTCTTAAGGATTCAGTATGTGCCTTTAGTTAGTTATAGGCCAGTTAAAAAGGTAAATGTGAGAATACTGTTCTTCTTGGTGATTTGCTTTCTTTAATTGCTTTATCAAATTTAATGGTCTAATTTAAAAAGATCTTGATTTATAAATTTTAGCTGATTTTTTTCATAAAGAGAAAAGTAGGCTAGGAAACATCTAGTGGTTTGAATAAGAAAGTACATATATAAAGAAGGAATATGCTTATGAAAGTTATTTTATTTCTGTATTATAGCTTAAGAATGTATAATTAATGTCCAAAGCTAGGCAGAGTTGAAATCTTTAAACATGAGTACATGTTGGCATAATGACATGAGAATTACTGTGATCTTCCATGCTGTATAATGTTCACATTTAAAATAGAAATGTCAGTTTACCTCAGAAACAAAGATTTTGTTTTGACATTTTAGTGAATTATTCCAAAGTACCCTTTCAAAGTATAGTAGCTTAATCTAACAATTCTCTTGTTAAAATAACATGTGCCAGGCACTATACAAGTACTTTACCTGGATTATTTCATGTAATCCTCATAAACACGCAGTGAAGTAGATACTTTGTAAAGTGGAAGTAACAGATTCAGAGAGGTTAAGTAACTTGCCTAATGTTGGATTGCTAGTGAGTGGTAGCTCTGGATGCAGAAAAGTACATTCTTAGTGACTGCTTTACCATATTAACTCTAATTTTGAGAGAGGCATGCTTATAAAATATTACAAAACATATATGGAATATTGGATTGTTTACATAATTTAAAATTTTTGTCAATCTCTCCAATTATGTTTTTGCAGAACAGATATTTTACACCAAAGGTTCTTTACCTGTCCATAAATATCCATGTACCTTTTTCTGCAGGGGGAGAATCCATAGCTCATTAATATTAAAAGAATTTTTAAACCAAATAGGTTAAACTGCTACTTTTAACACAGTGTCAAGGCTTTACCATGGGATTGAGATCAAATGGAACTGTTATAGTATTACTTAGGGCTTGGAAGGTAATTTATGCTAGGCTGTAATTAAAAGCTTATTTGGCAAATGTCTTAGGATAATGTTGTCATTGCTCCCAGAATTCTTTAAGATTTTCTAAGCTATTCTCAGTCTGTGGTACATGCTTTTGAGTAGCTTTAATTATGGCTACTGTAAATAGAAGTTAGTGAGCCAATTTTGAATAAAACCAAATGGTATTTTTAGATGAAAGTAGTTTCCTATAATGTAGCAAAATTGATTTTCTTGAATGTGTTGATGGAGTGATCTATTTCTAAAGGAATCCCAAAAATGTTTTGAGAAGAGTCAGAATAGTGATTTCTGGATTTTGACGGGGGAAAAGGAATAGATTTTTCTTTAGTCATGCCAGTGTCATATTGATCTTGAGTTTAAGGAATTGGAATGAGAAGTTTAGTTTCAGAACTTGGTGCAGTGACCAGTCTGCCCCATTGCTGCTTCTTGGTTGATACTAACATATTTATCAAAGACCTAGAATATTTCCTCTAGCTTTCTATGACTTACAGCCCTCTGAATGAATGATAATCAAAAGGAGGGTGAAAGCAGTTAGGTATGTGACTTTATAATTGCTCTTCTACTTGTTTTCAGGTCACTTAGTGCTTAGAAAAATGACTACAGTTACCAGTGGATTTCAGGCTTTTCAGATTTATACATCATCCCTTTACACTAGTGTTTCTCAAAAAAGTGGTCAGCAACACTACAAATTTATCCAGGAGAAAGGTGTTCAAAATGCAGATTCCTGATGCACACCAAACCCCACCCCCACTCCTTGCATTGGGTGGGCTTGAGGTAGGGCCCAGGAATTTGCTTTCCAAACAGGTACCCCAAAGGGCTGTTACAGATACAGAGCAGTGGTTCTCTTAATAGACTAAAACAGGTAAGGCATTCAAATCAGGATTTGGTTTGAATTCTAAATTTTCATTTATTGGTAAGTGTTTTGTTTGAATTCTTTCAGCTTCAGTTTCCTGATGTGTAAATACCTACCTTTTTTTTCTGATAACCTTGAAAAGTACCCATTAATAATAGGATCAAACTTTCTGCTTCTCATTTATTAATAAAATCAGAATATTTTGATAGGTACTCTTAAATAATACAGACTTAACTTTGGCATAGATATTTAACATGATTACATTTTTTTCACTATCAAGAGTTATCTACCGATGTTAACATTCTACAAATAAGATTTCTTTCATGTAATATGTAAAGTCCTACCATAAACAGTTTCAAGTAAGTTATTAATTGTGAGTAAGATTTACATTTAAGGTATGAAACTTAATAATGTTATTAGAGTAAATGCCTTCTTTTTGCATGTGGTATGACATTAAAGATTTGCTAAACTAGAATGTGCCTTCAGGTGAATGGTGTCCTTATTTAAGCATATTGTCCCAGGAAGCCATGTTTTGCAGGAAGGTTTGTGATATTACTTTGCTTAATACACTTTGAGTCTTATAAAATTCTTAGCTTAAAACTAAAATTATTAGTTTCTTACAAAACTAAGAAAATGTAGTTTTCCTTTTATAATAAACCTGTATTTTTAAAATAGTGCTTACGTTGATTTCCCTGAAGCGTAATACCCCACGATTTACTCATAATTGTTTTGATTGTCAATTGAAAACAATTAGTTTTGCTAAAATGTTGCATAGTTAAGGATACTCAAAGCTATCTGAAGGATAGCTATAAAAGACATTTAGAGAGTTTGGATCAATGAAAACGTTATTGGGAAAACTTAAGCTTAGAGATATTAAAGGCTTACCTGAAAATACAGGCTTTATAAGACCAAAGTGATTTTAAACTTTTAAGGCTGCAAAGTAGCTAACTAGAATAATTTATCTTACACACCTGCATTAGAGTAAGACCTTGACTTAAGGTTTTGAGAACAGAAGGTCATGTAGTATGAGAGAAAGGAGGACCCTAGTTGCATCCTTCCATAGGTACAATGTTGGTCCTCAGCATAACAAAGGTAAAGAGATACATTCCTACTTCTCTTGAAGATAATCTTGAGCCATGTTTTAGAAGTTCATGAAGATTCCAACCCTTCCCAAAATGTTTCATACAGTTTTCCTCAGCACAAATGCTGGAAGAAGCCAGCTGCTTAGACAATTTATGGCAGTTATCTTCAACCATACATTAGACCTCACGGGATGGGGGAATGTTGTGTTGGGGACTGCCTATACTTAAGAAGACTTTTGAGTACTGGTATAATTACCAGTTGAGCTGACTAAAGGTTTTTTGTTTTTAAGAACAACAAAAACATAATCTTTAAAAAGCCCTTTTTCTTACTATCTCTCCATTGAATTCTGTGTTACCATTCACCTGTCTAGATCAAGGCTTCTCAAGGAAGAAGAGAGCGGAATTAAGGGGTCTTTTTGAAATATAGTGGTTTTAGTTTTCTATATGTGATTAAGAGTTTTAGTTAAATAAAAGCAGACTGTCCTATTTAATGGGTTGTATGTTTCCAAACATTTGTAGGCCTGGTATATTACAAACACAGTAAAGTATGAACATGGTGCCTATTCCTCAATGAAAACTTAACTGTTTTACAGTGCAAGTGCTGTGGTAGAAATATGCACACCTGACTTTTAGAGTACCTAGAGCTCAGAGTACAAGGTATAGAAGAAGTATTTCTTTATTTCTGAAGGACACCAACAAGATATCAAGGATAAAGAAGTAGAAATATGGGGTTACCTGAGGGTAGATTAATATGGCTAGAGGATAGGAGGTATATGGTGAGCAGGAAAAAAATGAAGCTATTAAAGGTGAGTAAAGACTTAAACATGGAAGACTAAGATGCATGTTTGTCTTCACTCCTTAAAACTTCGTAGAAGATAGTAAAAAAATAAATGCATAAACTCCCAAGGATAAAAAATGGGATAGAAATAGAAGACAGAAGAGAAAGCAACAAAACTTTTGGAAGGTAAGGAGCTAATGGTTAAATGATACCTAACTTAGCAGACCAGAGAAAGCTGAAACCTAAGTATGAGAAGCCAACACCAAGCAGGTAGCTTGGCATTGAAAACCTTTGGAAGGTCCAGGCCTTGGATGCACCAGGTAGGCTTGTGGAATAAAACTGGAAACAAGAGGATCGGTTGATTTATGTGAAAGAGCATTTTAGTTACTCCCATCTCACTCAAAGTGCAAACCAAGAAAGAGGAAGACAGTGGTGTTGAACAAACATGATTCAACACAGGAAGTAATGGAAGGAGATCTTAGCCTGACAGCTTTGTGACAGATTTAGGCCTTCAGAGCAAGCTGTCTGGATTAGAATAGACAGAGGTATCTGAAAGAGATATTTACAAACTCTAAAGATCTGTGGTGTAGCTGAAATGGCTGAACATGGAGTTTTACAACTGTAGCGGAATGGAGTTAAGTTAATGGTAGGTTCTTTAATATGGGGAATGAATGCAGTTAGCTTTAACTACTATTTAGAGCTGCCACAGTGTTTGAGCCAAGGCCACACTCTCCTGGCATCTGCTAGTAGTGACTGAAGTGTGGCGGTAGTTCTAGGGCCTGGCAGGCTCTGCCCAATGTAGAACCCTGTGGCCAGTCTGTGTACCAGAACTCCAGTGGACTGGTTGTACTGAGTTGAACTGCACTCTGATGCTTTTCCTGCCTAACCCTTCTCCTTTTGAAGTGGCAGACCAGCATCATGATAAGGGCTTTTGCTACCTAATCCTACTCTTTCTCCCTATCTTTCATAGGTTCATCTTCATCTTGGTGTCTCCTCAGCATTCAACTGACAAAATAGCTAAAAGGATTCTTTTTAAAGTGTGTAGAAAAGAGCCAACATCAGACCTGAGACTGCTGTTCTTAAAAAGGTCTGTGTGGTTGACCTTTGGCTGGTGTTTGGGAACTTAGCTTTCAAAGGATTCTCATGATCCCCTGATTAAAAAAAAAAAAATTTCACTGTGCCTAAACTGTGCAAACTATATAATATATGCTGAACACTTGCTTCTGGGAGTCTGAAATTTTGGTATGCTAGGCATTGAGTGCTTATATGACCCGCCCCTAGTAAAAATCTTGAACATTCCTGGTAGATAATATTTTGTAAATGTTATTGTAATTTGTTGCTGGAGGAAATAAGCACAGTTTGAGTGACTTCACTAGGAGAGGACTCTGAGCTTATTTCTGCTTTCCGCTGGACTTTACTCCATGTGCCTTTTGCCTTTGCTGATTTTGCTTTGTATCCTTTCACTGTAGTAAATCATGGTCATGAAAACAACAATATGCTGTCCCGTGAGAATGGGTCCTGTAGACCCCTATGAGATCACTGAAACTGGGAATGGTTTGGGGACCCTAACACATTTAAAAAAATAAAACAAATCCCACATGAAATCCTTAATATCAAATAACTAATGTTCAGACTGCTTAATTGTCTTTTTTAAAAAATATATTTAGGTTGCTCAAATAAGGATCAAAAACAAGATCTACCCACTGCATTTAGTTGACAGATTAAGTCTCAACTACAGATTCTCCCTACTTTTTTTCCCTTGCTATTTGTACAAGTGACAGTTTATTCAGTTTTCCCACATTATGAACTTATTGTATCCCTATAATCGTATTTAACACATTCCTCTGTTAACATTAGTTTCCTGAAAGTTTATACTTCCATCTATAGGTTTGATTGGATTCAAATTCTATTATTTGATTAGACTAATTGACAGGTGGTGTTTATTTACTATTGCCTAGCACTAGGAAGCACACAATACCTGCTAATCTTTCTTACTGTGGTAGGATTTGGGTGTTGTCAGCTTGATCCATTCATTATGAAATTTCTTCCAGCTTTTAATGGTTTAAGCATCCATTAATCTTTACCTAGACCCACTATTTCATTAAGTGTTGCAAAAAGAGTGACACCTCATCCTAGTTTTTCATTTATCAGCTATAATTCATTCATAAAGAACTATTTAACAGCGAGCTGGTTCATATATGAAAGGTAGGATAAACTTTTGATTCTTGATATCAGTGTTCAGAATGAGTAGGTTTTCTAGCATCCTCCAAAGGTTGGCTGATGAGATTTTTACTTTCAACTATCATTATGAAGTAATGGATTTTAACACTAGTTTTAGTCTAACTCAGTTCTTCTTAGTTCCCAAATTGTCCCGTCTCTGGCTGGTGGAGGTTCTTTCAAGTTGAACCTGACGTAATGGTTTTTGAGGGCTTCTTTGCATTCAGGTATAGCAGGATGTCCCAAGCTCTTCTGTTTCCTGCCCAGGCTTGGATTCAGCCATTCCTTCAAGGAACCTGAGTTCTTAGTCAGATGGTATTTAGAGCTCACAGCCTGGGCTGCTCCCTGATACTTGTTTTGATCATATTTCTAGTTCTTGTTGGACACACTAGGAAAACTTGAGTACACCATAGGCCTACATCGATATTTTCAAATTAAATTTGGAGTTAAAGGGTTAAAATTTAATCTCTTTAACCTCTTTTTTATTTTTCTCTTACCTTGAAAATTATGGTTCCTAATAATACCGTTGACTTGATGTATCTTACTCATATGGTAATTTCAGACTAGCAGCACTAATACTACAAACAATGTGATTACTGAAAAGTGTTTTTTACTTTATGTCCTTAGGATATAATCCCATTAGGGATGTACAATTAATTAAGTGTATTTTCAAGTCACTTGTAATAGTTCTTTGTGTAGTTAAGCCACCAAATAGGTACTTTCGTTTCATTTTGCTTTTGATTTTTAGGTATTTCTCACCTTTTGTTAATTTTGTTTTATAATTTTGTGAAACATTACATGGTTGTATAGGTAAATCTCTAAAATAAGGCAAATGGAGAAACAGAATGTCCATCCTAGTTCCTTTACCCTATTTACTTCTTTTTACAGTAACTATATTTATTAGTTTGTACATACACAAGTGTATGTATATATGCTGCTTGTATTTCCATACATACTCTAGGTAGAAGGTAGCACACTATAAACATTGCATCTTGCTTTTTTGAGTTAAAGTATCTCCCATATATACCACTCCATAGTAGATACCATATTCCTTTTTTATAGGAGCATAACACTCTACCAGATCATTTACTATGTTACTATAAGTAGTTGCCTGTTGTGGACATTTGATTGCTTCTAGTCCTGCTATTACAGATAGTGCCAGCTATAAACAGCTTTGTGTATATGTATTTTCCTGGGGATTTTTGTTATTTATGCCTGGGATGGATTCCTAGAAGTAGAATTCCTGGGTCTAAAAGCAAATATAGGCATTTTTGCTGGGTATTGCCAAATTCCCTGTTATAAGAGGACAGTACCACTTTGTATTCCCATCGTCCATGTATGAGAATACCTGTTTCCCCACAGCCTATAAACAGATTGTTATCAAACCTCACAAAGTAGTTTAAATAGATCTGTGTTTAGAAGCTTTGGCAGAAGTATATGGATTGTAAGGTGAGATCCTGAAGACAGGAGGATGTATTGGGCCTTCACAGTAGTCTTAGAAAAGTGCAGGTCTTTACTAAGGGGGTACAGTCATGCTAAAGATATAGCATAAGGAGGATTAATAACTAGATAAAGGCATTATAGGAAGAATCAAGGATAATGCCTAAGTTTCTGGGAGTATGAAAACGTTCTTTTAGAGAATACTGGGTGTCAGCAGATTATGGAATTCCATCTTGGACCTTGAATTTGAGGTACTGAGACATCTGTACTAGAGATGTAGTTGGACATAGGAATCTGGAGAGAAAATTTGGGGTTAGAGTGGAGCTTTCAAGTATCACTAATTGTGGTGGTAAGATATGCATAGAAGATGCCCAGGAAAAGAAGAATAGTAATAATAATTGAGCCCTTGGCATGTTCTTGATTTTTATGAGTAGTTTTATGTGCCCCTTCCATGTTTTTTTTAAATGTACCAATTGACTTAATATCTCTTTCGCTAGAATTAGAAAAAATATACTTCATTTGATGATTTTTCCCAACTTACTGTATGTATATAGAGTATATATACATAACACTTCTGTAATTCTGTTCTGAAATACAAATTTAGTTCCAGGGCAAACATAGCTTAAATTCCCTTGCTCTGATGTATGGAATTACTTATTTTGCTTTATCTTTGGTAAACATGATTTTATATACAATTTTAAAACTTTGGTCAATTTCTCCAAAATATTTCCATACTTCATATCTAATTTTGACAAATTGAGGCAATTAAATGGAGAATTTTTTTGTCATTGAAATACACTTTTTTCAGAATTAAACATACAGAAATACATGGTAATGTCAAAATACAATTTCACATTGCAGCTGAGAAAAGAATCTCATCTAAAAAGAATAATTTTCTATCCTGTATGGCCTTAAGAAGATTGAGGCAGGATGTAAATTTACAGCTTTAGAATTAGAAAAACCCTAAAAGATCTAGTTTAACTTCTTCATTTTATAACTTGGGGGAAATGTTGGTTATTTTTCTGACCAAACCAATGTGAAATAACATGAGTGTATCAACACCAGGTGTGTTGACCTAGAGACATCTAAATTTAGGTGTGACCATTAAAAAATGGGATTGAAATGGGAGAAGTGTGGAGTCAGACATGACTCTAAGTTTCTTTAGGATGATTTCTGTGTTATAATGACAAAATACTAAAATTTACTTAACCCCATCTTGTACTGTTTTAAGTACTTCACAAGTCTCATTTTAGTTCTCAAAACAATCACATGAGGTACTGTTAGTTGTCAATAGTACATATTACACAAGAGCAATGGTCAGAGGTTTAGTAACTTTCCCAAGGATATATAGTAGCAAGAAGCTAAAATGAGAATTCAAACCCAGGCAGCTGAAATAGAACATATTTTGAGTGAAGATGCAGGAAAGATAAAGGATTCAATACCTTGTCATATAAGTTGAAGGAAAATTATTTAAAATGTTTTTAGTTAGAAGATTGAGGGTGGCAGGGACTTTTAGACTGTAAAGTATTAGGTCTTTCATGAAGAGATAGTATAGGTTTATTTGTTGAACTTGGGCAGAGAATGGGTTCCAAAGCTTATCTTTGACATAGTCTCAAGTATCTTCCCTTTGCTGTGTCAGAGCCATGTGAAGACAGAATGGCTTTTCATAGGGTAAAAACTGCCCTCTCATCACTTACTCTTCAAGCAGAGACTGCATGATTATTTGGAAGGCTTATGGTAGAAGGGAACTGGGGGCACTGAAGAGGGTAAATGGGCCAGAAACTCTCTGAGGCCCCTTGCTAATGCTGAAGCTTTTTGTTTTTACAATTAAATAAAATTTGAAGAGACTTGATTAAATCGGGTGATTAAAGATCCCCCCAGGATTAATACCCATTTCTTTGAAATGAGTTAGATATGTGAGTCTAAGGCCTGAATAGTACTTTTTTTTTGATTTGGAAAACTAAGGCTAGCTGCTAGAGCTGTTTCCACCTTCAAACCCACTTAAATTTGAACAGTCCCCTAAGCTGGTTATGGGTTAATGGTCTCTTCCCTTAGTTTCTACCTTGTTGATGCTGTCACATTAAAGTATGATATTTAATTATTGTGGTGGTCCTATATATAGCATAGGAGGTATCAAACTTGAGCATTCTTTAGAACTGAAAGGATTTGTGAAAAAAGATTGCTGGGCCTCATTACCACAGTTTCTGACTCAGCAGATCCAATGTGGAGCCCAAGAGTGCATTACTAACATGTTCCCAGATGATGCTGATGCTGCTGTTCTGGGGACCACACTCTGAGAACCACTACTATAGTAGTTTGGTGTAACCAATAGGTAATGCTTTCCAAGAGCAGAAGCAGCTACTACTCGTTTCTTTGTCCCTGTACTACCAAGTAATACATAAAAGTGACAGATCTTAATTTTACAGAGACCATTAGGGACTGACACATTGCTATCTCTAGCCTGTTGATACCAGAAGTTAGGCCTAAACTTGCGGAACCTTCTAAAGCTTTAGGTTCAGATCAAGTCTAGATTTATGTTAAGCTTACTGTTAGAAACACAAATAAAATCAAGGTTCTGCTAGAATTCTTTAATATGGTTCCACTTTCTGATACATATAAAATTCTGTTTTTTCTTTTTGCCATTACTGGCTGATGACATGTAAGAACTAGAATTTTACCTTCCTCTTAGAAAAATGGAGGCTATTGAAACATTACTAATTTCATGTTTTTTAATAATGCATAAAGCAAATGACAACACAAATTGGTTCTAATTTCAGAAAAAAGATCAGCATCTAGTTCTATATAAGTAATTTTTAAACTTGGGTTAAGAGAATGTGGAGCAAGAAGAACTTGCGTTTTTACCTATCTCTGTTCCACCTGACCCACCCACCCCCAAGCTAGCAAAGAATGTCTTGCTGAGATTTTAGCAAGAATTGTTTATTCTGGCAGTTAAAATCATAAATATTTACCTTAAGTGCCATTAAGAATAATTGTTTTTTTATATTGCGTATAAATTGAGTCTTCTTGGGCAATAATCATAAGCAGTGTTCTGTGATTCTTCTCTTTCTCTCTCCTCAGATATCCAGAAAGTGGTACCGTAGAAATAAATGTAAAGGATCTTCGACCACGAGCTAGAACCACTTTGAAATGGAATGAACTGAATGTCGGTGATGTGGTAATGGTTAATTACAATGTAGAAAGTCCTAGTAATAGAGGATTTTGGTTTGATGCAGAAATTACTACTTTGAAGACAATCTCAAGGACCAAAAAAGAACTTCATGTGAATATTTTCTTGGGGTAAGAGTCTCCAATGATGCCTTTTAAATACTGAATTAATCAAGGAATGTAGTTTTTAGGTATTAAGTATGTGTTCCTTAGTAAAAAAGATGGAAGTTAGGACAGATGGAAATTTACATCCTAAAAGAATTGTTAAAAATTCTTGAGAATTTTTTATTCAGAATTTTTATGAAGAATTGCCCTTACATTTCCATTGCTACTTTTAAGGCTAAAGATACTGTTTGAAAACATCTTGGAAATAACTATTTTATTAGAGAAATTCTTGTTTGTCTCAGGATTCTTACAGATTAAACCAAATAATATACAAAAGCATTTCAAAAGGTGTGGTTACTATGAGAATCTATGCCAATGTAAATAGCAGCCAATATCTATTTACCTAGGCAGTTCTGCTATACTTGCAAGACCAGTTGAAATTTTCCTTTGTAGTAATTTTCTTAAAGTTACAGAATTTAACAAGCTTAATGAAGAGAATTCAAAATGTAAAATGTCACCCAAAATACCAAATCACTGAACAGTTTCCATCATTAACTCTTTAAGAAATACTTTTAGGTGTTTACCTCAAGTGCATTGTTTCATAGCCACCTTTTTGCACTTAGGATAATATCTCCATCTTTCAATGTTTAATTTTTCTGAATAGAGTTTATTGGATGAATAATCGTTAACTTACTTTTTAAAAAGTCTACTAAACTGTTTCTAGTTCTTTATTATAAATGTTTAAGTAAATAACCTTGTATGTACATTCTTGTACATTTCTTTTCTTTAGAATGAATTCTTAGGGCATTTGGGATTCTAAAATAACCCTGACAGTTTTCTTTCATATAAGAGAAGCAGCCAAACTAATATTCTTGTCAAATTCTGGTTAACAGGACTATTATATATACCATACAATATAATATTATATATAATGGATACCTAATATATTAGAGATTATATATATATATATATATAAAATAGGTAAATAGATACCTATTATAATATGGAGATAACAGATCTGGGATAAGGTATTGGCTTTTATGGCTAATATAAAGTAGGGGTCAGTAAATTACAGCCCACTGGCAGCCTGTTTTTTTGTAAATAATGTTATTGGAATCCCGTAATGCTCAACCATGTGTGTATTACCTATGGCTGTTTTTGTACTCAACATCGTTGTTGAGTGGTTGCAACTGAGACTATCTGGCTTGGAAAACCTAAACTACTAACTCTCTGACACTTAATTTAAAAAGTTTGCTGACTCCTAAGATAAAGAACGTTGTGAGGTGCTAATATAGCTTTTATTTTAGAAAACAATTTCAAAACTTTCTACAAACACAAGTGTAATTCTATTGCCAGACTGAAGATGTTAACTCAATTACAGACTTCCAAACACTTTGAAATTCTGATATGGATACAAATCATGAAGAAAAGGAGAAAGCATCTATATAAATTGTTTATTATATAGGGAGTCTTATAATACTGAGTATAGGAAGTACAATAAAGCATGTGTATACAATAGGAGACAGTACACAAAGCATTGAGCTTAAAAATACCTCGCTACTTAAAAAATATTTCCCTGAGTGATTCTGAGGTACAGTTAGAATGGAGCACCCTGGCTTTAGGGACTAGAACTAAGATTGAGTGGAAATTATAGATAGGCAAATACTGACTCGCTAGAGAGAACAATTACGTGATAGCTATCCCAACAGTAAAACATGCTATCCATAAAACCAGAAGTATGTCTGTATGGATGCTTAATTTAAGACAGAGGAGAAATAAGACTAATTGAGAAATGGACAGCTTTTCCAATAAAAGTCAACGCATTTCAATTCTTTATGAAATGAAAAAAACAGTCTTTTAAGTTTTTACTAGATATATTAGAAACACAGCAGCCAAAAGGAGCCACTGCAGTTTGTGGATGGGAATTTTTTCATGGTTAGAAATCTTTTCCTCTCACTGGAAAGATTGATACATAATCAGAGTGAAGTTATAAATGTATTCTATTTGTGGACAGTTTGAGGCTGTAACAAACAGTGCTCCATGACATTGTTATCTGTGCCCTCCTGCTCATGTGCATTAGTTTCTGTAGGGCGCATCTTGTCCAGACGTAGAATTGCTGGGTTGTAGGACCTGTGTATCTTCAACTTTGATAAGACCAAATGTTTAAGTAGTCACAACAGGTTATACTCCTGTAGTACTCTGAGAGTTCCCTTTGCTCTGCATTCTTATCCACACTTAATTTTGTCAGATTTTTTAGTTATTGCTAATTAGGTAAGGGTGTAAGCAAAGAGTGTATAATTGTGGCTTTGATTTGCATTTACCTGACTACTAATGAGGCTGAGAACCTTTTCTTATGTTTATTGGCAGTTTGGGTAACTTTTGTGAGGTTCTGTTTTAAACATGGGTGTTTTGCTGTTAATTGGGTAGGTTTTCATTGGTTTATTTTTTTAGAAGTTCTTACTGTGGACACTTGACCGTTTCAGTTGTTTGTGGAGAAAATGTCTTTTCCAATTCTATGCCTAAACTTTTCTTCTTATGTTTGAATAGTGTTCTTAATTTTAAGTAGCTGAATTTACCAACTTTTTTTCCTAGTGCTTATACGTTCTATGTCTTGCTTAAGAAACCTGGGATTGGAGTCGGGGATGCAAAATGGGTGAAGGTTGGGTCAAAAGGTACAAACATTCAGTTATTTGTAAGTTCCAGTGATGTAATGTTTAGCATGCTGGTGATAGCTAACAATATTGTATTGTGTATTTGAAAGTTGCTAAGAGAGTAGGTCTTAAAAGTTCTCATCAAAAGAAAAAATTATAACTATGTGAGGTGATGTATGTTGAATAAACTTTTCGTGGTACTCATTAGTCGTGTATACATATAAAAAATCATTATGTTGTACAGCTTAAACTTACACAATGATATATCAATTATGTCAGTAAAATGTTTGGCATGGGGACTTTTCCCTACCTAGAGCATAAAGAACTTTCAGTTATTACCTTAAAAAGCTTTGTGGTTTTGCCTTTTTTTGGGTCCACTTGAAGTGGGTTTTGTGTAGAGTGTGAGGTAAGGATTTGACTTAACATGATACATGGATAACATTTTTCCTAGAAGCATTTATTGAAAAGCCCATTTCCCCCTCATTTTGATCTTTACTACCACTTGGTAGTGAGTATCTATATTTGATGCATCCATTTGATCTCTATTCTGTACTGTTGGTCTCTGTGTCCTCATTTTTTTAAATTTTTTATTAAGTTATTACTAATATGCACTCTTATGAAGGTTTCACATGAAAAAACAATGTGGTTACTACATTTACCCATATTATCAAGTCCACACCCATACCCCATTGCAGTCACTGTCCATCAGTGTAGTAAGATGCTGTTTGCATTCTCTGTGCTACACTGTTTTCCCCATGATTCCCCACACCATGTGTACTAAACATAATACCCCTCAATCTCCTTCTCCCTCCCTCCCCACCCGCCTCCCCCCACCCCTTCCGTTTGGTAACCACTAGTCCCTTCTTGGAGTCTGTGAGTCTGCTGCTATTTTGTTCCTTCAATTTTGCTTTGTTGTTATACTCCACAAATGAGGGAAATCATTTGGCACTTGTCTTTCTCCACTTGGCTTATTTCACTTTGCATAGTATCCTCCAGCTCCATCCATGTTGTTGCAAATGGTAGGATTTGTTTCTTTCTTATGGCTGAATAGTATTCCATTGTGTATATGTACCACATCATCTTTATCCATTCATCTACTGGTGGACACTTAGGTTGCTTCCATATCTTGGTTATTGTAAATAGTGCTGCAACAAACATAGAGGTGCATATGTCTTTTTGAATCTGAGAAGTTGTTTTCTTTGGGTAAGTTCCTACGACTGGAATTCCCCGGTCAAATGGTATTTGTATTTTCAGTTTTTTGAGGAACCTCCATATTGCTTTCCACAATGGTTGAACTAGCTTACATTCCCACCAGCAGTGTAGGAGGGTTCCCCTTTGTCTGCATCCTCACCAGCATTTGTTGTTCTTAGTCTTTTGGATGCTGGTCATCCTTACTGGTGTGAGGTGATATCTCATTGTGGTTTTAATTTGCATTTCCCTGATGATTAGTGATGAGGAGCATCTTTTCATGTGCCTGTTGGCCATCTGAATTTCTTCTTTGGAGAACTGTTTCTTCATATCCTCTGCCCATTTTAATTGGGTTATTTGCTTTTTGGGTGTTGAGGCGTGTGAGTTCTTTATATATTTTGGATGTTAAACCCTTGGTGGATATGTCATTTACAAATATATTCTCCCATACTGTAGGATGCCTTTTTGTTCTGTTGATGGTGTCCTTTGCCATACAGAAGCTTTTTAGTTTGACGTAGTCCCATGTGTTCATTTTTGCTTTTGTTTTCCTTGCTCGAGGAGATGCGTTCAGGAAAAGTTGCTCATGTTTATATTCAGGAGAATTTTGCCTAAGTTGTCTTCTGAGAGTTTTATGGTTTCATGACTTACATTCAGGTCTTTGATCCATTTCGAGTTTACTTTTGTGTTATGGGGTTAAACAATAATCCAGTTTCATTCTCTTGCATGTACCTGTCCGATTTTGCCAACACCAGTTGAAGAGGCTGTCATTTCCCATTGTATGTCCATGGCTCCTTTATCGTATATTAATTGGCCATATATGGTTGGATTTGTATCAGGGCTCTCTAGTGTGTTCCATTGGTCTATGGGTTTGTTCTTGTGCCAGTACCAAATTGTCTTGATTACTGTGGCTTTGTAGTAGAGCTTGAAGTTGGGGAGCATTATCCCCCAGATTAATTCTTCCTTGTCAGGATTGCTTTGGTTATTCGGGGTCTTTTGTGGTTCCATATGAATTTTAGAATGATTTGCTCTAGTTCATTGAAGAATGCCATTGGTATTTTAATAGGAATTGCACTGAATCTTTAGATTGCTTTAGGCAGGATGGCCATTTTGACAATATTAATTCTTCCTATCCATGAGCACGGGATGTGTTTCCATTTATTGGTATCTTCTTTAATTTCTCCCATGAGTGTCTTGTGGTTTTCAGAGTATAGGTCTTTCACTTCCTTGGTTAGGTTTACTCCTAGGTATTTTATACTTTTTGATGCAACTGTGAATGGAATTGTTTTCCTGATTTCTCTTTCTGCTAGTTCATCGTTAGTGTATAGGAATGCCACAGATTTCTGCATATTAATTTTGTATCCCGCAACTTTGCTGAACTCAGATATTAGATCTAGTAGTTTTGGAGTGAATTCTTTAGGGTTTTTTTATGTACAGTATCATGTCATCTGCAAACAGGGACTGTTTAACTTCTTCCTTGCAATCTGGATGCCTTTTATTTCTTTGTGTTGTCTGATTGCCGTGGCTAGGACCTCCAGTACTATGTTGAATAGAAGTGGGGAGAGTGCGCATCCTTGTCTTGTTCCCGATCTTAAAGGAAAAGCTTTCAGCTTCTCACTGTTAAGTATAATGTTGGCTGTGGGTTTGTCACATGTGGCCTTTATTATGTTGAGGTACTTGCCCTCTATACACATTTGTTGAGGGTTTTTATCATGAATGGATGTTGAATTTTCTCAAATGCTTTTTCAGCATCTATGGAGATGATCATGTGGTTTTTATACTTCTTTTTGTTGATGTAGTGGATGATGCTGATGGATTTTCGAATGTTGAACCTTCCTTGCATCCCTGGAATAAACTCTACTTGATCATGATGCATAATCTTTTTGATGTATTTTTGAATTTGGTTTGGTAATATTTTGTTGACTTTTTGCCTCTATGTTCATCAGGGATATTGGTCTGTAATTTTCTTTTTTCTGTGGTGTCTTTGCCTGATTTTGGTATTAGAGTGATGCTGGCTTCATAAAATGAGTTTGGGAGTATTCCCTCTTCTTCTACTCTTTGGAAAACTTTAAGGAGGATGGGTATTAGGTCTTCACTAAATGTTTGATAAAATTCAGCGGTAAAGCCATCTGGACCAGGAGTTTTGTTCTTAGGTAGTTTTTTGATTACCAGTTCAATTTCGTTGCTGGTAATTGGTCTGTTCAGATTTTCTGTTTCTTTCTGTGTCAGCCTTGGAAGGTTGTATTTTTCTAGAAAGCTGTCCATATCTTCTATGTTATCCAGTTTGTTAACATATAATTTTTCATAGTATTCTCTCATAGTTCTTTGTATTTCTGTGGTGTCCGTAGTGATTTTTCCTTTCTCATTTCTGATTCTGTTTATGTGTGTTTACTCTTTTTTTTCTTGAAAAGTGTGGCTAGGGATTTATCTATTTTATTTATTTTCTCGAAGATCCAGCTCCTGCTTTCATTGATTCTATTGTTTTATTTTCTCGATTTTATTTATTTCTGCTCTAATCTTCATTATGTCCCTCCTTCTACTGACTTTGGGCCTCATTTGTTCTTCTTTTTCTAGTTTCATTAACTGTGAGTTTAAACTGTTCATATGGGGTTGTTCCTCTTGGGTGGGCCTGTATTGCAGTATGCTTTCCTCTTAGCATGCCTTCACTGCATCCCATAGATTTTGTAATGTTGAATTATTGTTGTCATTTGTCTCCATATATTGCTTGATCTCTGTTTTTATTTGGTCATTGATCCATTGGTTATTTAGGAGCATGTTGTGAAACCTCCATGTGTTTGTGGGATTTTCCATTTTCTTTGCATAATTTATTTCTAGTTTCATACCTTTGTGGTCTGAGACACTGGTTGGTAAAATTTCTATCTTTTTTGAATTTACCGAGGCTCTTTTTGTAGCCTAGTATATGATCTCTTCTTGAAAATGTTCCATGTGCACTTGAGAAGAATGTGTATTTTGTTGCTTTTGGGTGTAGAGTTCTGTAGATGTCTGTTAGGTCCATCTGCTCTACTGTGTTGTTCAGTGCCTCTGTCTCCTTACTTATTTTCTGTCTGGTTGATCTGTCCTTCAGAGTGAGTGGGGTGTTGAAGTCTCCTAGAATGAATGCATTGCATTCAATTTCCTCTTTTAATTCTGTTGGTATTTGTTTCACATATGTAGGTGCTCCTGTGTTGGGCGCGCATAGATATTTAAAGTGGTTATATCCTCTTGTGGGACTGATCCTTTTATCATTATGTAATGTCCTTCTTTGTCTCTTGTGACTTTCTTTGTTTTGAAGTCCATTTTGTCTGTTACTAGTACTGCAACTCCTGCTTTTTCTCCCTATTCATTGCATGAAATATCTTTTTCCTTCCCTTCACTTTTAGTCCGTGTATGCCTTTGGTTTAAAGTGTGTCTCTTGTAGGCAGCATATAGATGGGTCTTGTTTTTTTATCCATTCAATGACTCTGTGTCTTTTGATTGGTGCATTCAGATCATTTACATTTAGGGTGATTATTGATAGGTATGTACTTATTGCCATTGCAGCCTTTAGATTCGTGGTTACCAGAGGTTCAAGGTTAACTTCCTTACTATCTAAGAGTCTAACTTAACTCACTTAATATATATTACAAAAACAATATAAAGGTTCTTTTTTTCTCCTCGTTTTTCTACCTCCTCTATTCTTTATATATTTGGTATCATATTCTGTACTCTTTGTCTATCCCTTGATTGACTTTGGGGATAGTTGATTTAATTTTGCTTTTGCTTAGTAATTAACTGTTCTACTTTCTTTACTGTGGTTTTATTACCACTGGTGACAGCTATTAAACCTTAGGAACACTTCCATCTATAGCAGTCCCTCCAAAATACACTGTAGAGATGGTTTATGGGAGGTAAATTCTCTCAGCTTTTGCTTATCTGGAAATTGTTTAATTTCTCCTTCAAATTTAAATGATAATCTTGTCTGATAAAGTATTCTTGGTTGGAGGCCCTTCTGCTTCATTGCATTAAATACATCATGCCACTCCCTTCTGGCCTGTAAGGTTTCTGCTGAGACGTCTGATGATAGCCTGATGGGCTTTCCTTTGTATGTGATCTTATTTGTCTCTCTGGCTGCTTTTAGTAGTCTGTCCTTATCCTTGATCTTTGCCATTTTAATTACTATATGTCTTGGTGTTGTCTTCCTTGGGTCCCTTGTGTTGGGAGATCTTGCATCTCCATGGCCTGAGAGACTATCTCCTCCCCCAGATTGGGGAATTTTTTAGCAATTACCTCCAAAAAAAGACACTTTCTATCCCTTTTTCTCTCTCTTCTTCTGGTACACCTGTAATGCAAATGTTGCTCCGTTTGGATTGGTCACACAGTTCTCTCAATATTCTTTCATTCTTAGAGAACCTTTTTTCTCTCTGTGCATCAGCTTCTTTGTATTCCTCTTCTCTAATTTCTATTTCATTTATCGTCTCCTCCACAGTATCTAATCTGCTTTTAGCACTATCCATTGTATGTTTCATTTCTGGTACTGTGTTCCGTAATGATTGGATCTCCGACTGGAATTCATTCCTGAGTTCTTGATTATTTTTCTGTACCTCCATGAGTGTATTAATGATTTTTATTTTGAAATCCCTTTCAGGAAGATTCATAAGGTCGATTTCTCAGGGGTTGTATTCATAATTTTACTTTGAACCAGGTTTCTTTGACATTTCATATGTGTATATGGCGCCCTCTAGTGCCCAGAAGCTCTGCTGTCTGGAGCTGCCCAGCCCCTGAAGCAATGTTGGGGGTCCCAGGGGAGTGGTATTGGTGCCTGGGTGGAGGAAAGAGCTGTTTCTTGCTTCCCTGCTATGATGCCTGTCTTTTTTGCCAGAACCAGTGAGCCAAGCACACAGGTGTAAGCCTCTATGCTTTGCGTTTGCAGTTGCTGTAGACGGGCTTCCCTCTGGCTGGTCTAATGCCAGTTTAGGGTTTGCTGGTTTGGGAGCCAGGTGGGGCTGGCTGCGAGAAAGGCTCAGTAGGTTGTGTATCATGGAGGGGGTCCTTGGAGCTCTGTAGCCAGCCAAGGAGGTGAAGCACCTGAAGATCGTGAACGTTCCCAACCTGCTGGGCAGAGTGCACCCAGACAATTTTGTCTACCTGTCCTTTCTCCTGAGCAGTAAGCTCTGTGCAGTCCTTGCCCCTTTAGCAGCCCGCTTGCTGTTAGGAAGTCTCTCAGACTGCCCGCCTTTCTTTTGTCCCAGAACAGCCGGATATGGATCCCTGCTTTCCACAAGTGGCTGGAATCTCAATCTCTCCAGGTATTCTGCCTGTCTTAGCTTTCCAACCCCCTAATCATGAGAGTACCATGAAAACACCATGAAATGTAGGTTTGTGCTCCCAGATCAGATCTCTGGGGTTAGGTATTCAGCAGTCCCAGGCCTCCACTCCCTGTCCGCTCTGTTTCTCTTTCTTCCGCCTGTGAGCTCGGGTGGGAGAAGGGCCTGGGTCCCGCCGTGCCATGGCTTTGGTACATTACCCTGTTCCATGAGGTTTATTCTTTTCTCTAGGTGTATGTAGTTTGGCGCAGTCCTCTTTCCTGTTGCTTTTTCAGGATTAGTTGTATTAATTATATTTTCGTATAATATGCAGTTTTAGGAGGAAGCCTCTGTCTCACCTCCCACGCCGCCATCTTTAATCCTCTCCGTCTCTCTCGGTATGCTTATATCATTTCCACACTTTTATAATGTGATAGAGGAGGTCTTCTTACCTTGTTCTTCAGTAATTCCTGTTTTCTTAGGTCTGTGTAGTTTCTTTGAATTTTCTAGTCATTTTTGTTACTTCTGCATATAAAAAACATTGGGAATATGATAGATTTTTGCATTAAATCTTATCCATGAAATGGGAGTTCTCTCCATTTATTTAGGTCTTTAATGAGTTTTCTCATGTTTTTCCTAGGTTGAACCATATGAAATGTTTTTTATATTCAAAATATTTGAATGTTGGCTAATGCATGGTTCAACTTGATAGAACTCCAGAGAGCCCTCATCTTATATGGGTCTGTTCTCCCATTAGCCTTAGGTTAACTATTTTTACTATATTTCTACATTTTTCTCTTTGTTAGTGGTATACAAGTAGCCTTTGTTCTTAATTTAAATGTAGATTGTTCTGTGGAAATTTATGATTATAATCATCATCTGTGAATTATGTTTTTATTTTGCCTTTTCCTTTGATTTCTTTCTCTGGTATTTACTCATCAGCTGCACTTTAGTACACTGTTGAAATGCAGTGGTGACAGCAGGCATCTTTTATTCCCCTGATCTCCAAGAAAAAAAAACTTTCAAAATTTCACCAATAACTATGTTTGATAAACATATTTTGTGGATATGCTGTTCTGGATTTGATTTGATAATATTTTGTGTAGGATATTTTCTTTTTTTCTATTTGTGTTAATGAGCAAAATGTGCATGTTAGTTTTCTGCTGCCCTTCACAGATTATGCTGGTTTTATAAAATAATTGAGTGATATATTCGTTTTCTATCTTACGGTGGAGTATTGTGTTCTCTCCTTGAATGTTTGCTAGAACTCCTCAGTAAAGTCCTTGTGCTTTGTGGGAAGGTTTTTTATAATTGAATCCATTTCTGTAATGATCATAGGACTATTGAGGTCTTCTATTTCTTGAAATAGTATTTCTAAGAACTTACTGATTTTAATTTTTTTGTCCTAAGTTTATTTGGTAGCCTCATTTTTTAATGTATACAGTCTTAGTTGTAATGTTCTCTTTTTTATTCCTGAATTTAGTTTATGACTTTTTAATCAATCTCACCAGAGGTTTATCAGTTTTATTTGACTTTTGCAAAGAATTAACCTTCAGCTTCTATTGTATTGAAGGTGCAAAGGAAACAAATAGAGGACATGATTTTTAATCTGCTTTGGAGATTTGATAAGGGAACTTGGAGTTAAAAGTTCATGCTTGTTTCTAATTTTAATTTGTGAGTACCAAAAAGTGAATATGCTTATTAAACTGTCTAATTCTCGTTATCAAACTCTAGCTTGTCATTTTCTGTTTGTATTTTAGGTTTTCTAAATTTTTCTAGGTGTTTCTATTTTAGGTTTGAAGAAAATTCAAAACAAAAGTTTAGGGCTTAAATCCATATTTCAAGATACTTTTTATACTTACTATTATACTGCATATTGTATTTAGTACCACATGAAATTATACAAGTTTTAATATCCATAAGTAGAATATCAGTTCCATAACAAGAAAATTATTTATCTGCCTTACTAAAACTATGATGTTCTTGGTTTATTTTCAGTGTCATTTTTATAGGGTTTTATTTATTTACTAAATTTAATCCATACTTGTTTATCGTGAAATCTATTTAGTGATGTTCTTACCATTGA
The DNA here is from genome assembly GCA_032199065.1 of Smutsia gigantea. Classification (NCBI taxonomy): domain Eukaryota; kingdom Metazoa; phylum Chordata; class Mammalia; order Pholidota; family Manidae; genus Smutsia; species Smutsia gigantea. Next base: position 267,500 of record JAVSCE010002500.1, on the reverse strand, counting down.
ATATACCATTCTTTACAGAATACGAGTTTGGTCTGTATATCAAGTTATAAATCAAAGCTTAGTGTATTCCAACCATATTGGATTCATTGTGGTGCCTAATAATGTAAACATGCTCCTACTTCAGGATCTTTGCCCTTGCTGTTCCCTCTGCCTGGTCTGTGCCATACAGGTGTACGTTTGGCTTACCCCATCTCTTGTTTCAGTTCTTTGTTCAAACATCACTTCAAAAGAGGCCTTTCTTAATCACTGTTTGTTAGATCATGTATATATATATACACACATGCCATCTGTTGATTCCTTGAATTCTCCCTTGCTCTGACTTATTTTTCTTTGTAGTGTTGATTATCACCTGATAGTTGTCTCTCTCACTGTACTTGTATTACTTTCCTATTGTTGCTGCAACAAATTACCTTAAACTTCGTGGCTCAAACAATAAAAATTATTTTATAGTTTTGTAGGTCAGAATTCTTGTATGGGTTTCACTGGGTTTAAATCAAAGGGTCAGTAAGGATGTGTTCCTTTTTGAAGACTCTCAAAGAAAATCTGTTTCCTTTTGCCTTTTCCAGATTTTAGAGGCCTCCCAGTTCCTTGGCCCATGGCCCATTTTTCAGAGTCAACAACGTTGCATCCCTTGCTTATCTCTTCCACTTTTAAAGTTCCCTGTGATTACATTGGGCCTATCTGGTAACTTTCCCACTTTATGGCCATTAACTTAATCATGTCTGCAAAGTCCCTTTTGCCATATAAGGTAACACATTCACAGATTCCTGGGCTTAGGGCATGGACATCTTTGGGGCCCATTATTCTGCCTATCATAGCACTGGAATGTTAATACCTGACTTTTTGCTCTTTTGTGCAAGGCCCTGTTCTAGGCACTAGTTACAGTGAGTATTCAATAAATACAGTATTTCATATAATCTGAGATTAACAGTTTTTTTCATATTTTAACATCTCTGAAACTAAAATGTGTCTTAAAATTGCTATTGGACTAATTGAAGTTGGGTTCTTTCAGATATTTGAGTTTGCTTCTGCTAAGAACCTGGATTGCCAATCTAACTTGAAGCACTAAAACTTAGGTATTTTAGATCACACAGGTACTGTGAATTCATATCTGCAAATGTGCATGAAACACCTTGTGTGAGAGAAGCCATTTTGTGTCTTAGCTTTATTTGAGGATCCTTCTTAGACATCTCATCTCAGGACTTGTTCTTTCTTAGGATTTCATAAGATAATGTGTCTGATACTTGTTGGCTTCCATTTGATGTCCCAACTTTATTTGAAGGTTCTTAGACTGCCCATTGCAGGGTATATCTTCTTTGTAGTGCATAAAGTACTGCATTTTACAATTGCTGTTTTATTAGTGTCAATGAAATAAGGTATTTATTTTTGAAGGAATGAAATGACAGTGTACTTACATGCTTTCTTTGTAATCTGTGGCTTCATCAGCTTTGTGCAGAGGACATGGGTGTGATAAGCCTTCAACTAAAATGTTAAATCGTCACAATTGATTTTAGTTTTGAAGAAGTTTTTGTGACATTTATTAAAGTACTCTAAAGAAGTACATGGAAGGTTTCTGTTTCTAGGTAGGATGTATGTAGCTGGCAGTAGATTAGCATTCTTACTTAAAACAGCTAGAATAGCCAGATAAGAGAACGGTTTGAAGGTAGCAGAGTAACAGGGAAAATTGCAGAGGCTGTGACTCTGGAAAAGGAAACTCTGTAGAAGGCAGTTGGCTTTTGCAGTTGCTTTTTGCCCTGGGAACTCTGTTAATTGTGGATGCATTTCAAATCTAGTTGAGAGTAATTGGGGGCAGGATGGGGACAGAATCAGAGCTTTTGGCAGATACTTGGGATGCCTCAAGCATAAGGCCCGTTTTCCTCTCAGGACTTTGGCCAAATGCTGGGCTTCTGCTGGGCAGGAGGCTAAAAACTTAAGTAAAAAGCAGAGTGGAGTTTTTACCAGTCTAAGAAGACAAACATAGATTTTAGGATCACTGGCAGAGTCGGTCCCACAGAGTATCTTAGTTGAAAATTGTGGATGGCTAAAGACAGACAAGTAGACTAAATCTTACCAAAGCCGTAAACCAGCCTCAGCATAGTTGCTGATCAAAATATTAAGCCATCACAGAATCTGCAAAGTAAAAGGAATGTTGGACCTTCTTTAATGTAAGATAACATCTGAAGCCTTTAATTTTCTATATGTACTTCCACTATGGAGCCAAAAAGGCTTTGCTACCAAAAGACAGGGCCACATAATCGACCAGAAGATGAAAAACTAACAATAGAAATGGACCCATAAGTGATCTTGAAAATTCAAGTTATCAGACAAGGATATTAAAGTAGTTATGATTAATATGCTAAAAACATGAAAAGAATTTCAACTGAGAATTAGAATCTGTAAGATAAATCATGAAGATTCTAGAACTGAAATATATAGTATCTGAAATGAAGACCTCATTAGATTGGTTTAATAGCAGGTAAGACATAGCAGAAGATAGGATTAGTGAACTCAAAACCAAGTCAATGAAAAATATCCAAACCAAAACATGGAAAAAATAATGAAAAACAACACAGAAAAGACTGCTAGACATGTGGGACTTCATAAAAAGGTATGTATTGCATCTGTTTGTAGTTCCCCAAAAGGGAAGTATATGGTGAAAGCAATATATGAAATATAATAGCTAGAATTTTCTGAAACTATCTGATAAAAGATAGCAGCTCAGGTTGAAGAAGTTCTGTGAACCCTGAGCAAGATAAATATAAAGAAAACACACAGTAGCATTTTGGAATAAGGCTGCTGAAAATTAAAGATAAAAACAATTGGAAGATGACTAATTTTCACTGGAAACAATGTAAGCTAGAAGACAAGTGGATTGGCATGTGAAAAACTGATTTAAAAAATTCTTGACTTAGAAATAGATTTCTAATGAAAGTATCCTATAAAGAAAATAAAGCCAAAATAAATATATTAGCCAACCAAACCTGGGAGAATTCAATCCCGACAGATCTGCATTAAAAGAAATACTAAAGGGGGGTTCTTTAAGCAGAAGTAGGTAATCTCCAATAGAAATATGGAAATACAGAAACAGAGGGAGGGCAACTATTTGAGTAAGTGTAACTAAACTGTTTGAAACAATAATAGTGAAGTTTAAAATATGTATAGAATAAAATTATGACAACCATGTAAAAAAAAGGGGGTTGGTAAATGTAGGTGTGAGACTGATACGATCAGGAAAGTGGTGAAAGTAAAGTTTAAAGTAGATTGACTTGTCAGGTTTGCATGGCATATTCTCTTTAAAATCACTAAAAATTAATAAAATATTAGCAAATTAATAGAATAAAAATGAAATAATAAAGTAATCCAAAAGAAGGCAATCAAGGGTAAAAGAAAAAAAGGTAGATAAAATAAAAAAACCTATAGTAAAATGGAAGAAACAAACCCAAATGTATCAACCATTATATTAACTATATGTGAACTAAATATTGTAATTTTCTAAAAAAATGAGACTAAATTAAAAACAACACCCAGATGCTGCTTAAAGAAAGACTCTTTAAACCTGAAGTCACAGAATTTGAAAATATATTGATGGATGGGATTCTAACAGGATGACAACAGCATAGATTTTTAATCTCTGTAGATGTCCTTCTAAGAACATACAGAGCAATTAAAATATCTAATCCAAAAACTCATGGGCAACATCTACAACCATTCAGGGTAATGTGGTATCCCCTACAAATAACAAAATAGCTGGTGGGATAAACAACTGAAAGCTACAAGACCTGTGGTACTAGTGGATGTACAAGAGAAGTTAACTACAGGATATATGATGGATCCAAGAATTGCAAAATAATAAATTAGCTCAGAAAGCTATTTTGAGAATAACAGCTATGGTGGCCATCTTTCAAAAGTGACCTCCAGTGATTACCCCCCAGTACACAGAACCTCGTGTAGTTCCCTCCCACATTTTCTAGGGTTGCTCTGTGTGACCAATAGAATATGCCAGAAGAGATGGTATACCACTTCTGAGGTTCGATTATAAAAACACTGAAGCTTCCACTTTGGGCTCTCTGAGAGCATTTCCTCTGAGGAAAACCTGCTACCATGTTGTAAGGATTCAGACAGCCTGTTGGTCTTTCCCCATTTGAGCTTTTAGATGAGACTGCAGCCCTGGTCAACAGTTTGAGTGAAACCTCGTGAAAGATCTTGAGCCAGAACTGCCCAGCTAAGCTGCTCCCAAATTCCTGATCCACAGAAACTGTGAGGTAATTTTTGTTTTAAGCTGCAAGTTTCAGGGTGATTTGTTATGTAGTAGTAGATAACAAATTTAGCAAATGAAGCTAGAAGGGGTATGCACCCCAGATTGGTTGAGCACAGTTGCAGTAAAGGCCTGAAGGTGGATTAGAGCCATATGAACTCTCAAAATTAGGTAAAGCTAAAAAGCCCCATTTTGAGAAGAAACTACAGGGACTGCAATTCAAATTCAGTAGGACAGGGATAATAAAAGAAAAAAGCATTAATTAAGGGGAATAGAGCCAGGACATTTAAGAAAGTAAGCTTCCATAGTGTCTTGAAAAAAAAAAACTCTTTGAAGCATAGTTTATATAAGTGACATGTATATTTTAAGCGAATATAGGCAGGTGTATATACCCAGGCCACTACTGTAATCCAGATCCAAAACATTTTCATCACTTTAAGAAGTTCCTTTGGGCTCCATTAAAGTCATTATCAGTACCCTCAGCATCTGCTTTCTGTCAGATTAGATTTTTGCCCCCATAGTTTTGAATACTTCTCCAAAAAGCAACAACAGAGTGAGCTCTTAAGAGCTCTATGGCTGTGCACTAGCAAAAGTAAGTGAAATGACACCCTCTACAAGTTCGAGAAAATTAATTTTATTAAAAACAAGCAAAAGAAAAGTGTTGATGTCAAAATCCATACAAAATCTGAAGAAAAAGAAAAAACCAGGATAGCACCCTTACAAGGAAAGTTTCCCAGAAAGACATGCATGAGTCAAGAAAAGATGAGCCAAGGATTTAAAGTCTAGCCAAACTAGCCTTCAGTATAAAGGCTGGCAACAAACTGTCACTAACTTAATAGGACTAGGTTAGGTATTCTCATGAATGCTTTTTGAGGAATCTTCTAGAGAACTAGCTTCATACCATCAAGGAAGAGAATTAGACATAAAGAGTGACAAACATTAAAAATATTTCTACATTTAGAAGCAGGACTAAAGGAGAAAGTATATAATGGTTATATGGTCTGAAATTGTAGATATAACTAATGCATGGGAAATATACAAAAAATTTGAACTATTCTCAGTGATCATAATGACAACTGGTGATAATGTGAAATAAAGAAAAGAAGTAGCATTGTAATTTAGGTATTTCTAGTGTCTTTGAGAACTAGAATTTTCTGCTGGAGGAAAAAGGAGAAACAGATATAATTGTTATTTTAAAAAAGTAAATTTACCCTTTAGCCTGAATTTGAACAGAAAGTATTTGTATGAACTCCTGAGGTATTTTGTGCTTGTGTTAATGTGTGTGTTTTCATTTTGTAGCTCTGTTCCCTGAAAAAGCCTAGAACTGATCAATCCTGTTGCAGTAATTTTCTAGTGCCTAAACTGTGGTCTTGAAATAACATTTCCACCTAAAGAAACCAGGCTTACTTGTAGATAGGACTCCAGGCTAGAGGCAGAAAATGTACAAGATGAACTTAGAACATCTTGTGTTAAGAATAACAAGGAAGCCCACAAAGACTAAATTCTTGTCAGAAAGATTTGGGAGTCAACTGGAAGATCCTGTTGGCCAAAAGATAAGACAATTTGAGCATCAACATGGAAAATAACTGCAGTGAATTGAAACATATGTATGTGAATTCCTAGTAATATAGAGACTCACTGGTCATCTATATAGGATGTTAGAGAACTGTTAATTAAAAAAAAAACTTAATCTACATTTGTCACTGAGTCACCAAATAGTTGACAGGTCAAGTTTCTCTGGATTTCTAGTAAGTAAATAAGCAGGGAAAGATAGAACTGGAATATCAACATTTACCAATTCCCAGTGAATTAGTAAATCTAGGCGTTGAGCATATGTGGCTGCTGTTATCATAGGAAAAGACAACTAAATAACTATTCCTGATGGAGTAGACCTACAAATAGTTTCACCAAAAAATGAACCTGGATTTTATTAAATATTTCTTAATACCAGGTCTGGCAATTTTGTCCTGTAATGGGCCAGATAGTAAGTAGTTTAAATTTGGCAGCCAGATGGTCTCTACTGTCACAACTACTCAACTCTGCTCTTGCAGCACAAAACCAGCTATTGAGAATATATAAGCAAGTAGGTGTAGCTATATTGCAGTAAAACTTCATTTGCAAAAACAGGCAGTGAACCAAGGTTTTTAAACCTCCACTCCAGATCCAACTATCACTGAAAATATGCACAATAGAAAAATACTACACTTTGGGAATGCAAATATCAAAGTCAAGATATAGCAAATTATTACAGAACAAATGATGGGAGTTCTTCAACAAATATCATAGAAGAAAGAGATCACAGGAATTTATAAATGAGAGTCTTTTAAAACAGGCAAAACTTTATACCCTATGCTTAGGGAGGCAGACAAGTGGTAAGACTGAAGAAAATTAAGGTAAACACAAGTCTTGGAAGTGAGTAAAAGAGGTTGTGATTGGGAGGGAGCATGTCAAGGGCTTCTGAAATAGTTTTGTCTACTGTCATGTTTGGGGATTACAAAGATGTGTACCTTATAATTGGCTAAACTGTACATTTATCCAGTTGTCTGCATTTATGTATATTTGACATTAAATGTTTTAAACGACAAGATGAAAGGATGGAAAAAAATCACCAAGCAAATTCTAACCAAAAAATTTACTTTTGATACAGAATGTATTTCTAGAGATAGAGACATTTTGTAAGAAGATTTAAGAATCATAAATCTGTATGCACCCAGTAACAAGCTTCAAACATAAAAGGAAATAATCCACAGTCACAGTAGGAAATTTAGAAGAAGCATATTGCAGATAGGTATAAATAGTATCTACGAAAAATGTGGCTTAGTATTTGAAAGACTTTTCTTTTTAATTAGAGTTCTTTTTACCTAGAAATTTACTATTTACTGGAAATATGTTTAAATCTTTGTTTAAATTAAATTTGAAGTTTGTAAGATAGATATCTTCTTGACAGATAATCTAAGTGAAGTCCCCCAATTTTTTTCCTAACATTACACTGAAGTTACATTTAACTTTGAATATTGATAACTACTCACTATTCAACTTTGTACTGTTGGGAACAATAACTCCAAGTGATTGGAATAACTGTAATCCCAATTTATAAATAGACCAAGGTCAATGAGCTTCCAAAATGGCTCAATTATTTGCATATGGTTTAGATTTTGCTAGCAGAAGTTAACCTTTCTTCCTTTTTTAAACAGGGGTTCTGAAGGAAAATTAAATGACTGCCAGATAACATTTGTAAATGAAATCTTCAAGATTGAAAGACCTGGAGCCCATCCTCTTTCACTGGCAGATGGAAAGTTTTTAAGTACGGATTTTTCTTACGACTTCAGACAACATATACGTACATGATTGGCATTTTAAGTGCCCAGGAAAAACTTTTGAGGAAATATAAAACGAGACCATACACACTTATTTTCAAGACAACAGTTTTGATCTGAGATCTGTCTTTGTTTAATGGATTTTTCTCAAATGATAAAATTTGTTTTCAAAGAAATATTTTCTCATCTTGTGATTTTACTGCCTTTTTTTTTTTGCTGTTTCCTTTTATTACAGATTCTGTCCAAATAAAAAACCATTTCAGCAATTTTAAGGCCATTCAGGATGCATCTTTAATAATGAAACTTATTTTTATCCCCTTAGACCCTGAGAAGAATAATGCTGGTTGAGCCTTGAATTTCTGGGAGGCAATAATTGAGTTTTATATAATCATTGGACCATAAGAATGTAGTCCTACCTCTTCACTGTACACATTTTATTTGCTTAATATAATACATCTAGTTGGTAACAAATATGACTAGATTCTAGGTCTTTTCATTGATGTTTCAGTTGCTATCTTTCAAAATAGGTTAGTGTCTTAATATTCTTAATTCTGAATTTTTTTGTGAGGAGCAATCCATTGGCTTTATGGCACATGTCAATATCTAGGATATTCTGGAAAACAAATACTCAAGACTAAAGGGTCCTGCTTAAACTCTTACCATCATTGTGCAAGAATAGGACAACACCTTTTACACACCAATAAGTAGATTTTCATGTTAACATTGAATGGTCTTAAGCCGTTGTCTTTTTTTGAGGCTGCAGTGCTAATATATTTAGATTTGAATTAACTTTAATTAACTTTAAGTCATACTTTGTTTGACTACTTGTATGGTTATATCCCAGGAATAAAGGTAACTTGATGAGTAAACTTATTTAAGTGATTTAATAGTTCTCAATAAACCACAATGGAAAACCAAGGTTGATTAGATTTTTCTCGTGTCTTTGTTCTATCCCACTCATGGTATTTTATCTATCTGCATGTATTTCTCTCTTGTTCCTAATGCTAATCATCTTTTAGATACTCACCTTTGAACTTGTGTATAAGAAAACCATTTCATAGCCGTAGCCAGACTGCCACTGATTAGATCAGTCTCCAAACCAAAATTCTTACATGCCTTTCGCATTTCACATCTCTCGTGTGTCCATTACTTACATATTGTCACAGTTACCTTAGCAGAAGTAAAACAAAATTGTAATCTTGCATTTGTTAACAAGAATGTAGGCAGTGATCAGTCAGAAGGTACTAATCAGTAGCCTTCTCCTTTGTTCTCATTTGTCAAGTACTGCTTCCCATTTCCTTTTTATTCTTAGATCACCTCTGATGTTGTAAATTTTCTCAAAATGTATTGTGTACATTTGTCAGAATTCAGAGTATAAAACTATATAAATTCAAACAATATAGAACTCAGAAGAGATAATCACTCTAGCAATGTATGTCATTGTAGACATGGTTCTATATAATTCATCTTTGTGTATTTATACAATTCATTTTTTTTTAATTCTCCAGTTTCCTTTTTGAATTTAATATACCTGTCCATCTCTGTATTATAGTTCTTGTAAATTTATTTTTCTTAAAATCTATCCAACTATTTCTCTTTTTGTTGGCATTTAAATTTAACTTTTGGTATTATGAACATTAAGACTTTTTGTGTACAGTTATATGTTTTTTACATTATAAGGGAATACTTTGGCAAAAGGTGTTTGGATTTGGGTGGGAGTTTGGGGGGCACAGACACAGTGAATGGTACCTTTTACTTGCCAGAATTTTGAATGAATTGACAAGATTAGAAATGTCACTTCTGTTACTAAAAGAGTGTATTGGGGGCATAGCTTGTATGGGAACCAAAATGGGCTTGCTAATCCCTAACGGCCCTCCCCTTCCTATTGCTCACCCAAGGAAGGTTTGAATCTGCAGAATAGATAGTACCTATACTTGAAACCAATATAATATTGTATATCAACTATACTTCAATACCAAAAAACTATATGGTACCTAACAGTTCCATTTATTTAATAGTTGGGTCCAAATAACTTTGTTTGGCAGAAAATTCTATTTCCCTTAAAATTTGAAGATATGGTGCCCCAGTGAGTTAACTTCATTGTCCCTGGGCATATTGGTACACATTTGGGGAACTGTGGGTCTAGTCAACAAGAATTTTTAAGTCAAAATTACACATGACTGTCATGGTTGCAGGCAATTATACCTGCATATGCCTGGGCTCCATCCCTGAAATACTCGTAAGCCTACAGTGAGGCTCAGGCGTTTATTCTTAAAGTCCCATACTTGATAATTCCTTAAGGTTCCTTTCTCTTCATTAAAAATGCTGTATGCTATTTTCATATGTTTCCTTTATAGGATTTATAGACATAAAAATGATACGACTGGGCTTGCTATAATTTTGTTCTTTGTAGGGAAAAATGACCCTGAATGTGACTTTTGTGGTGGAGACCCAGATAAGAAATGCCATTCCTGCTCTTGTCATGTATGTGGTGGAAAACAGGAACCCAACATGCAGCTTCTATGTGATGAATGTAACATGGCCTATCATATTTACTGCCTGAATCCACCGTTGGATAAGGTCCCTGAAGAAGAATACTGGTATGATTATCAGGGTTTTTTTTTTTAACATGTTAAGAATTGAATGAGAAATTGACATTTGAAACACCAGAGGTAGATTTTGAAAGCTACATAGTGTGTATTGAAGTGCTTAAAATTTTATAAGCAAGGTTATTTGGCATTGATAACCTTTATTTGATTATTACAACAGCTTCTGAGCTGGTCTCTAGCTCATGTTTTAGTCCCCTCTGGTCACTTCTCCAATACTGAAGCCTGTTCTTTCAAAAGTGAAAATCTAATTGTGTTACCTCTTCTTTTTCAGAGGCTGTATGTTGCCCTACAGGGCCCTGCACAACATTTTAAAGTTATTTTCCCAGCTGTATCTCTTACTGGTTTCCTTTTCCATTTCCCCAATACTCCACATTCTAGCCAGATTATCTTTCAGCTTCTTAAATCATGTTCTTTTTATCCTCTAGGCTTTTACACTTGACACATTTTCTTCTTGGAAACACTGTCTTCTTTGCTTAACTTCAGGTTTTCACCTAAGTATGACTTCATCTAGGAATCTTTTGTGGATAGTCCCCTCTACCCTCCAGTTATTTTAGGTGCACCTGTTATGTTCTGTAGTTCTTAATAGTTAGTAAATACTTGCATATGCTAGATGCTAAAAAAGTGCTTTATATGGATTATCGTACTTAATCCTATGAAGCTAATAAGTAGAACGTCACCAAAGTTAAATCTACTGAGTAGTGTTAGTTACAAAAGAAATAATTACAGAAACGGAAAAATGTGCCCCAAATTATAAAGAACTTTTAAATGTTCCATTAAGGAGTTTTTCTTTTTAAACTATGGGCCGTGGTACTAGCATGGAGGGTTTAAGTTAGAGGGATGACATCCTCAGAAACACTAACATCACAGTTGGGTATCTGGTATCATCATGAGCAATAGACTTGTTTTCCGTTCCTTTGGTCTCTCCCCGCCTGTCGGGAAGGTTGCTAACTGTATTAAAACAGAACCTCTACTAGGGGTGGGAGGAGAATGGAAGGAATATAATTTCTTCCTGTCATCCCCTACCACTGCCTTGCATGGTCACAGCCCGAATTTCACTATCACCAGGAAGTACATTTTTTAAGTCTCATATTTTCCTTCTCTTTTGTTCTTGTGGATGATAAGTTCCCACCTCTCTAAAATGCAAACCCTTCTACGTGCTCTCACAGTTCTGTATATTCTTTTGCCTTTTCAGGAATTTAACTCCTGGAGTTAATTCTTCTCCCAAATTGCCTTACTGGATCATTCTCAGTAGTATCCTAGATTCTCTTTTGAGTACACACACAGACACACACACACACACCCCTTTCTCTTGATCCCATTTCTCCCGCCAGCTGCCTACCCCATTTCTGTTCTCTTCATGACAAAGCTTCTGAAGAACTATCTCCACAGACTATTTCTAATTTCCTCTCCTCCCATTCATACCTCAGCACTCCAATTTGACTTTCCTTCCTACTACTACACTGTATCTGCTTATGTTAGACTCAGAAATATTCCGTGATGCCAAACCCAATGGTCACTTCTAAACCCTCTCCTTACTCATATGGCTCAGTTGCTCTCTTTTTATAGGTTGTGTTTATGATACTACATGATATAATTTTCCTCCTACTTCACTTGCCTTTTCTTCTTAGTCTCTTGTTAGTTTTCTCTCATTTGCCAGATTTCAGAGTTTCCCAAAGCACTACTTAAACCTGTTTTCTATCTTGGCTGCTTGTTCCTTAGATGACCTTACCCAGTCATGAGACTTTAAATACAAAACTAATAGTTCTGAATTTGTATCTTCAGATCTAATTTCCCCTGAGTTTTATAATCCTGCTTATTTGATTGGCATCACAAAATTAGTCCAGTGGAGATCGTGATGTCCACAAACATGCCCACTAAAATACTTCTCTCCTAATCTTCAGCACATAAAATTATCATTGACTTATTCAGGCCAAAAAGCTAAACTTCATCTTTGATTCCCTCTTTGCCCCCCCTTACAAACTCTATATCTAATAATATATGAGCATATATTGTCACTTCTCCATCATCTTTCTCTCCCCTTATCCCTCAGTTCAAATCACCTTCTCTTCCCTGGACTTTATATAAATGCCTAACTAGTTTCCTTGCTTTCACATTGCCCACCAGCTATCCCTTAATCCCATAGGAGACCACTGATTTTAAGTCCTTAATCAGGTTACTGTCTAAAACCCCCTAATGTCTTTCTATTACCCTTAAAATCTAGGCACTTGCCATCTATGACCTGGCCCGTGCCTACTCATTTACTAAACTTCAACTATACCCTTTATGTTCTTCAAAGCATACATACCATTTCTGCTTAGGCCTCAGGACCTTCATGCTGAATATTTCTTGGGAATGCCTTCCCTGGCTTCTTACTACTGCATATTTGATCATAAACATTTTCCCCCAGCCCCAAATTACTGGCTTGCACGTAGGAAGTTCTGAACAAACCTGATGAAGGAATGAAGCCCAGGGATGTGTGAAGGATAGAATAAAAAGATTGTCTTAGATTACTCTGGAAGATCTCTACATTTACATTAAGGTGCTTCCCTTTACCTGGGACTCCTTAACCTTAAATCATCTTCTTTACTACTTGAAATCATGTCTGTATATTTAATCCCTGAACTCACTTTCTTTTCAGACAGAGATAATACCTGCTTTAACCACAGATCTTTGATAAAATTATAGTACAAAAGCACATCAGGTAAAATACAGTCTTTATTAGAACAAATTAATTTTTGGAAGCTTTCCTGATTTTTGTAATTAGAAGGGTTTTACTTGATAGTATTTATTGCCTTCTCATACATAATTTCATCTTGAATTTGTCTCTGTGTCTCACTGCCTAACTTTCTTAGATTTAGGGACTGAATTATTACATTTTTCTTTCCTAGAGTACTGAACAAGATATTTCATAATTAGGCAGGCATAATTGACTAGTGGGGATAGGCATTGTCATTGCTCTGTAGGCCACATGGAATACATAATTATGAATGGAAAATATAGACACACTTAATAATGGGAGTAGTGGACAGTAGATCTTTGTTAGGATATTCCCAAAGTTACCATTCCTTGGTGACACAAGAATAGTCCCATGTCATTCTATGGATGTATTTTGCTTCTTAGATTTGATTTAAAGCAGCTTATAATGATATACAGGTTACATTAGTGTGACCAATTACAAATAGGCTAAAGGAAAAGCAAGTACAGGGAAATAAAATTAAGCTGTGGATAAGGCTAATATAAACAAACATCCTTGAATCCTGTATACTTGTAATAGGCTCTACATTTTTGACTGAAAATTCTAGTAATGAATTTAGACGAGTTTCATCAGTTGTATAGCTCAGTGTTCAATCTAGAATCATCTTGTTTTAGTTTTCTTTTAATGATAACTTCAAATAAATGACTTCCATTCTCAGGGTTAGTGGTAAGGTTCATGGTGCCATTTGAACTGGATGACTGTGTGGCTTTTGAACTGAATTCAAGATTTTATATTAATATCTTTTAAGTTCTCTAAAAGAATGATGGTGTTTTTTTGCCTTTCCTAACTATATAAATCTTAAGTTTAATACTTAAATGCCAGCTGAAGCTCTATAAGATACACTAAGTATTACATCATAAAACTAGTTCTAACCTAGAAAGGCTTTAATATGGTATTACCAAAATTTATATTTTTCTCTTAAAGGTATTGTCCTTCCTGTAAAACTGATTCCAGTGAAGTTGTAAAGGCTGGTGAAAGACTCAAGATGAGTAAAAAGAAATCAAAGATGCCATCAGCTAGCACTGAAAGCAGGAGAGACTGGGGCAGGGTAAAGAAGAAAGTTTCCTATTCTTTCCAATTAGAATATTTATAACTGTAATGCAAGTTATAAAGTTCCAATACCAATAGTAGTGATGGTATAAATGATACTTTTAACTGTCAGAAATATTAACAACTATTTTTCATCATAAATTGTTAACTTTGATGTTACAATTGTTAATTATATATTTAATCATATAAATTGTTATATACTGTTAATCATATAAATAGTTGGGTTTCTATTTTATTCACATTTTATCAGAACTAAGGACTTTCTTTAAGATTTAATATAACTGATTTCTCAAACAGTTTGCTCTGTGACTTACCAGGGAATGGCTTGTGTTGGTCGCACTAGAGAATGTACTATTGTTCCTTCTAATCATTATGGACCTATTCCTGGGATTCCTGTTGGATCAACTTGGAGATTTAGAGTTCAGGTATGTTTATTGGCTTAGTTGAGAGGGTAAAATCAGGTATAGTCCAAATTGTAGCAATGTTATTGTCTAATGATTATAAATGGACTAACCTAGCTAGTATCACATGGCATTCAATTGTTAGAATGAAAGATTTTCTGTTGAACGTGTAGACTTCCCCATTGCTTGACAGAAAAACATATCATGGAATTAGGCACCAGCTCTGCCTTTTCATCACTTTGTTTTACTGTTCTGTTACAGTTAAAATAGTTAACATTACTGTTAAGTTTTCTAAATAATTTTTCTTGTCAAGAACTTAATACTTCAAATACTAAATTTTTTTCTTTAGGTCATATGGTAAGTTCTCATACAATGTCACTGAACTCCTAAAACTCCCTTCAGGCATTTTGTGGGGGGCCTTATCCTCTTGTAACAATGTCAAGATACTGGTCAGAGGAAGTGACAGATAATCCAAGGATAAAATTACTTCTTTTTTCCTCTTGAAGAAGAATCTATTGTATTTAGGAAATTTCTTCTTCAGAAAGGTAGTTTTAGCATTATGGAAAACTTGATGTGAAAACAAAAAATCTGTTAGGTAAAGCAGTTTCCAAACTGTTAAAAATTCTGAGCTTTAAATAGGAGCTGAGTGGCCCTGGTGCTTAGACCACTGATAAAAATTTTAAATTAATATAATACATGCATATAGCTTGAAAAGTTAAATACTAGTATATGATTTATATTTTAAAAATTCCCATTTTTTTCCTCAGAGATATCCACTTTAAAGTTTTATTTCTTCTGGATTTACTGCCTTATTTCTAAATAACATGCTTATACTGGTTTTATCCTCCTATTTTAGTTTTACTAAGTTTTTTCTATGGAAGATGAGCTTTTAGTTTAACACTTACACTCTGTCCTCCCATTCTTGGAATAGTTATATCATAATTTTGGCTGAATCAGTATTCAAGATTTATATCATTATGACTTTGGATCTATAAACACAGTAAAAATGCTATAAATAAATACAGTATAATAAAATAAATAAAACCAAATACAAAAAAAGTGTATTTTAATTGACTTGGTTTTTGTTTGTTCATTGTTTGTATACTTGTCACTAATTCATTCCCAAACTCAAACTCTTAAAAGCCCCCTTCATAAGGTCTTAGATGACTTTGAGGTTGTTGGCCTGAGCAACTAGAAGGATGGATTACCCATTTAGGAAGTGGGGAAGACTCAGAACAGATTTATTTTTATCAGGATTGGTGAGGTTGGGAATTGAGTGGTCCTGTCTTCTGAAGGACCTGATGTGTTGAAGGCCGAAATCCTGGTTGTGTTGCTCTTCCCAGCGGCTTCTGATGTGCTTCTTCCCTAGTCCACTAGGTGGGCTTGGATTTCAGCTTCCTTTCCTCTGCTAAGAACAGTTACATGATAAACAGGCAAGCTAGTATATTTCTCTCAGGTAATTTTAAGTATGCGAAGAAGTGGCATTGTTTCAGTCAATTGAAAAAGTATGGGAAACAAAAAGTAGGGCATTGAAGTAGTAGAATAGCATGAGTAAACTAAGAAAATGGGTAGTAGCATATTCGGGTAATGTTGAGTAGTTTGGGCTCAAACATTCGGGCTCCATGAAAGAGAAGCTGGAGATAAGGCTGGGAAAGAACATAGGAAGCAGATTGAGAGAGACTAATGTGTAATCTTTAATTTGGGCTTGATATACTATAAGACTAATATATTTTAAGCAGTTGAATATTCAAAGCAGATTTTTTTCTTAAAAGGGTCATTCTGTTTGTGATGGGTAGAATGGATTTGGAGGAACAAAACTGGAGGTAGTGAAAAAGGCTGTTTTAAGCATTCATGAGTCAAACTAAGAGCAGTGGAAGTTTGAGAGATTTAGGACATCAAGTCAACAGTAATTGTTGCCAAAAGGGATTGAAGAATAAAGGAAAAGAATGATTAAAACAACTCTTGCCTTTTTGACTTGTCCAAGGAACAGTACCATAATCAAAAAGAAGAGATAAGAAGGGAGATCTAGAGCACGGATAGTAAATTATTTTCTACCTGAATAGAGCTGGAATTACCAATAGACATAAGAGATGATTATTTAATTATTTTGAAACTCAGAATTCTAGGCCTGAGCAGTTTTAAGAGTCATCAGCTCAGTACTTAAGGAATATATAGTTAGAAGTGAAGTCAGTGAGCAGAAGATAGATCTCTGGGTGATGTTCAGTTCTTAGTTGGAGGGTTTTAGGATCTAATACTATATGTGAAAGCATTTTGTAAGTATAACTTAACTAACTGTTCAAAGGTATTTTGAGACTCTTATTTATTTTATAGGTGAGCGAAGCAGGTGTCCATAGGCCCCATGTTGGTGGAATTCATGGTCGAAGTAATGATGGGGCTTATTCTCTTGTCCTGGCTGGTGGATTTGCCGATGAAGTAGTAAGTTCTAATACAACCTTGTTCTTTAGAACCTGTCATGATCATTCATTAAAATACAGAAACTTTGTATAGAATATACCAAATACCATCTCTTTTTAGCATGGTTTTCATGTTGAAATGGTCAGTTCTATTCAAGTTACAGGGTAAGTCAATTGGCAGTCTTTAATGTTTGTGTGTACTGATTGGATGTACATGTACATGTGGTAACTGATAATTGCAGTGAAAATACATTCTCTACAGAGCTCATTTCTTTAAAATTAAACTTACTATTTTGGGATAATTGCAGATTGACATGTGGCATTAGAAATTCTATAGAGATCTCTGTGCCTTTTACCTATTTTCGCCCAATGGTAACATCTTGCAAAACTGTACTACAGCATCATAACCAGGATATCGACTGATACATTCACGACACTGAACATTTCCTTTACCATAGAGTCCCTCATGTTGCCCTTTTATAGCCACATCTACTATATCTGCTCCCACAACCCTTGACAATTCTCAAATTGTGGCATGTATTAATAGTTCATTTTTATTGCTGAGTAGTATAGCCCATGATACAGGTGTATGGCAGTTTGTTTAACCATTTACATGTTGAAGAATACCTGGGTTGTTTTGGTTTGGGGCTATTATAAAGCTTCAGTAAGCACTTGTGTACAGGTTTTTTTTTTTGTAAACAAGTCTTCATTTCTCTGGGATAAAGGCCTAAAAGTGCAATTGCTGGATTGTATGGTAGTTAACATGTTTAATTTTTTAAGAAACTGCCAAGCTGTTTTCCAGAGAGACTGTACCACTTTCAGTCCTATCAGCAGTGTCTGAGTGATCCAATTCTTCAACCTTGCCAGCATTTCGTGGTGTTGCTTTATTATAGCCATTTCTGGTGGGTGTGTGGGGATATCTCAATGTGGTTAATGACATTTCCCTAAAGGCTGATGTTGGACTTAATTTATTTGCTATTTGCTATGTGTATATCTTGGTGGTATGGTGGTTTATCTGTCTATTCAGGTTTTTTGCCTTTTTTCTAATTGGGTTGTTTGTTTTTTTACTGTTTGTTGAATATATAGTTTGCAGGTATTTTTTCCCAGTCTGTTTTCATTTCCTTGCTTTCATGGTATGTCATAATGATGAATTAGAGTAGCCATGGAAAGCTAAAAGTGTAGTATGTTTTCAAGGTAGAAAACTGTGCCATCTTAATGAAAGGCAAATTTGGCGGTATATTTACATTAGTATGGCAAAGGAAACTGAAAATGGAAATACCCAAGTTAATCCTTTGAGTACCCCTTTAATGTGCATATTTTGAAGCTATTATCTTGAAGTGTTTTTCAGAAATAGGAAGGATGCTATACAGTTTATTATAGTCAGTCCCTAGAATTTTCTTTATGGCTCTGTAAGAAGACAAACCAACTGAAAATTAGTCTCTTTGCCATATGTTTTTAGCACCTGGCCAATTGTATTTGATCTGGGCTTTCAGATTTGTGTGTGAAACCAGGACCAAATTTGTTTAACTCCAGTAAAATTCAGTTTCTCCATGTGTAAAATAGAAAAAATAGTGTGATGATTTTACATCATAAAGTTATTGATATTAAATGAGATAATTTATGGAGTTGTGGCCATTTAACAAGGATTCAGAGGTACAACTTAGTGGAGCATGGGCTAGAACATACAACAAATTTAGGCTGATCATTTTTCAAGAGGAAAATGTCTGAACTGTGAGTCTGGCATTTCTTTTTTTCCTGATGATAATTAGAAGTGTTTGTTGATGTAAAGATTGAAGTGTAAATGAGTTAATGACAGAATTTTTAAACTATTCTTACTTGATTATTTAGATCATGAAAAATAATCAGAAATGTTTTTGTTATTCTGTTTTAAACATATTTAGCTTAGGCTTTCCCTATTAAATAGCTCTCCAAGTCCCCACTACTTTTTACTTTATAACACTCGCACAATTACAATGTTTGTGAGGCTAGTTTATGTAACATATTCCTTTAGTATATTTTTTTCACATCTACGAGATATACAACTTTTAGTTTTCAAGTTCTTTTCCAACTTTCATTTTAATGTTTTTTTTTTTACCTGAATGTAATTTAAGTGAACCCATAGAGTATGAAATATCAAATACTTACTATGCTGTTAGGATTTTGAACTTAAAATTTAGCAGCAAATGGTGGTACAATGTAAACTGCTATTGGGAAGTCAGTTATGGAGTATTTATTAAAGTGATAAAGAACCTACAAGCTAATGTTGGTAAATGTATTTAGATAAAATTGAATTAAATGAAACAGTATTCCCAGCCCATATAAGTCCTATTTTGTTAACATGCTATAGATTATTTTATTGGATATATAATATGAGAATAGCCATGTTTGGAGATATTGGAAACTAACTTTAAAATGAAATCTTTAGGTCAAGTGATAATACTTGGAGGTATAGTGCATACAAGATTGTGTTTGAATTTTGCCTTATTTTGGTAGCTATCTTGAGAAAACATGTCAATTCATAATATCCTAATCAAATGTTCTCTGAACGAAGAAATTATTCTTGGGTTTAGGTTTCTTAATGCTGAAAATCTTCTCCTTCAGGACCGAGGTGATGAATTCACATACACTGGGAGTGGTGGTAAAAATCTTGCTGGTAATAAAAGAATTGGTGCACCATCGGCTGATCAAACATTAACAAACATGAACAGGTACTCTTTGTTGTTAGTTTGTGAAGACTATTTTGAATTTGGGCTTTGTATCACAGTTTGGTTATGGGACTGTAATTGGTGGCTTAGACTACAGAAGAGAATCTTAAATTGAGAGTTAAAGATATAAAATTAAAATCTTACTACCTCATTATATGACTGTTTACAAGCATCCTAACATTTCTTCATATTGTTATTTTTTACATGATTTAATTTCCAGTTTTAATGTATATGCTTTGCATTTTGAAAACATGTTGAAACATTTGAAGGAAAGGAGCCTATAAATTTAAGTGCAGTTGAGGACCAGGTGGCTTATCTATTTCACCACAGGTCAAAGTCATATTTTACTCAACATAGAATTATCTTTTAAAGTGGCAAACTTCTTTTTAGAGGAGGCTCAATGGGGCTAAGCTTGGGAGTCGCCTGTGTGCATATGAATGAGATGTCAGATGACTTACTCGGAACTGCACTCAAGGTGCTGTTAGGATTTATAGTAAGATGTCTTTTAATGTTACTTAAGAATGTTTAATTGCAGAAGTGACCTTTTCTAACTAAATGCTAAAGCATTACAAAAGAGCCACCTTGTGTTAACCTTTATTCTGTGGAAGTGTTAATGACATTCCAATTTCCATGGGAAAAGAAAATTCAACCACTTCAGAATGCTTTATTTGATAAATACATGCAAATGCCAATAATACTAGATTAAGGAACCCAAATCATCAGATACCAGTGATCACATTATAACTTTACCATACTGATAATTTTACAATGATTTCATAAAGTTGAAATTTTTTATATTCTATTATTAAGGGTGTTTTGTGGATTATTGCATAAAAGTGAGTATTTTTTGCTTTTTTGAGTCTAAGGTTTAAGTCTGAGGTTTTAAGTAGTATGCCCTTAATTTCTGATTACTCTGAAAAGTATAGAATATACTAGTATGATTTTAAGACTTTGTTATATACCAAGTTACATAGAATCTGTTTTTATGTCTTCCTTCTATATTATTTCTGACAGTAGGATTATTTTACTGAAGAACCAGCAGAGGAGACAGGTCAGATTTGCTGGTGTAAACATTCCTGAGGCAGGAGTCTAGTCCCTAGTTAATCTTTCTCTAGCAGGAAAGCAGCTCTTCAGAAGGAAAGATCTTAAAAAGAGTTAGAAATATTTTGATGTGTTTTTGTCAGTGAAAATGTATCTTGAGTTTGCAAAAGAGCTTTTGAAGTTGTCAAATTGGACAACTGTATTTTCCCTTTAATACTAGGTTATTTTGCTTGAATGAAACTTTTATAATTAACGGTACTTGTAATGGTAAATGGTAGATTATTTTCAAGCTTTTGAAGAATGTAGTAAATATACCCTATTTACCATATGTTACAGTCTCATTAGAAAAAAATTAACAGGTCATAAAAATATTAAAAGGAAGGTAGTGAAAATGAAATATTAACTCAAAACAATTTAGGATTGACTTTTCATCGAGACTGTAACATCCATTCAGTTAATTTATACATTAAACTGTGGGTACAACTTGTGACAGTAAAGACCTCTTAGGCAAAGAGAGGTGCCTGTATGTTTTATAAACATGAAAACTGAGGTAGAAGGCCCTTAGTTCTGACCCATACGATACTCTTTCCTAACTAGTATATTTTCCAGTTAATATTTGCTGCTCTGCTAAGAGGTAGTTTGACAGCTGCTTCTTGCTTTTGAGAAGTTTGTTCCTATTTCTTCTCAGCTGTAACTCAGGAGGGCAGTAAGGTAATCTGGGCATCTTTGATCAGGGCAGTTAGAGGCAACTGAACTCAGTGAGCTTTGGACAGCTCTGTTGTTTTGCCTAATTTCATCCTCTTGGACTCTTTTCACATACATGAACAGCCTGCATGCTTCTGTGAAGCTAGAAGTGAGTTCATAATGCCAGTTAGCGGTGGCAATTGTTATGACTAACGGTACCTGCGAGTACCTGAGCATTCTATTCATTACTGTGAAGATAGTACTTCTTATCCTAGCTCTTTAAGATGACCTGTCTCAGTAGGTATTCCATGAATCAGAGGTAATACCATCCCTAGGGTTGATGGCTGTATTTTCTTCTACTTCCCAGAGTTTTATTGCATCTCTCTTTGAGATAAAAAAGAAACTTTGTAAGGTTATCTTTGATCACATCTATAAAAGTTTTTTTTTAATGAAACACTTTCTTATTTACTTTTGCAATATAAAAATTATGATCAAGAGATTTCAGTATATTGGTTGTTTAGTCTTAGAGTCATTTTTTTTTTAATTTGAGCCTTATTTATAAAAAGAACTATATACCCTGAAAAAGTATTTTGTGTCATATCTGATTTTACCAGATTGGGGGGAGGGGAGGCAGTGGTGATTGTCTTTTTTTTTTTGTTTTTAAGCCTCCCTTACATGTTCTCAGTGGTTTCTTTTTGTTTAAGGTAGGAAGTAGGTGTCTTGGGAAGGAAAAATACTAACTTTAAATAGATTCCAGTTTGGGTTTTGTTTTGTTTGGCAGGACTAAGTTCTCTCAAGAAAGGTTTTCTAACATCTAATAACCTTACTGATTAATTACTACTGAGTACACCACTAAGGAGGCTTCAGTTAAATCAGGCACTGCTTCCAGCTCAGTGTTCCTCCTTGTTCATGTGTAATTAGTAAAATGTAGTGATTTTGAGCAGCCAAAAATCTTTATTGTCATGATTTAGCATAGGCATTTGAATGCTTCAGGTCTTTAAAGGATATTCTCATATTGAACTTGTTCTTCATAGCTTCTAAACATTAAGGAATCGTATTGTCTGGAATAAGGAAAGTAAACCTAGATAGGTCATTTGTACCTCCTTAAAATTTATTTTTTGGATTTCTTTCTGCATTATTCCAGCCATTACCTCACTCCTTTATCAAAAATAACTACTACAACAATCACTGCTTTAGTTTTCCAATTTTCTCCCTTCCCTCAACAAACGTTATTTAAAGAAAATTCCATGTATTTCTAGTTGTTTTCTATTATACGTGGCACAGATGTTATTACTTTCAGAAGAACCCTACAGGCTATCTGAGAACCAATCTCCTGGCTTGGGGGTGACATCAGAAAACTGATTTGTCTTCTCTGCTGGTGGGGGAAAGCATAATCCTATTATCTGGAATAATATGGAAAGAATCATAGAATCTTAACCATCAGGTAAGGCATAATTTACCTTTTAATTGAGCTAATGATGCGATTATATACTTAGAGAAAAATTACTTGGTATAAAGACTTTGTTTTATTTTTTAGGGCATTGGCCCTAAACTGTGATGCTCCATTGGATGATAAAATTGGAGCAGAGTCTCGGAATTGGAGAGCTGGTAAGCCAGTCAGAGTGATACGCAGTTTTAAAGGGAGGAAGATCAGCAAATATGCTCCTGAAGAAGGCAACAGATATGATGGCATTTATAAGGTGCTCTATCTGGCATGACATCTTGTTAGTCATTCTTCCTGGGCTTTCAAGACAGGGTTGCCGCAGGGAACTATGCTACTGTGGGTGGGCTAAAGGAATCAGTAGACCATCATAAGTATTTCTACTTTTTCTGGAAATGTAACAGATGCACAAGCAATGTCTTAACTTTGATACTTTTCTTTTAAGGTTTATTTGAAGTCCCCAAGGGCAGAGTTATATTTTGGGTTAAGCTTTTTATAAATATATGTTCTCTTGATAAAGTTATTTAAATAACTTGGCCATTGCACATATTCATTCTTGGATCTTTCTAAATGATTTTAACTGCAATAGATTTTCAAAGCAGAGCACATTTTTAGTTTTAAAATAGGTTATATTCTTTGTTTAAAAATGGAGGCATCTACTGCCACCATCTACTATCTACTATTCAAAATTACTAATTATTGAGCATAATCTTACTACTATTTCAAATATTTAGCTATCTTTACTTATGGGAACTATTTTAATTAGGAAATAAGGTCACAATATTTT
This sequence comes from Smutsia gigantea, assembly GCA_032199065.1. Classification (NCBI taxonomy): domain Eukaryota; kingdom Metazoa; phylum Chordata; class Mammalia; order Pholidota; family Manidae; genus Smutsia; species Smutsia gigantea. Next base: position 244,041 of record JAVSCE010002500.1, on the reverse strand, counting down.
AGTGAATGTTACATACTGTTCTTAAAACACAGCAAGTATCTTTTAAGTTGTGTTTGCTTTTACCAAATTTACTTAAACCCCTAATATGACAGTATGAATAAGTCTAAACTTTAAATCTCAAACCAGCGCTGAAATATTATGATTTAGGTGGTGAAATACTGGCCGGAGATTTCATCAAGCCATGGATTCTTGGTTTGGCGCTATCTTTTAAGAAGAGATGATGTTGAACCTGCTCCTTGGACCTCAGAAGGAATAGAACGGTCAAGGAGACTATGTCTGCGTTTACAGGTTAGATTACATTTGTCTAGGCTACTTGTGTGTTCATAAAATGTACACCTCTATACTATCTCATCCCTTAACACTGGATATAACCCGCAGCAGTTGATCAGTGGACTGTAAGGGGTAAGGAGTGAGATCATACAAGTATGCAGAAGGAAAAGAAGTAAAAAGGTAGTATCCTAGGTGTCGGAGTGCCATAAGACTAGGAATTGTGCCTGGGAAAAGCAAGGTTTGTCAATGCAAAGTAAAATATTTCCAGTTCAGTTTGGAAATGCCTTAATGTATGAGGGAAAGGGGTACATAAATTTAGGTATAGGAGACCATAAGAAGGGAAGTTTCTCCTAGAGGGCACAGGGGGTTGTATCTCTGGCAGGGGAAGGGGGGAGGTGGCTTGTAAGAGTGGTCTGCTTTCTACCCTTCTCACTTTTCCTCACCCCTTTTCTCTCTTCCCCCTCAAAGCTGCTTCCCTGTCCTGTCACCACCTTTAGTGCTTTGCCTTTTTTTTCCCCTTTGCCCATGCTCAGCTGTTAACCCATATAAGACTTTGTTGGCTTTGTGTGCATAATGGATGGTATGGCTACATTCCCCTCCACTGCCTATTCACCCTGGACTTTGCCCCTGACACTGACTTCAGAGCATGGTTTGAGTTCATCCTCCATCATTCCCCATTGCTGTGCTTCCTGTAAAGACTACCAGCTTTGTCATTTCCCTGGCTCTGCCCACACTGCATGTGTAGGGGCTGAACTATGGGCAAGTGTCTGGCCACCCAGGCAGGTGAGTGTGTGTCTTCTAGTGCAAGTCTGTTTCTATTTTTGTTTTCTTTTTAAACTCATAAAATTGAAACAAATGAGATCCATCAGCTGCTGAAATAACTGCCAAGATAATTTTTTATAACTAAATATTTTTAAAAGTTGTTGACACATTTTGAAAAGATTTTTCTCAGATCCAATGTTCAGCAGAGCAATGTTCTGTGTAGATTAAATTTGAAACTGAGCAGAAGCAGATAAGCCCTATTATTAGGATGAGATGATAATATCATAGATGAGGCCTGAAACGTTAAGCTTTAAATATGAGTGTTATCACAAAGCATGCCAAGAGAAAAAAGGGGTAGCCAGTAAAACACGAGGATAATAGGTAGAATTTATTCCTTAGTCTAACCTTTAGTTGATAAGCAGTTCAGTAATTTTAGTGGCTTTAGGTCTTCTAAAAGCTTTCCCCCAGACCCCCAATTTTTAGGAGATAAGAAATTTGGCCCTTAATGTTTTGGATTTCTTCCTTTTGCCTTTTTTTCTGTTAAGATTGGCCCCGCAGTTTAGTGCAGTCCCATCTGTATGTGCACGGTGGTTGACCTTCACTTACCTTCACGTCAGGGTTCTACTTTCTTCCTCAAACTTGTAAGCCACCTTATCACAACTCTTGAAAACTTATCTCTCCTTTTAATCTGAAACTAAGATCATTGTATTATAAAATGGAATATCTTAACATTTAAAACTAAATGGCTTACACTGAGTTTGGGATTTTAATAGTCTTCTGTCTTTTGAATTTTGTTTCTTTAAATGTCTATTTCCTTAAAAGTTCACTTAGGGAAAGTATAGGCTTCTCCCCAACCCCCTTTTTAAATTTCTTACCAGGATCTAGAACCCCCCCTTCTCTGTGAAACTTAAATATCCATTGTACTTTTTCCCCCCATTAGTATCCAATAGGTTACCCTTCAGATAAGGAAGGGAAGAAGACTAAAGGACAGTCAAAGAAGCAGGCCAATGGAGCCTCAAAAAGACCAGCTATAGATGGTAGGTAATGTTTGCAGAACATAAATCCTGATAACATATTTTCTGAAAAGGGAAATATTAAGAGAATGAATTGAGAAACCCAGAAAAGGAAATGAAGGGTTTTTTTTTGGGGGGGGGGGGTCGGGTGCAGGGGAGGGGTTTGTTGTATTTTAGTAGTGCCAGAGCCAAAAAACAGCAAATACAGATCCTACACTCCAGGGGAAATTAGATGCTGCTTTATGCAGGTTACCTTCATGCTTTACCTTACCAGTGCCAGTTTACTCTTTTGTCTCATAGTTTTGCTTAGAATCACCTATAAGTCTGCTGATGTATTTTTAAATAAATCTAGATGATTGTCCAAGTGCTTCCAAAGTATTCAAAGCATCAGATTCATCAGAAGCAGTTGAGGCTTTCCAACTAACCCCTCAACAACAACATCTAATCAGAGAAGATCATCAAAACCAGAAGCTGTGGGATGAAGTGCTTGCATCTCTTGTGGAAGGACCAGTATGTAAAGCTTTTTCTTTTTCTTTTTTTTAATAATAGTGTTCTAATATTAGCAAATGATGGAGAATATCATTTGTTAATCAAAGTCAGTCAAAACTTGATCTTTTTATCCAATCTTCTCATCCAGTGGCCTCCACCTTTCAGGAATAATCTGAGATGCTTTTAAATTGATTTTAGGCCTCTTAGATACTGGTTTTTTACTTCTCTGTGCCTAAACTTAATTTATGTTGAGGTACTATTCATGGGAAGAATTTTCAGCTGTGGAACATATTCAACTTAATCTAAAACTCACAGGAAATTTTTTGTTACAGTTCAAAGTTACGTAATAACGTAAGTAAAAAAAAAATTCATAGTTTTCAGTGCTTATGTGTCCAGTCTAGGTGTGAAAGAAACCAGGGCTAATTTATTTAATTAAATACTTCACATTTCTGGATTTTCTTTTTCATTTTTTGGTAATCATAAAATTTTAAAGTGAAAAGGAATTATAAGGTTAACCAGTATGGGAATTTGGGTTAAGCTGTTTCTGCAAGTGATGCTTTCTTACCAGATCCCAAAAGCTGGAGATTTTTGTTCATTCTTTGCTCACTGGCTTTTATTGTCTTTAATTTTGCTTATAAATTTGAATCTTCTTTTTTATTAGATATTGACCTCTTGCCATGTATAATATAGTTAATTTGCTGTTGTCTGTCTCTCCAAAGTACTATGATATGCAACTATTGTGGATGGCTCTAATATTCTCTTGAAATTCCATCTTGTCATCTCTTAGTAATTTCTTTTTTCCAGTGTCCCTTGTATTTTTCTCAGTGCATAAGCCAGGACTTCTTGTGTGTCTGAAATGGGGTTAATAAATATCTATCTGTGCTTTCTATCCAGATTTAGAGGGAATTCTCAGAGTTTGTGTGCTTTTTGAGAAAAAGTCACATTACTAAGGAAGGATCTTCCTGATACAATTTTAGAAATGGGTGAGGTTTTATCAGCTTCCCTTTGGATGTATGTTGGAGTCATCATTTCCTTTGCTTATAAATGTGGTCTGTTGAATTATCCTTGGTAGAATGAGGCTTCCATGTTTGGAGGACAGAAGGAAAGTGATTTTGCTCTGTTAGAAATGTTAACTTGCTTTTTAGCCAAGAGACCCAGCATAAGGAGAGTCTAGCTCTGGTGAGTCATCTTCACTAAGAGCAGCAAGTAAGGCAGAGCAAGCATTTGCTAATCACAGTCTAGTTATTCTATGGCTGGAAGGGATACAGCTGGTTAGGGGTAACTCAGATGAGTCCAGCAATGGGTGGGCAGGAAACAAAAGTAGCAGGTAGAGGTGAAGGAAAAGGCCACCTGTGTACATATCAAAGTTCTCTTTTGCAGAGCTGTTGTCTGGCTTGGTCATGTGTATCCTGCTTTGATGTGAGGCTTTTTATATATATATCCTGACTATCAATAATAAATACTATCAAAGTGGTTGAACTCTGTGACTCTTGGCAACTATGTGCAAATCAAGTTTATTAGTTGATTTTCCAACCTCTTATGTAGTGTAACTTTTATATGAAATAAAGTCACCAATTGATAGTCCTCAAACAGGAAAGAGACAAAAACAGTCCTCCTTGCTCGTGGCAGCACCTCCCATGCGATGGTCAGCTGACTGGCCTTTCTGCTAGTGATTTACTTTGGATGTTTATGCCCTGGGCAGGTTTCGGGCACGTTCTCTTCAGAAAAGCCAGGAACACGTTTATTAAGCCAGAAAAATCAAGTGTTGGCAGTGGTGACTTTTAAATAAATGCATATATTACATGCATGTACATTTATAGCCAAACACCTTCCCAAGGCTCAATGTGATCTGGCATTCCTACCTACTTCTGCAGTCTCCTCTTGCTACTCTCTCAGGCCCACACTGCTCTGGCTGCAGTGACCTCTGTGCTCTTTCAACACGTTCAGCCTGTTCCTGCTCCTAGGCCTTTACACACATACTCTGTTCTCCATTCCATATTCATGTGGCTCACTCCTTCATATCCTGTAAGTCTGCAAAAGTATTACACTCCACAGAGAGGCCTTCCCTGGCTACCCTTTCTAAAAAAAAAAGCCACTCTTCATTGTTTTGTTTTGTTTCCTCGGTTATTACCACTGAAATTGAATTTTTTTTTTAATTCTCCTAAAGGAATACAAAGTTCCAAGAGAGCAGAGATTGCCTTTTCATCACCACTACATAGAGTGGCTTAGCACGTTGTAGGAGCTCAAAACATCTATAGTTCATATACTAATATTAAAAGTACTGTGGAGGTAGTGGGGAAATGTCATTAAAAAAGTAGTTTGTCAGGGAGAGAGTAATCAGCATTAAAGTTGTGAGTTCTTCCACATCTCCTCCTAACTGTGTATTTTCTTAATGTGATGCATAATACTTTGTTGATAATTCACTTGACTTTTATAATACATATTCATAAACAAATTAGTATCAAGACATAACTTTGAAATGGGATCTTTGATTTTGTTTTTACTTAAAATTATTGTAAATTCTTTCTCTATTAACATAAAGAACAAAAAAATATATTCACCTACTACTGAAAATAACTGGAGGATTTTCCTGTGACTATCTCTTTCTAGTTTAAAAGAAACAACTTGGGTAAAATGGAACCAAGAATGGCTTCTGAAGAGTACAGGATACCCATTTGATCATGTTTACTCTAGATGGCTTTACCTTTAATAATTTACTCCCAATTTGAGTAAACATTATCAGGCAAATATGGGAATTTTGGATTGAGGCAAAATACTACTGAAGTTAATCCTAGGAAAATAAATATAATGATTGTTTGGGGTCTTAGGTACTACAGAGTATTATTGCCCACTGCTTTTATTTATTTTTAATTTTTTGGCTTAAAAAGCCAGTATTGAAATTTCATACAGCAAAAGTTATACATGTTCACATACTGGGATACCATGCAGCTTTTTTGGGGAAAAAAAATCTATATGTAATGATCTTAAGACAAATTGTCCATGATTTTTTTTAAATGTACAAAACAGTAATCTCTGGAATGCAAGGTTAAGGGGGCCTTTTGCTTTTTAATGCCGTATATTTTGACTTCACAACCTTTCCAACCAAATTCTAAGATAAAAAACAAATGTGTCTATCTTGGAATGGATTTCTTCAGTTTCTGCAATATGTTTGATACAATTGCTACTTGAATGTGACTAACAGTTTTTTCTAATCACCTAGAATTTCATTAAGATATTATGAAATATTAACCTTTTTTCCTTCTCCTTGGGTACCATTCTAGAATTTTCTGAAAAAATTGGAACAATCTTTTATGTGTGTCTGCTGCCAGGAGCTAGTTTTCCAGCCTGTGACAACAGATTGTCTTCACAATGTCTGTAAAGTAAGTAGAATTCCTTTCTCACTTTCCCTTGGGCCATAAAGCAGAGTGACTTCTAAACCTGTTTTTAGCATGTGAAGAGGCATTTTTCCATGAAGCAGAATATTATGGAACCTTGCCAGTTACATAGTGTTTAATTTTATCTTGCTGGTAAATGCATATTTTAATCCTGTAGTAATAAATATGTACAGTTCGGGTATTCTGTCATGGTTGGAATTGTTGAGGAGGGGTTGAAATGGACAAGAAAGTAAAATGTTACTGCTGTTTTCTGTTAAAGCTTATGTTTGTTTCATATATTACAGTGCAAACTGAAATACTCCCATCTACTTAATGAAATCTTAGGCACATTCTATCTGGCAACATGCCCAGAGGGAGTTGAATGTTGTGTTATCTGTGTGGTATAAAAGGAAAATTTGAGTTTTAGTCAAACCGAGGTTGGGATCTTGATGAACTACTTGGTGATTGTGTGCCCTGACCTAACTTCTGAACTTTAGTTTCTTTGTAAAATGGAAACAACCCACCTTATGTGTTTGTGCCTGACCATGAGTCAGTTAACTCTATAATATATTTAGTTTAACTAAATATATTATATGAATATATTTTTGGAAGACACATTACATTTTAACTGATTTGACAAAATATTTAACTGAGTTCTAAGCAGAGGAGTCCTGAATTTTTTTTTTCTTTAGTGCCCTATCAGGAAAAAACAGGGATGAAACCCCACCTAGAAGATGAGGTTAGTGGGAACTACACATAATTCTAATACAACAGTGAAATCATTTACCTGAGGTCTCACAGTATGCGCTAGAGGTGGAACAAAAGCCACATCTGCCGACTAGTTTTCATAGTGCACATTCAGGCTTTCACAGTTGTTCATCTTTCGTGTTTCTCTTGTTGCTAAACAGTAAGTTTGTAATTCCTTTTAAAAGCCTAAGTTGTTGAGAACTTTCCTTACATGCCTTACCCTCCGATGAAATTCGGCGTGCTTTGTTTGTTTGTTTTTTGGTTTTGCCTTAGGATTGCTTACAGCGCTCCTTTAAGGCTCAAGTTTTCTCCTGCCCTGCTTGCCGGCATGATCTTGGCCAGAATTACATCATGATTCCCAATGAGATTCTGCAGACTCTACTTGACCTTTTCTTCCCTGGCTACAGCAAAGGACGATGACTTGTCTACTTCTACTGTGTTGCTCCTGGTGGCTTTTTGGACAATAAAGAATCTAAAATGGCTGGGGGTGGGGGCGGGGAGGGTGGAAGCAATGGTGGACCATTATCTCTCACGTTCTGAAGCAGCTAATCCTCTTTCCTATGTAGCCATCATCTTGTGTGTGTAGTAAGAGGCCCATTTCTCAACTGTCTTTTAAATATCAAAAGGTAGTTCCTGTCAGTAACAACTAGTTTTAATGAGTAAAAAGTCAAAGCCTCAGCTCTAGTTGGTATCCAAGTTATGATTTATTTTGCAACTACCTCAGGACAGAAAAGATTTATGGGGATTTTATAAATCATTGAATAATTAGATAAATGAAATTTTAGCTACACACTGCCTCCCAAATATTAGTTGTGCCTGGTTCATGTAATTTGATTTTACAGAAAAGGAAATGATACTTGAGATCGTTGGAATGAACGTGGCTTCTGTAGTGTGCATAAAACATTTTTAATGTCTTCTCCCATTACAGTGTGTCTTGCAAGGACAGGTTCATTTTTAGCCCATTTTGTGAGCTCCCATTGTGCTTTTTTCTGGTGTTTTATGCAAGTTGACTACTAATGACTAATGAGAACAATATGAATGCATTGTTGCTGCATTAGTGTAATGTGGTGTGATTTTGCACTTAAAAGAGGTATTCACATGCTCTAGTTGTAAATGTTCATGAAAAGCCTCTTCTGTACTAGTCAAATTGCTTTTAGTGAGTCTCACCAGTGGTTTTACATCTGCAGAGCATTGAGGGCTGGGCTGACTTTTGAGAGGACTGAAATTGCTTCATATTGTGATCCTAAATTTTATATTCACTATATTCCCTAAAGTATACCTTAATAAATATTTTATGACCAGAAAAATAGCTCATCTTGCTTCACTTTTTTACATTTGTTTGGCATATAACATTTATTTTTAAGTCATTTGCAGAGTATTTCATTGTGTGTTTTTATTAAAACAGACCTTATGCAGAGTTTTTTACTGTTGATCTTGAATGAGGAGAACTAGTGTGAAACCTTTAAAACACTAAGGGACATTTCATCCTGGGTTTGTTTTTATTTTATTTTAGTAAAAGAATTTTTAAAATAACTTAGTCGACTGTTCTTTTATCTGTAACAACTTCAGCTTATATTCAGTTTCAGCATAATCGGTGCTGCAGCTTAGTTCACTGACATGAGGATGTTATGGAACATTGTTCTACTCTCAAACTGTATTGTTATATTTATATCAGAGAAGTTTCAGTTATGATCAACAGTCTTCCTACTTCTAAACTCAGAACCATACATATAACCAATATTTATTGAATATTTGCTTTGTACGAGTCACCTGTACATTTTTATGTGTATTAATTTAATCCTCATGACAATCCTGTGAGGCAGGTACCATTATCCCCATGTTATGGACAAGCACCAAAGGCACACAGGTTAAGAGACTTGCGAAGTTCATACACCAACAAACTGGCAGAGCTGTGCTATAAACTTAGGTAATCGGAGACCAAACTTGGCAATCTTTACTTCTGGGCATATATAGGCTCTCACATTTGAATATAAGCCAAACTAGTTTCAGGGCTTTTCCTGCATTCAATTAAATTCAAAATCAAGTTCTGGGAAATGCTTATATAGTATAGTGATTTGAGCTATTGTCATGTAGGGCTAGTTACAGATGATGGAATCATTTTTATTTTGAAGAATCAAATTTAAATAGGACCTTTTTAGATTGAAAATGAATTGTTAAATTGCATTATCTAGTGTAATCCCTCTGGCATTGCCCATATCTCTGCATGGAGGGTGGGGAATATATCCCAGTATCAGCTGTTTGAACTGACTTGGCTCTACCTTATATTAGCAAAATAAGTGATTCCTACATTTTGGCTATTGTCAAAACTTTATAGTATGATAGACTAGGAAAGAAAGCTGATTGATTACAGCTTAACATGTTGAGAAGTTTCAAGAGTGGCCCAAAGCTAACTAATTGTATGTTGCTTTTAAACTTTTTAAATGAGACTTCAGTTTTTTTTTACATGAATATTTCAGTTTTTATCTAAAAGAAACAGATTTTTAGAAAACATAACCACAATACCATCATCACACGTTAAAAAAATAAAGTCAATAGTAGTTAAATCATCAGATACCTAGTAACTGAATTTTTATTGTCTCAAATGTCATACATAGGTATTTTTAGTTTGATCAGGATCCAGATAAGGACCATACATTGTTTTTAATTACTATCTTTTAATCTATAGATACCCCTCAATCTTTTTTTCCTCCATCTTTTGTAATTTTTGTGTTGAAATTGTTCTGCAGCTTTTCTGACAGTTTTTCCTGACTATAACCATGTGGTACAGTTTAACTTGTTTCTCTTCATTTTCTGTAAATTGATAGAATTCAAGCATGATCAGGTTTAGATTTTTTTGGTTTGGGGGGATAGGCAAGACTTCTTCATAGATGATGTCGTTGTCCTTCAGGTTGTACGGAGCATCTGGTGGTCTGTTAGGCTTAAGTTTGAAAGATTAGCTTTTTACCGGATCATGTTACTTACAGCAGGTTACAGTGCTGGCTGTTGAGTGCTCGGCCACTTTCATATGGATAGAATTTTTTTCTTATTTTTTCTAACTGGAGTAGACGGGGCCTTTAGTGTTAGAGCTCACTTCTAAATAATATGGTTCATTCAACAAATATACTGGTATGTTTAAAGATAGGCAAATTCTATGAAGCTGGAGATCCAGAACACCCTAAGCTCTCTCAACCTTGTTGTGACAGTGTGGCTAACAGAAAGGGGCCCTGCCTTACACCATACACAAAAATAAACTGAAAATGGATTAAAGACCTAAATATAAGACATGAAGCCATAAAACTCCTAGAAGAAAGCATAGACATTAAACTCTTAGACATTGGCCTTAGCAATTTTTTTCTGGATACATGTCCCCAGACAAGGGAAACAAAAGCAAAAATAAACTTGTGGGAACACATTAAACCAAAAAGCTTCTATGCAGCAAAGGAAACCATCAACAAAGCAGAAAGGAAGCCTACTGAATGGGAAGAGATTTTCAGTTGATATACATACCTGATAAGGGGCTAATATCCAAAATATATAAAGAATTTATACAACTCAACACCAAAGTACCATTTGACCCAGGAATTCCACTCCTAGGAATTTACCCTAAGAATGCAGCATCCCAGTTTGAAAAAGACATATGCATCCCTGTTTATCACAGCACTATTTACAATAGCGAAGAAATGGAAGCAGCCTAAGTGTCCGTCAGTAGATGAATGGATAAAGAAGATGTGGTACATATACACAAGGGAATATTATTCAGCTATAAGAAGAAAACAAATCCTTCCATTTGCAACAGTCTGTATGGAGCTAGAGGGTATTATGCTCAGTGAAATAAGCAGGCAGAGAAAGACAAGTATCAAATGATTTTGCTCATCTGTGGCATATAAGAACAAAGAAAAACTGAAGGGACAAAACAGTAGCAGACTCACAGAACCCAAGAATGGACTAACAGTTACCAAAGGGAAAGGGACTGGGGAAGAGGGGTGGGAAGGGAGGGATAAGGGAGGAAAAAGGGGCATTACTATTAGCACACATAATGTAGCGGGGGTGGGGGTGGGGTGGGAGTATATGGGGAAGGTAGTATAACACAGAGAAGACAAGTAGTGATTCTATAACATCCTTCTACGCTGATGGACAGTGACTGCAGTGGGGTATGTGGTGGGGACTTGATAGCGGGGAGTCTAGTAACCATAATGTTGCTCATGTAATTGTATATTAATAATAGCAAAATAAAATTTAAAAAATATGATTTAAAATATACAGAGGACCAAAGAAGACGTTCAGATGGTCAACAGACACATGAAAGGATGCTCAACATCACTAATCACCAGGGAAATGGAAATCAAAACCAGAATGAGGTATCACCTCACACCAGTCAGAGTCGCTAATATCATCAAGGCAGGAAACATGTTGGTGGTGATGTGGAGAAAAGAGAACTCTTGTATGTTGTTGGTGGGAATGTAAATTGGGGCAGCTGCTATGGAAAGCTGTTTGGAGGTTGCTCAAAAAACTAAGTAGAGACACCATGTGACCCAGCAATTAAACTTCTGGAAATTTACCCAAAGAAAACAAAATCACTAATCTGAAAATATATATGCACTCCTATGTTTATTGCAGCATAATTTACAATAGCCAAGATATGAAAGTAACCTAAGAGTCCTATGATAGCTGAATGGATAGAGGATGTGGTGCATATATACAGTAGAATATAGCCATAAAAAGGACAAAATCTTGCCATTTGTGACAACCTGGATGGACCTAGAGGGTATTAGGCCTAAGTGAAATAAGTTGGAGAGAAACAAATACCTTATGATTTCACTTAATGTGGAATTAAAAAAAACAAAAATACACTCATAAACAGGGAACAGACCGGTGGTTGCCACAGGGAAGAGGTCTAGGGGATGAGTGAAATAGGGGATAAAGCGTAGATATTCAGTTATAAAGTAGCCCCAGGGGTGGAAATACAGTCAATAATATTGTGTTATCTTTGTATGTTGACAGCAACTACACTTGTATTTAGTAATGTATACAGTTGTCAAATCACTGTTATACAACAGAAACCAATATAATGTATGACAACTATATTGCAGTAAAAGGAGGGGGCTGCCAATGTAAATGTAAAGCTTTGGATTCATAGATCCTACTTAAAGAGCTAGACCAAGATCTGGTCTGACTGGCCCACTCTGTGCTTTTTCTTTGCCCACTAGGTACCACATCTTTTCCCATATCTGTCTGAAAGATAGAGCTCATGACTGTCGACCTGACTTGAGGGAACTGAGCTTGATAGCACACTCACCACCAGCTTAGGCTGGGAAGAGTTATCCCTGTTTGTCCACTGACTGGACTCTTTAAATCCCACAGGGACTCATATTTAATAACCTGAATTAATCAGACACTACATGATTGGGGGGTATTAAACACTAGTCACTGAACACAAGAATCAAGAGGTAGCTAAAGGACCGAGCTAGCAGACCAAATGACTACTATTGAAAAAAAATGAATGTAAGAATGAGAGTTTTACACTATATGTTCAGGTATGAAGTTGCACTGCATTAAGAACAAGCTGTTGTGTGAAGAGTAATTTGAGATTAAAATTCTTGGAAATAAACATGACTATAAAAACAAAATGCAACAGACAAAACAGAATGGGCACTGCCAAAACTTGAACATATTATACTGAGTACTTACTGCATTATATATGGATAGTGCACAATTTGTTTATTCATCTGCTGGTGTACATTTGAGTACTTTCCAGGATTTTGCTTTTATAAATAAAGCTGCTGTAAGTCTGTGTGTAAGTCTTTGGAAAATAATGCAACAATTTCTTAGACCATTAAATATGTACTTACCATAAAACCCATCAATTTTATTGGTATTTCCTCCAGAAAAATGAAGAGACATTTCCAAAGTAGTTAATGCCATTTTACATTCTTGCCATTAGTGTATGAGAGTTCTGTATGAGACATTCTCCCTAACATTTTGCTTTATCCTTTTCAAGGTAACCATGCTAGTGTGTAGTTTCTGTAGGAAACCAGAGTGCATTGAAAATTTAATGACCAGAATCACTGTGGTAGTCATTTGTACTGTTCACTAGGTATTTCTGGCTCAAATGAATGTGTTGGGATTTTATATCCTACCCTCCTTGTAGTTGGCTAAGGCCACATGACCATTAGTTGTGACAAATGCTGTCACAAATGCTTTACTAGGCAGAGCATTTCATTGCCTTCCAGAGTTTTCTTTTACCCTTTCAGGAAGACTAGTAGCACCCAGATACAGCTTTTCTATCAACCTAGGTCCCAGAGTTGATATGATACAGATCCCCCAGCCAACTTGTGATGGACATGCAACATGAATGAGAAGTAAACCTTGAAGACCCTAAGGTTTCTGAGTTAACATGACCTAGCCTACCCTGATTGCTAAAAGCATTCATAAATTCCTCAGTCTACTAGTAGACAAGGAATTGAGTTTTTTTTATTAGGCTTTGTGTTATTTGGAACTAGAATTATCACTATTTTAAAACTAAATTCTTTAATACTCAAACCAGTTCACTACGAGCTATTGGTAAATTGGTTTAGTGTGGTAGGCACCCTCTAAGATGGTCCCTAATGACTTTTCCTCATGTCTTGTAGTCCCTTCCCTTTGAGTGTGGGCTGGACGTGATGGTTCTCTGGTAATGAATAGAAAACAGTAGAAGTGATGGGATGTCACATACAAAATAAAGTTTAAAATACTGTGTATTAAAGATTGGTAGCTGGGAAGATGGCGGGAGCAGGGCGGCGAAAATCTCCTCCCAAAACCATATATATTTGTGAAAATACAACAAATACAACTATTCCTAAAAAAGAGACCAGAAGATACAGAACAACAACCAGGCTACAGCTACACCTGTGAGAACTCAGTGCCTCATGAAGCAGGTAAGATACGGAGCTGTGTCCCGGTGGGACCCGAGTACTCCCCTACCCACTGCACTGGCGGGAGGAAAAGATTCAGAGCCGGGAGGGAGTGGAAGCACAGGCCCGCCGAATAACCAGCCCTGGTGATCTGCGCCCGAAGCACTGACACACATCGCGCGGTGTACTGGAGATTAGAGAAACAGAGGTGCAGGATCCGAGATGGAGACTGCAAGCAGGTCCCCTCAGCCGGCTCCTGGGACAAAAGAAAAACGGGCGCCATTTTTTTTAATGTTGTTGTTTTTTTGCTTTCTGTTGTTTTTTTTGTTTGGTTAAAGTCTTAAAGAGACAAGGGCCCAACAGCAGAACAAAATTGTCCCAGTGCACTCAGCCCAGCAGGCTGGGAGTCTTGGGGAATTTCGGACCCCTGGCCAGCGGCTGGGCAAAGCAGCCACGCTGAGGCTTCCCACAGTGATCAGCAGCCTCCCGTTCATTCCCTGCCCCCCCTGGCCAGCGCCGCAAAGGGTCCGGGAGCCTCCACTGCTGCAGAACAGCAGAACAGCGGCCCCGCCCACAGCATCCTCGCAGAATCTACTCCCGGCTGGTGCACAGCTAAGCGGGAAGGACCCCAGAATCCACATCAAGGGCTGGCAAGCACCAAGGGGACCAGAAGGTACCCAGAGACTTCAAACCCCCCCGCAGTGCTATAGGCTAGGCTGAGGGTGACCCCACACACAGGCAGTTCCGGGGATTATCCCAGAGACTGCTTCCCGGTGGGCGAGAAACCAGTTCAGGCCCCTGAGAAGGGCAAGGAGAACAACAAGCAGGAAGGGACTTTGTGCTCCCAGCTGACACACGTGGCGCCTACCAGCACCACTTCTATTGCCATGAAAAGACAGAGGAATATGACCCAGGCTGAGATCAGCCAGAAAACTCCAGAGTGGGAGCCTGATGGGATGGACATGCACAATCTTCCTGAAAAAGAATTCATAATAAAAGTCATAACCATACTGATGGATCTACAGAGAAATGTGCAAGAGCTAAGGGAGGAAGTGAGGGAAGTGAGGAAAGACAATGAAGAAATGAGACAAGCGACCGATGGGCTTAGCAGCAGACTGGACGAGATGCAAGAGACTGTTAATGGAATAGAAATCAGAGAACAGGAATACAGAGAAGCTGAGGCAGAGAGAGATAAAAGGATTTCTAGGAATGAAAGAATATTAAAAGAACTGTGTGACCAATCCAAACGGAACAATATTCGCATTATAGGAGTACCAGAGGAAGAAGAGAGAGAAAAAGGGATAGAAAGTGTCTTTGAAGAAATAATTGCTGAAAACTTCCCCATGCTGGGGAAGGAAATAGTCTCGCAGTCCATGGAAACCCACAGATCTCCCAACACAAGGGACCCAAGGAAGACAACACCAAGACACATAATAATTAAGATGGCAAAGATCAAAGATAAAGACAGGGTATTAAAGGCAGCTAGAGAGAGAAAAAAGATCACCTACAAAGGAAAACCCATCAGACTATCAGACTTCTCAACAGAAACCTTACAGGCCAGAAGAGAATGGCATGATATATTTAACGTTATGAAACAGAAGGGCCTCGAACC
Organism: Smutsia gigantea; assembly: GCA_032199065.1. Classification (NCBI taxonomy): domain Eukaryota; kingdom Metazoa; phylum Chordata; class Mammalia; order Pholidota; family Manidae; genus Smutsia; species Smutsia gigantea. The sequence goes on along the minus strand of JAVSCE010002500.1, from coordinate 228,884 downwards.
AAGAATATTGTATCTAGCATGATTATCATTTAAATATGATGGAGGGATTAAACAATTTCCAGATCAACGAAAGTTGAGAGAGTTTGCCTCTCATAAACCACCACTACAGGATATCTTAAATGGACTGCTCTAGAGGGAAGCACCCCTAAGGCTAAAAAGATGTCACCAGAGAAAATAAAATCATAGCAAAGAAAGCAGACCACCCAAATACTAACTAAAGGCAAAGAATAAAACACCTATTATAGAAAGAATGGAGGAGGAGGAATAAGAAGGGAGAGAAAGAAAGAAACATCAGACTGTGTTTACAATAACTTAACAAGAAAGTTAAGTTAGATTGTTAGATAGTAAAGAAGCAACCCTTGAACCCTTGGTAACCACGAATCTAAAGTCAGCAATGGCAATAAGTACATACCTATCAATAATCACCCTAAATGTAAATGGACTGAATACACCAATCAAAAGACACAGAGTAACAGAATGGATGAAAAAGCAAGACCCATCTATATGCTGCCTACAAGAGTCTCACCTCAAACCCAAAGAGGTACACAGACTAAAAGTGAAGGGATAGAAAAAGATATTTCATGCAAACAACAAAGAGAAAAAAGCAGGTGTTGCAGTACTTGTATCAGACAAAATACACTTCAAAACGAAGAAAGTAGCAAGAGATAAAGAAGGACATTACATAATGATAGAGGGGTCAGTCCAACAAGAGGATATAGCCATTATAAAGATATATGCACCCAACAAGGAGCGCCAACATATGTGAGACAAATACTAACAGAATTAAAGGAGGAAATAGAAAGCAATGCATTTATTTTAGGAGACTTCAACACATCATTCATTCCAAAGGACAGATCAACAAGAAAGAAAATAAGTAAAGACAGAGAGGCACTGAACAACACTCTAGAACAGGTGGACCTAACAGACATCTACAGAACACTGCTCCAAAAGCAGCAGGATACACATTCTTCTCAAGTGCACATGGAACATTTTCCAGAATAGACCACATACTAGGCCACAAAAAGAACCTCAGTAAATTCAAAAATATTGAAATTCTACCAACCAACTTTTCAGATCACAAAGGTATAAAACTAGAAATAAATTGTAGAAAGAAAACAAAAAGGCTCATAAATACATGGAGACTTAACAACATGCTCCTAAGTAATCAATGGATAAATGACCAAATTAAAACAGATCAAACAATATATGGAAACTAATGACAACAATAACACAAAGCCACAACTTCTGTGGGATGCAGCAAAGGTAGTTCTAAGAAGAAAGTATATTGCAATCCAGGCCTATTTAAAGAAGGAAGAAAAATCCCAAATGAATAGTCTAAAGACACAATTACTGAAATTGGAAAAAGAAGAACAAATGAGGCCCAAAGTCACCAGAAGGAGGGACGTAATAAAGATCAGAGAAGAAATAAATAAAATGGAAAAGAATAAAACTAGAAAAAAATCAATGAAACCAAGAGCTGGTTCTTTGAAAAAATAAGCAAAATAGATAAACCTCTAGCCAGACTCATTAAGAGAAAAAGAGAATCTACACACATAAACAGAATCAGAAATGAGAAAGGAAAAATAACGACGGACCACACAGAAATACAAAGAATTATAAGGGAATATTATTAGAATCTATATGCTAACAAGCTGGAAAACCTAGAAGAAATGAACAACTTCTTAGAAAAATACAGCCTTCCAAGACTGACCAAGCAAGAAAGAGAAAAACTAAACAGACCAACCACCAGCAACGAAATTGAATCGGTAATCAAAAAACTACCCAAGAACAAAACTCCCGGGCCAGATGGATTCACCTCTGAATTCTACCAGACATATAGAGAAGAAATAACACCCATTCTTCTTAAAGTTTTCCAAAAAACAGAAGAGGAGGGAATACTTCCAAACTCATTCTAGGAAGCCAGCATCACTCTAATACCAAAACCGGGCAAAGACCTCACCAAAAAAGAAAATTACAGACCAATATCCCTGATGAACGTAGATGCAAAAATACTCAACAAAATATTAGCAAACCGAATTCAAAAATACATCAAGAGGATCATACACCATGATCAAGTGGGATTCATCCCAGGGATGCAAGGATGGTACAACATTCGAAAATCCATCAACATCATCCACCACATCAACTAAAAGAAGAACAAAAACCACATGATCATCTCCATAGATGCTGAAAAAGCATTTGACAAAATTCAGCATCCATTCCTGATTAAAACTCTCAACAAAATGGGTATAGAGGGCAAGTACCTCAACATCATAAAGGCTATATATGACAAACCCACAGCTAACATCATACTTAACGGCGAGACGCTGAAAGCTTTTCATCTAAGATCGGGAACAAGACAAGGATGCCCACTCTCTCCACTGTTATTCAACATAGTACTGGAGGTCCTAGCCACAGTAATCAGACAAAACAAAGACATACAAGGCATCCAGATTGGTAAAGAAGAAGTCAAACTGTCACTATTTGCAGATGACATATTGTACATAAACCCTAAAGACTCCACTCCAAAACTACTAGAACTAATATCTGAATTCAGCAAAGTTGCAGGATACAAAATTAACACACAGAAATCTGTTGCTCTCCTATGCACTAACGATGAACTAACAGAATGAGAAATCAGGAAACAATTCCATTCACAATTGCATCAAAAAGAATAAAATACCTAGGAATAAACCTAACGAAGGAAGTGAAAGACATATACTCTGACAACTACAAGACACTCCTAAGAGAAATTAAAGAGGACACTAACAAATGGAATTCATCCCATGCTCTTGGCTAGGAAGAATAAATATTGTTAAAATGGCTATAGTACCTAAAGCAATCTACAGATTCAATGCAATCCCTATCAAAATACCAACAGCTTTCTTCAATGAAATGGAACAAATAGTTGTAAAATTCATATGGAACCACAAAACACCCCAAATAGCCAAAGCAATCCTGAGAAGGAGGAATAAAACGGGGAATTACGCTCCCTGACTTCAAGCTCTACTACAAAGCCACAATAATCAAGACAATTTGGTATTGGCACAAAAACAGACACACAGACCAGTGGAACAGAATAGAAAATCCAAACATTAACCCAAACATATATGATCAATTAACATATGGTAAGGGAGCCTTGGATATACAATGGGGAAGTGACAGACTCCTCAACAGCTGGTGTTGCCAAAACTGGACACAGAATGAAACTGGACTACTGTCTAACCCCATACACAAAAGTAAACAAAATGGATCATGGACCTGATTAAACCATAAAACTCTTAGAAAAAAACATAGGCAAAAACTCTTGGACATAAACGAGTGAATTCATGAACATACCTCCCTGGGCAAGGGAAACAAAAGCAAAAATGAACAAGTGGGACTATATCAAGCTGAAAAGCTTCTGCACAGAAAAGGACACCATAAGTAGAACAAAAAGACTTCCTACAGTGTGGGAGAATATATTCATAAATGACGTATCCTGTAAGGGGTTGACATCCAAAATATATAAAGAACTTATGCACGTCAACAAACAAAAAACACATAATCCAATTAAGAAATGGGCAAAGGACATGACTAGACACTTCTCCAAAGAAGAAATACAGATGGCCAACAGGCACATGAAAAGATGCTCCACATCACTAATCATCAGAGAAATGCAAATTAAAACCACAATGAGATATCACCTCACACCAGTAAGGATGGCCAACTTCCAAAACACTAATAACAACAAATGTTGGCGAGGATGTGGAGAAAAGGGAACCCTCCTACACTGCTGGTGGGAATGTAAATTAGTTGAACCATTGTGGAAAGCAGTATGGAGGTTCCTCAAAAAACTCAAAATAGAAATACCATTTGACCCAGGAATTCCACTCCTAGGAATTTACCCTAAGAATGCAGCAGCCCAGTTTCAAAAACACAGATGCACCCCTATGTTTATTGCAGCACTATTTACAATAGCCAAGAGATGGAAGCAACCTAAGTTTCCATCAGTAGATGAATGGATAAAGAAGATGTACATATACACGATGGAATATTATTCAGCCAAAGGAAGAAAACAAATCCTACCATTTGCAACAACATGGACAAAGCTAGAGGGTATTATGCTCAGTGAAATAAGCCAAGCGGAAAAAGACAAGTATCAAATGATTTCAGTCATATGAGGAGCATAAGAGGAAAGAAAAAACAGCAGCAGACTCACAGAACCCAAGAATGGACTAACAGTTACCAAAGGGAAAGGGACTAGGGAGGATGGGTGGGAAGGGAGGGACAAGGGGGAAAAAGGGGCATTATGATTAGCAGACATAATGTTGGGGGGGCACGGGGAGGGCTGTACAACTCAGAGAAGACAAGTAGTGATTCTATAGCATCTCACTACGCTGATGGACTGTGACTGTAATGGGGCAAGGGGGCGTGATGAAGTGAGGAGTTTAGTAACCATAATGTTGCACATGTAACTGTAGATTAATGATACAAAAAAAACACTGTGTATTCCACTCTGGGCACTCTCTCTTGCTCATTCGGAGAGAAGCCAGCTTTTACAGTTTGCGCTACCTTGTGAAGAGGCCCATCAACAAGAACCTGATGTTTCCTGCCAACAGCCAGGAAGGTCCTAAAGCCATAGTAGTGAGCTTGGAAGTGGATTTTCCTCTCTGCCAATCAAACCTTGAGAATGACTTCAGCTCTTTTATTGCAGTTGAGAAACCCTGAGTCAGAGGTTCTCACCAGCTAAACCACTTCTGAATTCCAGACCCATAAAAACTGCTATAATGAATGTTTTAATCACTGAACTTTGGGATAATTTAATATGTAAAAAAAGATGGCTAATACAGATAGGGTAGCCCTAAGTGTGAGTTTGCCCAGCACAGACCCAATTTGTTCTTGTTGCTCTCAGGTGATTATGAATAGCACTCACTTTTCCCCTTTAAAGTGCCCCAGTTTGGACAAAATCACACAATTGATAGGTTCAGTTGAAATCTAATAGCCTAACCTTGAATTCACTCTATTTCTGAAACTTTTGTTTTCCTATCATAGCCGAGAATTTAACTTGCTGATAGCATTCTCTCCTTGAGAAAATACAGGAATTTAAAAAAATCTCTGGGGAGTCCATCATAGATGAGAAATGATACTGCTGGAAAGCACAGGAATCACCTGGATGTTTTGTCTCCAAGCAACTTCTAACTGGATCTCTACCAGATACAAGCAGAAAAATTTTGAGGTACCTTTCACTTCCCATACACATCCACCCTTTATATGAAAGTCTTTTGTGGAAAATGGTGATCTAGATTAGAGTGTTCAACTACTTTAAAGTTTAAAATTACCTGTCTACTACGCTTCATAGTAAAACTTGCATGAGCTTTTGTGCTTACATACATCCACCACTAAAGCAGCCTTCCCCATCAACCACCCTTACATAAACTTTTAATTTGGGTCACAGATACTTAACAAAGAAATCTCACAAACATGTATGATCTTATCAAATCTGTAAGTCTTTATAAAATACTTCAGTTTCATAAAGTAGAATGCCCTCAACTCACATTTCTCTCAAAGTTTATTTTTATATTATATTTTTAACTAAAATAATGAGAAGCTCCAAAAATAGTAGCGTTCTGTGTATTCTTCACTTAGCTTCCCCCAATAATAGCATCTTTGGTAACCATAGTTAGATCACCCAAATCAGGAAGCTGACATTTCTACAGTAGTAGTAACTAGTGAGATCTTACTCAGCTTTTACCAGTTTTTACATGAACTTGTTGCTGTGTGTGTCTACTTTTGTGAAATATTATCACATGTATGTAGATTTGTATAACTACCATCACAATTATACAGTCAACTGTTCCATCATCACAAAAAATTGCTTCATGCTACCCTCCCAGTAACCCTAACTTCTGACAGCCACTAATCTGTTTCATTACTCTTAATTTTGTCATTTCAAGAATGTAACATAAATGGCAATATGTAGTATGTAACTTTGAGATTGGCTTTTTTTCCCATAGCATGATAACTTTGAGGTCCACCTAAGTTTTTTCATGTATCAATGGTTTCATTCTATTACTGATTAGTTTTCCTGTTTTATCTTACATTAATTCTTTGAAGGACTTTTGGGTGGTTTCTAGTTTTTGCCTATAAAGCTGAATATTCATACATAGATTTTTTTGTGTAAACATAAAGTTTTCATTTCTAAAATACCCAGTGGCACAATTCTGAGTTGTATGGTAAGTGCATGTTTATAAGAAACTGCTAAACTGGTTTCCAAAGTGGCTAAGCCATTTTATATTCCTGAAAGATCCAATTGATCTAGGTTCTTGTCAGTACTTGTTACTGTCAATTTTTATTTTAGCCATTCTGATAGACGTGTAGTTGTATCTCAAGCATGGCTTTTTTTTTGCATTTCCATCATAGCTAATGATTTAATCACTTTCATATGCTTACTTCCCATTTTTTATATCCATGAAGTATCTACTGAGTTTTTCACCTATTAGGAATTGGATTATTTGTTTCTTACTGTTTGGTTTAGAATTCTTTATATATTCTGCATACTAGTTCTTTGTCAGATATGTGATTTGCAAATATTTTTTCCCATATGTGATTTCTCCAACTCTCCTCTCCCAGTTTTCATTCTCTTAAGAATTTTTCTCAGAGAAAAAGGTTTTTATTTTGATGATGTCTTATATTATCAATTATTTAATTTTATGGATTATTATTTTATTATTAAGCATAATTTTTAAAACTCCAGAGGAGAATAATTTATTACATTTACTCAGATATTTCCCTTTCCATTGCTCTCTCCAGACTTGATTTTCCAAGTTTCTCTCTGTTACTTCCTTTCTGCCAGAAGGGATTTATTACAGAAAAGCTTTTAAATCAGCTGGTGACAACTTCTCTTGGTTTTACTTCATCCAAGCATGTCTATTTCATCTTTATCTCTAAGGGATATTTTCACAGGATATAGAATTCTGGTTGGCAGTTTTTCTAGAACTTGACAATACCTTGCCACTTCCTTCTGGCCTGCATGGTTTCTGATAAGAAATCTGCTGTGTATATTGTGTTCCCCTGTGGGTGATGAGGTGTTTTTCTCTGGCTTCTTTTAAATTTTTTTCTTTGTCTTCAATTTTCAAATTTTTGACTATGATATGTCTAAGCATAGGTTTCTTTGGGTTTGTCTTGCTTTGGGTTCACTCAGCTTCTTGAATACAAATTATATCTCTGTCAAATTTGACAAGTTTCCAGCTATTATTTCTTTTAATAGGGTTTCAGCCCAGCACTCTTTGTCCTCTTCTGGAACTCCAGTGACATGAATTTTAGATCTTTTGTTATTGTCCCCAAGTCTCTTAGGTTCTGTTCATTTGTATTTGATATATATTCGCTGTTGTTTAGGTTAAATAATTCTTACTGATCTATCTTCAGTTTCACTGATTCTTTCCTTTGTCATGTTTCTTGTATTGAGCCCATCAAGTTGTTTTTTTGTTTTTTTGGGGGTGTTTTTTGGTTACTGTATTTTTCAGCCCTAAAATTTCTATTTGGGTCCTCTATAAATCTCTTATTCAAATTGAGTTTTCCTTGTTCTTGATATGATGGGTAATTTTGCATGTATGCCAGACATTTTGAGTATTATGAGACTCTTGTTCTGTTTAAGTCTCCTATTTTACAAAGCAGTCAAACTGTTTAGTTTGTGTTTTCTGGCCCACTTATGTGGTTCAATGTCAATTTAATTTCCTAAGTCTTTGCTGTGTTATTCTGGTATGTCTCTCTTTGGGTGGTACCCAGAAGCTAGTCTGACACCTGGACAGTAAGTAGTCCACTCATAGTTCATTTTGCCGTGTTGATTATAATCAGTTTTATGCATGGCCTGCTTGAGGATCTGCCCAGGTCTTCATACACATATTAGAACCCTTTCTCCAACTCTCCTCTCCCAGTAATCCTCCCTCAGTATTTGGTTGGGATGTTTTACAGTGCTGCCTCTTTGCAGCTGGTCACTCAGTGCAGCACAAGGATGGTTCTCCCCTTAGTCTTGGCCACACCTAGTGCCTGAGGGATGGGTAGGACAGGTACAATCAAATGTTCTGTGTGTTGTTGGGTTTCTTTTCCCTACAGTTTGGTATTTCCCATTCCTTTGATTTGCGAGAGTAGGCTTTTTTTTGCCCCTCTTTATCTGTGCTTATTGATGTTTTCAGGTTATAGGTTTCCCTTCCTTGTACCTAAGTCAAAAGAAGGTTAAAAGCAAGCAAAAGAAAAACCCCAGAAAATTTACTGCCAGGTCATTCTTCAACTTATAAGTGCCTAGCCAGGCGATCTTTTTTCTACCTTTCAGAGTCTTTTGATAGTTGCCTTATGTGTTTCATCCAGGGTCTTTAGTTATATTCAGCAGCAGGAATTGGGTGGAATACTTTCATCTTGTGGGGGGACTCAGAGTCCCCCAAATAGCCTTTTAAACACAGGTTTTTAATCTACTAAGAAACTGAAACAGGCTTAACAGTAAAGGGATTCTATTTGAGAGGAACTGAACATCTTTAAGCACTTACATGTCAGACACTATACTAAGTGATATTAAAACTTTCCAACAACCTAACAAAGAAGGTATTATTACCCTTTTATTATAAAGAAACACACTCAAGCCAGGGGAAGGAAAGTAGTCTATGCCATGCACTATACTATCAGGTTTTTATTTTAAAATATGAAAAATAAGTTAAAAATTACCATCTTGTGTCTAGCTTATCCATTATTGATCATTATTAACATTTTTTTTCTATTGAGGTACATACAATAAAATGCACAAATCTTAATGTATAACTCAATTAATTTTGACATGTGTTTACAAACTGTAACCATCATCCAGATCAAGATATCATTCTCACTAATTTTCCCTCTTTACCAATTTGACCCATCCCATACTTCCCCCTCTATGATAACCATGAGTCTGATCTCTGTTTATGAGTATTTCAGTTTTGTTTTGTTTTTTAGATTCCACATATAAGTGAAATCATATGGTATTTGTCTTTCTCTGTCTGACTTATTTCACTGAGCATAACCTCTAGATCCATCCAGGTTGTTGCAAATGGAAAGGTTTCATTTTTTTTTTATGGCTGAGTAATATTTCCATTGTATATATAGACCACATCTTTTTTATCTATTCATCTATCAGTGGACATTTAGATTGTCTCCATATGTTGGCTGTTTAAGTAATGCTGTGATAAGTATAGGAGTGCATTTATCTTTTTGGATATGTGGTTATGTTTTCTTCAGCAAATTCCCAGAAGTGGAATTTATGGGTCCTACGGTAACTATTTTTAGTTTCTTGAGAACCCTCCATACAGCTTTCCACGGTGGCTGTACCAATTTGCAATTCCTAAAACAATGTACAAGGGTTCCCTTTTCTCCACATCATCACCAACACTTATTTGTTGGCTTGTTGATAATTAACCACTGACTGGTATGAGGTGATATCTCATTGTGGTTTTGATTTCCATTTCCCTAGTGATAAGTGATGTTGAGCATCTTTTCATGTGTCTGTTGGCCATCTGAATGTCTTCTTTAAAAATAGGTCTCTTTGGGTCCCCTGCCCACCTTTTAATTGGATTACCTGGTTTTTTGGTGTTGAGTATATGAGTTCTTTATTCATTTTGGACATTAGCCCATTATCAGATACATCATTGGCAAATATATTCTCCTATACAGTAGATTGCCTTTTCATTTTGTTGGTTTCCTTTGCTGGGAAGAAGCTGTTTAGCTTGATGTAGGCTCATTTGTTTATTTTCACTTTGGTTTCCCTTGCCTGGGGAGATATATCCAGAAAAAAAATTGCTAAGGCCAATGTCCAAGAGTTTAATGCCTATGTTTTCTTCTCTTCCCAGCACCATTTATTGAAGATATTGTCTTTTACCCATTGTATATTCTTGCCTCCTTTGTCATATGTTAATTGATCTTATAGGTGTGGGTTTATTTCAGTGCTCTCCATTCTATTTCATTGGTCTAATATCTGTTCTTGGTCCTGTACCATACTCTTTTGATCACAGTAGCTTTGCACTATAGTTTGAAATGAAGGAGTGTGATAACCCCAGCTCTGTTGTTGTTTCTCAAGATTGCTTGGGCTATTGAGGATTTTTTCATGGTTCCACACACATTTTAGGATTATTTGCTCTAGAGTTCAGTGAAGAATACCATTGGTATTTTGGTGGGGGTTGCATTGAATCTGTAGATTGCTTTGGGTAGTATGGCCATCTTAACAATATTAATACATATTCATGAACATGGAACATCTTCCCATGTATTTGTGTCATCTTCAATTTCATCAATGTCTCACAGTTTTCAGGGTACACGTCTTTTGCCTTCTTGGTTAAATTTACTCCTAGGTATTTTACTTTTTTTGATACAATTGTAAATAGAATTGATTTCTTAATTTCTTTTTCTGTTAGTTCATTATATATATATAGAAGCACAACAGATTTCTGTATATTGATTTTGTATCCTGTGATTTTACTAAATTCATTAATTTTAGTAGATTTTTGGTGTCATCTTTAAGGTTTTCTATATATAGTATCATGTCATCTGTAAATAGTGACAATTTTATTTCTTCTTTACCAATTCAGATGCTTTTTATTTCTTTTTTGTGTATGACTGCTATGGCTAGGACTTCCAGTACTATGTGGTGAGAGTGCGCCTCATTCTGTTCCTGGTCTTAGAGGAAAAGTTTTTATCTTTACACTATTGAGTATGATGTACCTGTGGGTTTGTCATTTATGGCTTTCATTATGCTCAGGTATGCTCCCTCTATACCTACTTTGTTGTGAGTTTTTATGATGAATGGATGCTGAATTTTGGCAAATGTTTTTTCAGCATCTGTTGAGATCATATGATTTTTTAATCCTTCCTTTTGTTAATATGGTGTATCGCATTGATTGATTCACAGATATTGAACCCTCCTTGCATCTCTGGAATAAATCCCACTTGGTCATGGTGAGTGATCCTTTCAATGTATTTTTTTATTTGGTTTGCTAATATTTTGTTGAGGATTTTTGCATGTATGTTCACCAGGGATATTGGTCTGTAATTTTTTTTGTGGTCTTTGGTTTGGGTATCAGGGTGATGCTGGCCTTGTAGAATGAATCTGGGAGCTTTTCTTACTCTTCAGTTTTTGGAATAGTTTGAGAGGAATAGGTGTTAACTCTAAATGTTTGGTAGAATTCTCCTGTGAAGCCCTCTGGTTCTGGACTTTGTTTTGTTAAGAGTTGGGGTTTTTTTATTTTTGGTTTCTGCTTTTTTGTTTTATTGCTGCCTGAAATTCATTACTAGTATTCTGTTCAGATTTTCTATTTCTTCCTGGTTCAGTCTTGAGCAATTATGTGTTGCCAGGAATTTTCCCATTTCTGGGTTGTCCAATTTGTTGGCATATAATTTTTCATAATAATATTTTATAATTGTATTTCTCTGGTATCAGTTGTAACTTCTCCTTTTTCATTTCTGAAATTGTGTCCCCCCTTTTTTTTTCTTGATTAGTCTAGCTTGCTACTTTTGTTTGTATCTTTTAAATGTTTCATTGGTCTTTTGTTTATGTAGTCCCTACTTCATTTATTTCTGCTCTAATTTTTATTATTTCCTTCCTTCTACTAACTTTGGGATTTATTTTTTTCTAGTTCCTTTAGGTGTCAGGTTAGATTGAGGTTTTTCTTGTTTCTTGAAGTAGACATATAATGCTATGCACTTCCCTCTTAGAACTGCTTTTGCTGGATCCCAAAGATTTTGCATTGTTATGTTTCTATTTTCATTATTCTCCACGTATTTTTTATTTCCTCTTTAATTTCTTCATTGACCCATTGGTCATTTAATAACATTCTGTTTAACCTCCATGTGTTTGTGTTTAATATTTTTTAAATTTTTTCCTGTTACTGATTTCCAGTTTCATATTGTTGTCAGAAAAGATGCAATGGTATGGTTTCAGTCTTCCTAAATTCATTAAGACTTGTTTTGTGGCCCAACACGTGATCTATCCTGAATAATGTTCCATGTGCACTTGAAAAGAATGAGTATTCTGCTGTTTCAGGATGTGAAGTCCAGTATGTATCTGTTAAGTCTATTTGATCTAATGTGTCATTCAAAGCTACTGTTTTCTTACTGATTTTCCATCTGGGTGATCTATCCGTTGATGTAAGTGGGGTGTTAAAGTCTACTACTATTGTATTACTGTCAATTTTCCCCTTCATGTCTGTTAATATTTGCTGTATGTATCTAGGTGTACTCCTCTGCTGGGGGGAGGGGGATTTGATATTTGTAATTGTTGTCTCTTCTTGCTGTATTGAGCTCTTAATCCTTATATAATGTCCTTCTTTGTTTTTTATAGTCTTTTTTTTAAGGTCTGTTTTGTCTGATGTAAATAGTGCTGCTGCAGCTTTTTTTTTCTATTTGCATGGAATGTTGTTTCCATCCCTTCAATTTCAGTCTGTGTGTGTCTTTAGTTCTGAAGTGAGTTTCTCGTAGGCAGCATATAGATGGTCCTTATTTTTTTAATCCATTCAGTCATCCTAGGTCTTTTGGTTGGAACAATTGACCGTTTACATTGAAGGTATTTATTGATACGTATGTACTTACTACCATTTTGTTAAATATTTTCTGGTTTTTCTCATTTTTTTCTCTGGTCCTTTTTTGTTCTCTTGCTCTCTTCTGTTGTTAATGATGACCTTTTTAAAGGTGTGGTTGGATTCTTTCTCTTTATTTTTTGTGTATTCATTAGAGGTTTTGAGTTTCTGGTTACCACACAGTTTATATATGATGTCTTACATTTATAGCAGTCTGTTTGGAGCCTATGGTTGCTGAAGCCCAAAATTTAATGCCTCAAAACTTCAAGGTATTCTAATGGCACTACATTTGTAACTCCCTCTCCTCCATGTTATTTGTATTTGATGTCTTCTTTAGCACCTTTTATTTATTCCCTTAACTAATTTTTAAAAATGGTTGATTTTTACTTCTGTCTTTTAAGTCTTTTAACTTAAAAGTGATTGGTCTACTATCTGTGCTGTTTGCTTTACCAGTGAGATTTTCAATTTTATAATCTAGTTATAGCCTTTTCTTTTCTCTTAATGAAGTCCCCTGAACATTTCTTGTAAAGTTGTTTAAGTGGTGGGGAACTCCTTTAATCTGTGTTTATCTGAGCTCTTTTTATTTCTCCTTCAATTCTGAAGGATAACCTTCATGGGTGGGAGTATACTTTTTCTGGCCTATAGAATTTCTGCTGAAAAAGCAGTTTCTCTTGTAGATAATGCATTGCTTTTCTCTAGCTGGTTTTAATATTCTTTGTCTTTGATCTTTGGCATTTTAATTATTGTGTGTCTTGGTGTGGACTTTCTTGAGTTCATCTCATTTGGGACTCTCTGTGTTTCTTGAACCTGCATGTCTGTTTCCTTCCCTAGGTTAGGGAAGTTTTCAGCTGTTATTTCTTTAAATAAGTTTTTCACCCCTTTCTACCTCTCTTCTTCTGGGACTCATGTAATGTGAATATTAAGACATTTGATATTGTCCCACAGAACCTATCCTCATTTCTTTTTATTCTTTTTTCTTTGTGCTGTTCAGTTTGAGTGCTTTCCATTATTCTCTCTTCCAAGTTGCTGATCTGTTCCTCTGCATCTGGTAGTGTATTTTCCACTTCAATTCTTATGTTCCTCTCTGATTGGTTATTTAGATTTTCTGTCTTTGTTGACATCCTTCCTGAGCTCATCCATTCTTCTCTCAAGTCCAGTGAGCACTTTCATAACCATTGTTTTGAACTCTTCATTAAGTAGATTAACTCCATTTCATTTAGTTATGTGTGTTTATATGTGGTTTTGTCTTGTTCTGTCATTTGGAGCATACTCCTCTGTCTCTTCATTTTGTTTGACTTCTTGTGCTTCATTCTATGAATTAGTTGAAAGGACTTCCTCCCCAAGACTTGAAGTATTGGCCTTGTGTAGGAAGGAACCTTGGCAGACTGCATGTGCCTGGTGGTTTTGGCTGCCTGGAGGCTGAATGAGAGCGAGGCAAGCATGACCCAGTGCTGGGGCTCTCCTGTGTGGTTGCCTGTCGGGGTTGTTGATGTCAAAGGGGCATAGTCCAGATGGGCAACAAGTTGTGTCCTCTCTGGCAGGGTGACTACAGGCAGAGGGACAGTATCCAGGAGTCTCCAAGGTGGGTGCCACCCGGGTCATGATAATGGGGTGTCTGGGGGTAGATGGATGCAATCCAGCAATCTCCTGCATTGGCACCTGTCTGGGCCATCCAAGTGGGGCAGCTGGGGATGGAAGGCTGCCTCTCTCACATCTGGAGCTGGTGTATTCACTCTGACCATGCTCCTGTCCACACCGTCAAGTGTGGGGAATGTAAAAAATGGTGCTCAACAGTAACTCCAATCTTGGAGGGAGTTCTGGCAGTTCCCCTGCCATTTGACAGCCAGGTTTAAACCCTCCAACTGGCAGCTTTTTTTCTGCTCCTGGGCAGCTGAGTCTGCATTCTGGTAGCTCAAAGATACCGTTCCCTGCTGTAAGACTGTGGTTGGTGTGGGGCTACGTCTGTTACTGTGGCTCCATCTCATCCTGACATTTTTTTATCTTATTGTGCAGAAGGTATCACTCAGGCCTCCACTCTTCCTTGGAATAAATTGCTCTGTATATAGGCATAGATTCAGAGTGTGTATGTGGGAGGAGGTGGGCTCAGGCTTTATTCTACACCACCATCTTGGAACAGCCTCTTCCCCAGCATTCTGCTTTAATAAGCCTTTCTGGTGATCTACTAGACACTCTAAGGTTTGAAAGCCCTGTCCTAGGAGACATCCCTGACCCTGGCTGATTTTCTGTCCTGGAACCCTGCAGATCTCTAAAAGTACTAATACCTCAGCTTCTAAACCACTTGTCTCAGATGACTTTTTCACCGAGTGACACCTACATCTTTTATTTGGCTGGAAGGCACCAGTTTTGTCATTGGAAAACATAGCCCCTATCAGTAGCTAGTTTTCATGGGGTATCTAGATTGGGCCAGGCTCCTTGCATTTTAGCACACATGGCGGTAAGGTGAGGACTCCTCCAGGAGTGGCCCATCACAGGGTTGTTAAAAAGCAGGAGGGATGCCTGATTCATAGGATGCATGTATACCGGAGACTACTCATCTTTAAAAGTGTTCAAAAGGCATATTCTACATAATTGTGTAAGTACTTAATTCCACTGAATTGAATAATTTTAAATGGTTAAAATGGTAAATTTTATGTATATGTATATTCCACAATAAAAAGATGGGGTGGGGTGGGCACCTTACAAAAAAACCTGTCCAGAGGCCCTGTCTTCAAGGTCTGGCACTTTGTTGTTAGCATTAACAGAACTGTTCACAGCAGGGATTATAAATACTGGTTTCTGTGACAGAATCTTTCTTTGTGATCAAGGATCATTCCTTTATTGATTCAACTAATATACTATGTGGAAAACCCTGTGTCAGCACTGGGAACCCAATGTTGAATGCAATATGGCCCCTATTCAGGGAACTTAGTCTAGTGAAGCAGACAAAAACCACACATTTCAAAAGAAGCCAGCTTGGATGGAATTGGCCTTTTGTCTTTTCCTTTTCCCCTTTTTCCTTTCTAGAATGGGAATGTGATGCTTGGATATACAGCAGCCATCTTAAGACCATAAGGATGAAAACTGAAGGAACACTAGCCTTTGGCTTCTTACCTCTGGACTTTTGTTAAAGGAGAGGTTAAAAAAGAGCCAAAGTGGCCTTCACTTCTAATGGAGACATACAGACTGTTTATAATCAGTCAAAGGCAAAACTGATAATGTAACAGTAGCTATTAGCTTAGGCATTCTCATTACCCTTGAAATTCCTCTGAACCTAAGGAACACAGGAGTAAGATTGAAAAATGGACCTTCTTCAAATTGAAATGTTTTTATTAGGATACTAATAATTGCACATAAAAATGACCAAACATGGAAAAAGAGGAAAACACTCAAATGCTATTACAGATTAGGCAAATTAGTTAGAGGAAAAAAATTTCTTCAATGTATACAAAAATGTAAACATTTGCCTTGGTATTTCCCACAGATGGGACAGTCCACAAGGACTTATTTGGAATGAAAATGTGTCTATCAAATCACCAGTATAGTCTGTATAACATCTGCAAACTTGCTACATTGAAAGTTAAAGTTCCTACACACCCAACATTTTCTATGCAAAAAACTAAATGGCTCCCAACCAAAGCAACTTGAACATCAACTGCTACGTGTGGAAGCAGAGTCACCAAAGCACATCAGTTTTCCAAAGATGAGTTTCCACTCACTATGCTAAATTGTAATAACATTTACCTTGACAGACTTTAAAAATATACACAGTATATAAAACCTTTACTCGAACCTGGGATGGAAGATGAAATATTGCCTGTTTATGAAATGCTCCAGAAAGAGGATTCATATCAGTCACTGAACTTAAGGAATGGAGACTAAGAAGAAGCCCTCTTCTGTTCAGAAAATGGGGACTCATAAACTTCCATAGGTGGGCATGTACAAACCAGGTGCTGATCTCCATAGATGTCATCTATCCGGGCAATGGTTGGCCAGAATTTGTTCTCTGGTTTCACAAAGGGCTAAAAGGGACAAAAGATGGACATATTCTGAGAAGTTTCCCTTGAAAAGAGATTGCAGTGATATCCTCACAGCCTAAGATACTCCTAACCAACAAGCACTCAAATATAAGCTAAAGCCAACCTTTCATTACTATCCCCCAAAACCCAACTTTTTACCCTTCTCCCCACGCCACCAACCAGTCTGCAGAGCATCACCACCTTCATATAAGAATCACAAAGGACAATATAAGTTGGTCATGGGGATGGTAGTACAGCATGGAGAATATAAACAATGTATCTGTAACATGTTGATAGATAGTAACCACACTAGAGTGGGTGAGGATTTAATAATATGGGTAACTGTTGACCACTATGTTGTATATTTGAAACCAACATAAGATTGTGTATCAATGATACTTTAATTTTTTAAAAAATCACAAAGGGAAGAAACACTGCGTTTGGGGCCATCTCCCTGTTGGATGATGGTAGAGAACACATTGATCCACTAGACTGGGACTCCATTGAGGTCTTCCAACACTGTAAGCCCTTTGAATCCGTGGGCATATGGTTGATACTGTGTGACCTCAGAGCTCTAAGGCCAATTCCTGTACTAGGTCCCTTGTCATGACCTGCATTTCACAAGGTGTCCCACTATTGTTACTATAATGAGGAACCTGCAAGAGTGGGGGCCCCTCCACGTGGATGATGGCTCCTCATACGCACATGAGCACTCTACCAGCTGGCACGTTCAGCTGCAGAGGGGGACTTACAAGTGGGAAAGCTGCCACCTCTCTGGAATACGGCCGATCCCAGTGGGAGGATGTGACGCAGGTCAGGGAATGTGGAGACATCTGAGACAGGCAAAGAGGGGACAGGGATCAGAGCAGAACACTGCTTTTTCCTCCCATATATCATTTCAACCAGTAAGTTCTGGTACAAGTCCATTACTGTTTTGTGTCAATTTGGAGGGAAGGAAATTTTGGTAGGAAATTTTTTACTGTGAAATGTCAGAAAGTTATGGTAATAAAATAAGCACATCTACCATATAATCAATGTTTTGTCACATTTGCTTAACCTTTTAAACAGTTGAAACAGCTGGTACATCCACACTCCATCTCATTGTTGGCCCTCCTGCCCAGTGACAACCATTATCTGAAATTTGATGTTCACCACTCTCATTATGTCTTTTTTTCCCTTTCTTTTTTTTAATATAATTTATTTTATCATTAATCTACAATTACATGTGCAATATTATGGTTATTAAACTACCCCTTCATCAGGTCCCCCCACCAACCCCATTACAGTCACTGTCCATCAGCATACTGAGATGCTATAGAATCACTACTTGTCTTCTCTGAGTTGTACAGCCCTCCCCGTGCCCCCCCAACATTACATCTGCTAATCGTAATGCCCCCTTTTCCCTCTTATTCCTCCCTTCCCACCCATCTTCCCCAGTCCCTTTCCCTTTGGTAACTATTAGTCCGTTCTTGGGTTCTGTGAGTCTGCTGCTGTTTTGTTCCTTCAGTTTTTTTTCTTTGTTCTTATCCTCCACATATGAGTAAAATCATTTGATACTTGTCTTTTTCGACTTGGCTTATTTCACTGACCATAATACCCTCTAGCTCCATCCATGTTGTTGCAAATGGTAGGATTTGTTTTCTTCTTATGGCTGAATAATATTCCATTGTGTATATGTACCACATCTTCTTTATCCATTCATCTACTGATGGACACTTAGGTTGCAAATAGTGCTGCAATAAACATAGGGGTGCATCTGTGTTTTTGAAACTGGGCTGCTGCATTCTTAGGGTAAATTCCTAGGAGTGGAATTCCTGGGTCAAATGGTATTTCTATTTTGAGTTTTGTGAGGAACCTCCATACTGCTTTCCACAATGGTTGAACTAATTTGCAGTCCCACCAGCAGTGTAGGAGGGTTCCCTTTTCTCCACATCCTCGCCAACATTTGTTGTTGTTTGTGTTTTGGATGTTGGCCATCCTCACTGGTGTGAGGTGATATCTCATTGTGGTTTTAATCTGCATTTCTCTGATGATTAGCGATGTGGAGCATCTTTTCATGTGCCTGTTGGCCATCTGAATTTCTTCTTTGGAGAAGTGTCTATTCATGTCCTCTGCCCATTTCTTAATTGGATTATTTGGTTTCTGTTTGTTAAGGTGCATGAGTTCTTTATATATTTTGGATGTCAACCCTTTATCAGATACGTTTTTTATGAATATATTCTCCCATGCTGTAGGATGTCTTTTTGTTCTACTGATGGTGTCCTTTGCTGTACAGAAGCTTTTCAGCTTGATATAGTCCCACTTGTTCATTTTTGCTTTTGTTTCCCTTGCCCGGGGAGATATGTTCATGAAGAAGTTGCTCATGTTTATGTCCAAGAGATTTTTGCCTATGTTTTTTTCTAAGAGTTTTATGGTTTCATGACTTACATTCAGGTCTTTGATCCACCTTGAGTTTACCTTTGTGTATGGGGCTAGACAGTAGTCCCATTTCATCTCTCTTACATGTAGCTGTCCAGTTTTTCCAACACCAGCTGCTGAAGAGGCTGTCATCTCCCCATTGTATATCCAAGGCTCCTTTATCAAATATTAATTGACTGTATATGTTTGGGTTAATGTTTGGATTTTCTATTCTGTTCCACTGGTCTGTGGGTCTGTTTTTGTGCCAATACCAAATTGTCTTGATTACTGTGGCTTTGTAGTAGAGCTTGAAGTCAGGGAGCGTAATTCCCCCTGTTTTATTCCTCCTTCTCAGGATTGCTTTGGCTATTCGGGGTCTTTTGTGGTTCCATATGAATTTTAGAATTATTTGTTCCAGTTCATTGTAGAAAGCTGTTGGTAGTTTGATAGGGATTGCATTGAATCTGTAGATTGCTTTAGGTAATATAGCCATTTTGACAATATTTATTCTTCCTAGCCAAGAGCATGGGATGCATTTCCATTTGATGGTGTCCTCTTTAATTTCTCTTAGGAGTGTCTTGTAGTTTTCAGAGTACAGGTCTTTCACTTCCTTCGTTAGGTTTATTCCTAGGTATTTTATTCTTTTTGATGCAATTGTGAATGGAATTGTTTTTCTGATTTCTCTTTCTGTTAGTTCATCATTAGTGTATAGGAAAGCAACAGATTTCTGTGTGTTAATTTTGTATCCTGCAACTTTGCTGAATTCAGATATTAATTCTAGTAGTTTTGGAATGGAGTCTTTAGGGTTTTTTATGTACAGTATCATGTCATCTGCAAATAGTGACAATTTGACTTCTTCTTTACCAATCTGGATGCCTTGTATGTCTTTGTTTTGTCTGATTACTGTGGCTAGGACCTCCAGTACTATGTTGAATAACAGTGGAGAGAGTGGGCATCCCTGTCTTGTTCCCGATCTTAGATGAAAAGCTTTAAGCGTCTCGCCGTTAAGTATGATGTTAGCTGTGGGTTTGTCATATATAGCCTTTATGATGTTGAGGTACTTGCCGTCTATACCCATTTTGTTGAGAGTTTTAATCAGGAATGGATGCTGAATTTTGTCAAATGCTTTTTCAGCATCTATGGAGATGATCATGTGGTTTTTGTTCTTCTTTTTGTTGATGTGGTGGATGATGTTGATGGATTTTCGAATGTTGTACCATCCTTGCATCCCTGGGATGAATCCCACTTGATCATGGTGTATGATCCTCTTGATGTATTTTTGAATTCGGTTTGCTAATATTTTGTTGAGTATTTTTGCTTCTATGTTCATCAAGGATATTGGTCTGTAATTTTCTTTTTTGGTGAGGTCTTTGCCCATTGTTTGCATGAAATACCTTTTTCCATCCCTTCACTTTTAGTCTGTGTATATCTTTGGATTTGAGATGAGTTTCTTGTAGGCAGCATATAGATGGGTCTTGCTTTTTTATCCATTCTGTTACTCTGTGTCTTTTGATTGGTGCATTCAGTCCATTTACATTTAGGGTGATTATTGATAGATATGTACTTATTGCCATTGCTGGCTTTAGATTCGTGGTTACCAAGGGTTCAAGGGTTGCTTCTTTACTGTCTAACAATCTAACTTAACTTTCTTGTTAAGTTATTGTAAACACAGTCTGATGTTTCTTTATTTCTCTCCCTTCTTATTCCTCCTCCTCCATTCTTTCTATACTAGGTGTTTTATTCTTTGCCTTTAGTTAGTATTTGGATGGTCTGCTTTCTTTGCTATGATTTTATTTTCTCTGGTGACATCTTTTTAGCCTTAGGTGTGCTTCCATCTAGAGCAGTCCATTTAAGATATCCTGTAGTGGTGGTTTATGAGAGGCAAACTCTCTCAACTTTCGTTTGTCTGGAAATTGTTTAATCCCTCCATCATATTTAAATGATAATCGTGCCTGATACAATATTCTTGGTTCGAGGCCCTTCTGTTTCATAACGTTAAATATATCATGCCATTCTCTTCTGGCCTGTAAGGTTACTGTTGAGAAGTCTGATGATAGTCTCACGGGTTTTCCTTTGTAGGTGATCTTTTTTCTCTCTCTAGCTGCCTTTAATACCCTGTCTTTATCTTTGATCTTTGCCATCTTAATTATTATGTGTCTTGGTGTTGTCTTCCTTGGGTCCCTTGTGTTGGGAGATCTGTGGGCTTCGGTGGACTGCGAGACTATTTCCTTCCCCAGCAAGGGAAAGTTTTCAGCAATTATTTCTTCAAAGACACTTTCTATCCCTTTTTCTCTCTCTTCTTCCTCTGGTACTCCTATAATGCGAATATTGTTCCGTTTGGATTGGTCACACAGTTCTCTTAATATTCTTTCATTCCTAGAAATTCTTTTATCTCTCTCTGCCTCAGCTGCTCTGTATTCCTGTTCTCTGATTTCTATTCCATTAACAGTCTCTTGCATCTCATCCAGTCTGCTGTTAAGCCCGTCGATCGCTTGTCTGATTTCTGCATTGTCTTTCCTCACTTCCCTCACTTCCTCCCTCAGCTCTTGCACATTTCTCTGTAGGTCCATCAGCATGGTTATGACTTTTATTCTGAATTCTTTTTCAGGAAGACTGTGCATTTCCATCCCTTCAGGCTCCCTCTCTGGGGTTGTCTGGTTGATTTTGGTCTGAACCATATTCCTCTGTCTTTTCATGGCTATAGAATTGGTCACTGGTAGTTGCCACGTATGTCAGCTGGGCTCTTTAAGACTTTAAAAAGAGAAAAAAAAGAAGAAAGAAAGAAAGAAAAGAGAAAACAAAAACAAAACAAAACAAAAAAACGCCCACCAGACGTAGATTCTGTGGGAATGCTCTAGGTGGCGCTATTGCCCCACTATTCCACAGCTGTGACTGTGCCGCTCCGCAGGGCCCTTTATCGCTCTGGCAGGGGTGGGAACGAATAGGAGGCTGTTGATCTTAGTGAGAAGTGTTAAGTATGGCTACGCTTCCTCAGTCGCCAGCTAAGGCGTCTGAAACTCCCCAGGACTCCCAGCCTGCTGGGCTGAGTGTGCTGGGGCGATCCGGCTCCTCCGCTGGGCTCCTGTCTCTTTAAGACCGCTGAAGAAAGCGCGCACTTTTTTTTTTTCCTTCCCGGGAGCCGGCTGCAAGCACCCTGGCGCGTTCCCCGCTCAGATCCTGCCCCTCTGTCTCTCCAATCTCCGCTGCACTGCGCGATGTGGGTCAGCGCTCCCCGCGCAGATCCCCGGGGCTGGCTACTTCGCGGGGTGCACTTCCACTCCCTCCCGGCTCTGAATCCTCTCCTCCCGCCGGTGCGCTGGGGTGGGGGAGGGCTCGGGTCCCGCCGGGTCGCGGCTCCGTATCTTACCCGCCTCTTGGGGTGCCGAGTCCTCTCGGGTGTCGCTGCACGCTGTGCGCTTTCCTGTGTATTCTCGTCTCTCTTTTAGGAATAGATGTATTTGCTGTGTTTTCGTAGATAAATATAGTGTTGGGAGGAGATTTCTGCCGCCCTACTCACACTGCCATCTTCCCGGAAGTCTCATTATGTCTTTATACTATTATTACATGTATTAATAAGCAACATATAGCATACTTTGGGACATTTTAAAATCTTGTCTTATGTGTACTATTTTTCACTTGCCTTTGTAATTCAGTATTATGTTCTTTAGATGTCTATTGCGATTTTGAAAAATAGCCTAAATCCTGAATCAGCATTATCCAGAGAAAAGAAAGATTGATAGCAAAAATGATTCATATTATATCCCTCCATTACCCTATCAATCTCGTACTGATCAAGGTGCCTGCCTTTTCTGCCAGCTGCTGGTCCCTGCACTCCACCTTCTGCTGGGCAGTTCTGGAACTTGCCTGAATTTCCCTAAGCATCTCAGACTTGTTCTCTGACTTGGAGCCCTAGCTGCACAACCGCAGCCTTCACAGTATTCTTAGTTTGTGATCCCCAGCTTAATGTCTAGACCTAAAAAAAGACTTGGTGTTCTGACCAGATATAAACCTGTTTTGGAAGAGGCAGGGTAATGAATGCCAAACAGATTTTTCTCCAAAATAGGCCATAAACATTGTAAAGCATTCAGGCCAAGTACCAGCATGGTTATTCTAAGACGTAACTGCTCCAATACAAGAACTTGTCTTTATCCAGAATTTGTGAGATAAAAATTTTAATGTAAATCAGAGTTCATCAGAGACACAAAATGATAAGACTTCCCCAACTAGATAGAGTCCCTAAGCCTCTGCTCCCTTCCTGGCAACCAGATGGGTGCATGTATGATGTATAGCTCCCACAACCACAGTACAATTACATAAACAAAATTAAGGCATTGGAAAATACCAACGTTATACTTGAGTAACAACTAGTATGTTGTTCAGGAAGATTTAAACTTCCAAGGAATGAGTGCATCATCATCTCAAAAGAATGGTCTTATTCTAGGCAAGAATATCATCTTATGATGAGAGTTCACACTATTCAGACATCATTTTCTACTCTAGGGGACGTTTTGGGTAAAGTACCAGTACCTACGCACCTTCAGCGGATTGACCCTGGGGTCTATACGGCCCTCTTCAATGTCAGAAATTTCCTGCCGAATACTGATCATGGCATCACAGAATCTATCCAGCTCTGCCTTGTCTTCAGACTCAGTGGGTTCAACCATGAGAGTCCCTGCTACTGGCCAGGACATGGTAGGGGCATGAAATCCTGCAAGTGAACAAGGTAACTTGTGTCACTAACTTTGACCTCCCCAGTTTAGAAGAAGAGACCCTCCCCTGCTATATTTTATCCTAAGGAAATTGGGTGAATTTGCTAACATACAAATATGGCAATTCATCTCAACACTGTTTATGGACGAAAAACTTAGGAAATAACCTAACATCCAGCAACAAGCTCATTTAAGCAAATTTTACAGGGTATCCATCCAATCGATATGCAACCTTACTTTAAAAAATAAGTTTATATTTGTTAATTTGGTGAACATGCAGAAATAAGTGGAAAAAGCAAACTAAATGATACTAAAGTATATATATATGTATATATACACACACACACACATATATATACACATATAAAATGAATAGATAAAATACATGGTCAAGAGAGATTTCCTAGACAAAAGCAAAAAACTTTTTCCCATTTCTTACACTTTTTCTGTGAAACTTTAAGATTCATTCCTAGGGTGCAGTAGTTCCCAAATCCTGGTGTGCATCATTACACAGTGTGCTTTAGAGTCATGCCCACATGCTTTAATACCTGTCTCCTCAACACTGTATTATAAATATTTTCAGGCATGCTGACAAGTTGAAAGGACTGTATTGTGAACACCCATATACCTTCCGCCTAGATTCTACGATGATGCTCTGCTTTATCACACATCGATTCATCCATCCATCTATCTTACTTTGGATGCATTTCAAAGTATGTTGCAGTCATCAGTACACTTTTTCCTTAAACACTTAACATGCATATCAACTAGAACTCACATCTGTTCACATTTTTGTGGTAAAATTTACATGTGAAGTCAGAAATCTTGTGTACCATTTAATAAGTTTTGATAGATGCGTACAACTGTGTCACCCAAACCAAAAAGGGATTTTTTTTTTTAAAAAACAACAAGCTGATCTCATTACCCAGTAAATCCAACCTCAATTGCATATGTGAAGAAATTCAGCTCAACATTCTGCTACAGTGGTTCCCATATCTGAAACTATCATATCTTGGAAACAGATTCCTGAACCCCGACCCTGATTCACAAAGTCCAAGGTAAGGCCCAGAAATTAATGAGACTTAAAAATTCCCCAGGGGATTCTGATCATTAGTTAAGTGTGAAAACCTCTGCCGCAAGGCAGTGTGTCCCACACTTCCCAGATAAGACTCATCCATGAGATGCTTGTTGACTGTGGATTACTAGGCCTCTCTCGTGGGAAATCTGATTCAGTTAAGTGTGATTAAGACCTAGAATCTGTGTTGTCATTTTCAGTTTTTTTTTTTCCTTAGCCATTCATTCATTCATTTTTCTCACTTAACTGAATACATTATATTGAGTGCCTCCTGGGTGCCAAGCACCTGGACAACTCTTAGGGCAAGTGTAGCAGTCTCTAGCAAACATTAAAATACTGAAAATAATGTCAAAGTTGGGGATAGAATAGGACTTGGAAATATTGGGCAGTAACTTCAGTGAACCCCGTTATTCTCCTTCCCTGGAATGCTGCTGCAGTCAGGTGCGTGGTGCGACAGCACATGCCAGGAGGGAAACCTGAGCCAGCCGTCCGTCAGCCATTAGCCAGGAAGTTGAGTCAGGCTACAGAAGCAGCCAAAAGGAGATTTTAAGGAGGTAATTGCTAACTTCATTATGAAACCTTTCTCTGGCTTTGCCACTTACTGGTTTAACTACAGAACACAGATCATGTATTCAGGAGAGGAGTAAGTCACACATTTGGGACTCCATTATGATGCAGTAGTAAAACTATCAAAGTTTTCACTCAGCTTATTAAAAGTCATTCAGATGAAGATAGGAGTCCACATCCGTTGAAAGGTCTTTGATATTGCTAATCATGTTACCAGGAAAATGTATTTTAAGGGCTGTGATGAATAGACATCCAGTAATGCAAAGTGTTTCTTAAAGTCCTTCAAAGAACTGCATCGTCTCTGTGAAAACAAGATGCATCTATTCCTTCTTCCTTCTAGAAGCAGCTGAAATAGCTCCACTGTGACTGAGGTGGTTATAATGCTCAAATGCCATTTGTCTCTCATACTTTTATAGGTTCCTTGCTACACTTCCTTCACCATTACACCAACTTACCCCTTCTCTCTGGATCTCTCTGTTTAACAGGAGTGGGGTATGAGTAAAAATTTACCAGAAATAACAGGAGTGGGGTATGAGTAAAAATTTACCAGAAATAACAGGAGTGGGGTATGAGTAAAAATTTACCAGAAATACGGGCAGAGAGCAGCAATCATTTTCGTTGATATTTTTAATTTTGTTAACTATAAAGACTTCTTATCTTGGCTGCCAATGGATTCAAGATATATGATTTAATATCAAAGGACAGTATCAAGGCAGTCATAATGAGGTAGGGCAGGGACATGGGACAAGTATCCTTTCCTGCCTATGATGAAAAATACCAAGATATAAACAGTATAGTAAGAACAGGCGGGACTCCATGTTAAGGATAAGATTCCATTTTAAAAACCAGGAAGTTAGGAGGTAAGATTCCTAACATGTTCTTTGGTAATCAGCCAACAACCTCTCCTCAGGCAGGGCAAGCAGTCCTAACTGCTACGCTCCCAGTGCTTGAGGGAAACCACTATCTTGGAGAAGAACACGATCAATACCTTGTGTTAAGTTTATTTTACAGCATATCTAGAGGACTGACTGGACAGTGACATCATGACCCTCACCAGAGAGAAACATTATAAGACCACATGTCAAGCTTATGCCCCCACTTCTACCCTTTGCCTTGTTTTTGAAAGCCTTAAAAGACAGAATCTTAATCCCTTAATCCCTGTATGAGGTTGCCTGCACTCCCCTTTATTCAAGTGTATACTTTTGCCTTAAATAAAACGTTGTTGTTGGGCAGCTGTGTACGGGGAGGTGTCTCCCTGCACACTAGGTGAAACCTCACCCTGGGTGGGGGAGGGTTCCTTACTCTGAAGGGGAAAGAATTCTCGAACAGGTCTGAGAGTGTAGGTAAGGAGGGGATTCATTAAAGCAAGAGTAGTAGTGAATGGCAGCAGCCATACAGGCAGCAGAGAGCGAGAACCCAGGGAGGAAAGGGAAGCTCATTGAACTCCCGCTTGGCATAGGGCAGATCCCTTGCCAACTCCTGAAGCCAGGGTCATCTGGCGGCCAGTGTCCACTTGGATCTGCACAGCATGGGAACTAAGCCTCCACCACCCCAGGATTTGGGGGAACCTCAGAGAACTGGACGTGGTAAAATTATGTTGAGAACTTCCCAAAGCAAAGAAAGGAGATTTTGGGGCAGGCCACTAAAGAGCACGATTGTACAGCTGCAGTCCTGTTCAGGTCACCCTGGTGGCGGGAACTTGCAAGCCGCCATCAGAGATCTCAGTAGCCCCTCCCTACTTGTCTGGAGTAGAACAGTGAAAGTGAAGGCTTGTGCTTAAATCTAGAAAGGTGAATGAAATAGCAAAATGACAAAAGACATTTACCACTGTGGGTGGAGATTAGAGAGTTCTTGTCTTTGTCATGGAAAAGAGTTCAGAGAAGTGTAATTGGCTTATGCAACAAGAAAGTTTATTTGATATAAGACAGTACACACTCAGATGGGAGTGTGAGCAACCTCCAAGAGGAGGCACACTGAAGGGTAAGATTCTGTCTTTTAAGGCTTTCAAGAATAGGGTAAAAGGTAGAAGGGGGGGCACAGGCTTGACATGTGGTCTCATGATGTCTCTCCAGTGAGAGACATGATGTCACTCACCATCCACAGTCAGTCCTCTAGCTATTTTGTGAAATAAACTTAACACAAGGAATTCATTGATGGTGTTCTTCTCCAAGATAGTGGTTTCCCTCAAGCAGTGGGAGCGTAGCAGTTAGGACTGCTTGCCCTGCCTGAGAGGTTGTTGGCTGATTACCAAAGAACATGTTAGGAATCTTACCTCCTAACTCCCTGGTTTTTAAAATGAATGTTAACCTTAAGATGGAGTCCCTCCTGTTCTTACTATACTGTTGATATCTCTGCATGTTTCAATCATAGGCAGTTAAAGTTAATCATGCTTCTCCCATGTCCCTGCCCTACCTCATCGCTCCTCAACTTACTGTGTTTTGTCTCTGCACTCTTCCAGGTGTGTCTTTGTTACTTTGCTATTTCATTCTGTTTTCTAGACTTAAGCACAAGTCTTCACTCTGTTGTACTCCAGACAAGTAGGGAGGGGCTACTGAGATCTCTGATTGAGGCTCGTAAGTTCCCGCTGCCTGGGTGACCCAGACAGGACTGCAGCTGTGTGATTGTGTTCTTTAGCAGCCTATCCAAACTCCTTTCTTTGCTTTCGGAAGTTCTCATAACATAATTTCGCTGCATCCAGTGCTCTGAGGCACCCCCAAATCCTGGGGTGGTAGGGGCTTAGTTCCCACACTGCAGATCCAAGCAGACACTGGATGCCAGATGACCCTGGCTTTAGGAGTTGGCAAGGGATCTGCCCTATGCCAAGCAGGGGTTCAATGGATTTTCCTCCCTCTGCTCTTCCTGCTCTCTGCTGCCTGCAAGGCAACTGCCATTCACTGCTACTCTCACTTTAATGAATTCCTTCCTTACCTACACTGTCTGACCTGCTCAACAATTTTTTCCCCCTTCAGAGTCAGGAACCTTCCCCGGGCCAAGCTGAGGCTTTACCTAGAGACCTCCGCAGACACAGCTGCCCGACAACAAGAAGGGAAAGTTTTTCTCTGTCAGCCTGGAATCCTTGGCTCCCCATTTAGCTTGCGGATCACTTTACTGTAGTGCCTGATGCTTTATTCAGTTTGTGCCTCAGGGAGGTGGTCCACAGCCAGCACGGGCAGCTAAATGAATATCAAAGTATAAGTTCCCTTACACGAGGCTACTCACCATAATCCTGAAGCCTCTTGGCCACATCCACAGCCTCAATATTTGCAGATTTTTTGAAGGGTCTTGTATCCAAAATAAATTCATGAGCCACATAACCTGTTCAGGAAAATTGTTTCAAGCTCAAGATCAGCATCACCTTACTGTTTTACCCAAGCAGATGAACAAATAAACCAGCTTTTTAATGCATATCAACAAAGACCAAGAAGCAAGCCATGGGCACTCAGTAAGGTTGCAGTTGGCAACAAAGACTCATCTGCTCTTATTACAAATAATAACATTTTAACTTGTCAAGCCACAGTGAGCCAGGAGGTTGATGGGAGGTGGGGCCTCAGTGCCAAAGCATTGCATTAGACAGGTTCCTGGGGATGAGAGTATTTCTCCCCCAAAATCTACTTGCAACAGTTAACAGGTCATCACAGATCTGGTCCTTTTATAAAGATATTACAAATTTTAAAGTAAAGATCCATTGATTCCCTATTCAGCAACTTTGCACTCAAAATCAAATAGCTGTTTCTTTTGTGTTTATGTAAATATGGATTAAACATATCCATAAGACATAGAATTTTATGTGATTCTTCAAAGGGGCTTTTGAAATTTTGGTTTCAGGCTTCAGACAGAAGTGGGCTGTCAAACAGCACACCGCAAGTGGCAAGGAACCGATGAGGCTCAGGTCTCTGAGGGGGTCTGTTCGCTTTGTTCTGGTTGGTAAATTGGTTGCTTCTCTAGGCCCAGGCTGCCATCTCTCCAAAATGAGCTGTTGAACCATTACGAATAAACCATCAAATCAGTAAGCAGTTTCATAAATAGAACAGCATTCCCAGGGGCTTCCCAAATTCCATCTCCCACACAACTGATGAATTTCCTTTGAGGAAAGTATCTATCAAGAGACAATAATGTATTCCTTGTTCTTAACCCACTTTCCTGACTTTTAGCAAACAAGGCACCTAGTTATAGTGGAGCAGACGTTAGCTCCTCAAGCCTGGGAAGAATAGCTCCAGTCATTAGCCTCTGAAGATAGCCTGTGACTGCTCTTCTTTCTATGGAATGAATACAATACCTATGAAGGGATTAGTTTTGTTTGAAAATAAAAGTATAGAGCCTAAGACTTTAACATACTGTCACTGCATATTTTTAAAACACACTTTCTAACAGTGATGGGGATTAAATTTGTAAAGAGTGTGATTGATTCAAAAGTAGAATGCTGTATTCACAGGTAAATTCAGGGGAAAAAGTGCCTAAAAAGAATGACTTTTATAATGAATAAGTTGGAATGTACAGGGGAAAATTAAGAGATTTAAGTTCTCTTCAACCATTAATTCCAGAAACCCTAAATGCCCTACTCTGCTACCCCATTTTGGAGCCCAGATTCAACTTTGACCCTTCTTCTCTGAGCCTCTGACAGCCACCCCAGCACTGTGACAGGAGGAGGAAGTTAATGAAGCTCACGGCTGTGCAGGACACTCAGCTGGCAGGAGGGCAGGAGGAAAGAGACACTCAAAGGTGGGAAGAGGTTGCTTTGCTGGCTGGCAGGGAGCAGAGGCTTCTCAGCAGAGGTCCAGTAATGGCTGTGAGGCTCCCATCAAGCCCAGCCCAGCCCAGCACTGCTAATACCAAGACTTCATCTGCAGAGGCTCCCACCACAGCCAAGTGGTTTGGGAAGAGTTCCATTTTCACAATGAGGTTCAGATGTTATTTTCTAAACCCATATTCTGATGTGCTCAAATGGAGACTAGTGGAATTTCAGCATCTCCCTCTGTATTTGAGTCTTGAAAGGGTTGAAATTTAAACTTGGTGGCTGTCAGAGGCCAGATCCTGAGATGTTTGTCTTTGTTTGCAGTATTTAAGGAAAAAAGATATACAAACCTTCTATGGCATATGGTGAGTCAGGGCAGTTTGAAGTAGAAATTTTATAAACAATTTCTGATCAGAGCAAGTTTTACTTTTTACTGTGTGGCTGTCTGCTAGGCCTAACCATGACTATAGCTGAGAGTCTGAAAAGATACCTAGTAAAGTAGCAAGGGGAGGATGGGGTGAGATGATGGCAAAGCAAAATAAAAGTGGCCTGGCCCTAAGCTCGGATCATGCCCCTCCTCTGAGTTCCCCACATGGTCACTGTCTTCCAAGACTGAAGAGAACAGGAAAACGTGCTACAGAAAAATCAGGCTTCTTAGAGCCCTCCTTGAGAGCAGGGACCGCACCTTACATGGCCCGAGTCCTCACAGTGCCTGCCTAGAAGTAAATGGCACTCACCAGCTAATTAGTCTACAGAGCTTGGATGAACAGCCAACACTCAGTCAAGTGTTTCAGTTGCAGTCCAGGGACCACAATAACAGAAGCAGAACTCCTGTTACCCTGAGAATGATGTTGGGTAGGCAGGACCCCTAGTCCCAGGAGGGTCACTTCTGGCCAGGGATGTGAAGGCCCAGACCCTTAGGCCCATGTCTACCCATTAAGGCCACTGGGAAACCGCTTCAGGGACAGGAATTTCCAGACACAATTAGGTTTGTCTAAGATGAAAAGGGATAGGCATTTAAGAAATGGAAACAAAACATTGGGATACTAACAAAGTTGTCTAACTCCAGACAGGAACTCCATGTAGATCAGTGAGCTTAGCCTCCTATATGAGTAGACACCTGTGAACTTTTTAAATTCCACCTTTAAAAATATCTTACCTGAGGCAATTCCTTTCTTTTCCTCATCCTGGAGGAACAAATACTACTGCTACTCTCCTTCCCAATTCTTGCCTGTCACTTCCTTGCTTCGCAAAACCAGCTTCAACGGTTTAGCTGGTATTTTTGAACCTTTTAAAGAAACTGTTCATAAAGGGAAGCCTGGGGCTCATTAAAATCATTGCCTCATAGTCATCTGTAATTCCAAAGTTGTCTTTAGAGCTGGTAAATATGAATAAGATGAGTAATGGTCTTTTAATATTGCCATTAGACATTTTGGAGTACAATGTGTTTATTAAGAACACTTCTATTTGGGGCCCTGAGGAGGTACAGTGATAATTCTTTTTTAGGCCCTAAAATACTAATCCTCAAATTGTATACTGAATGTGCTTACCAGACCAAACATGAGACAATTTTTAGTTGTATGAACTTTGGGATTGATAATAAAGTCTGTAATCACCAATCTATTTCTGTATGAGATGAGATCTATGATTCATTATTTAATTCTGGAATAAAATGTCAAAACAAATGGAAATTTCATCCCTCTTTTTGCAGTGCAAATCCCCTAAGACCAGGACAGCCTCTGCCCAAAGCAGTCACTTCAATACTAAGCACGCAGTAGGCACCCGAGAAACACTTGCTCATTCACTGGCCCCGTTCCTAGCGTGCGGCCCATCCCCAGGTAGCCAGAGCATATTCTCGCTTTAAAGATCTAAACCTTGCATTGCACAACCCTGCGAACATACTAAAAACCACTGAGTTGTACATTTTAAGTAGGTGATTTGTACAGTATATAATTCTATCTCAATGAAGCTGTCAAAGTTAATCATGAGAAAGTTCTGAATATTAAGAAAACAATTAGAAAAAACTGTAAACTGTAAATTAAAGCAAGGAATCATTTCTCATCCATCAAGTTGGTAAAGATATTTTGGTTTGGGTTTGTATTGTTTTTTACAGCCTAGTACTTGGTCTCACCAGGCCCTGGTGAAATGATCCCTCTCATATGCTGTTACTGTGAAATAAGTTGGTGTGAAGACTCTGGAAGGACAACTAGGTCATCTGTATCAAGAATTTAACTGCATTTATATCCTCTGAGATAATAATTTCACTTCTATGACTCTAACACAAGGAAATAATCAGATGTTTAAAAAGAAATCTAAGTAAGACTATTCACTGCAGCATTGTTACAAATGCAAACATCTGGGCGAAACCCTGCAGAACTTAAATCATGGTACTTCCATACAGGAGAACTGATGTAGCCACTTTCAAAGAACATTTAATGACATGAGGAAATGGTCACAGTATAAGATACAGTTCAAAAACAGGATACAAACTGTGATATGATCTCATATTGTGTAGTGAATTTCTAAATTGTAACCTTTCTAAAAGTAAGATGAGATGGAATAATACAGCAAAATATTAATAGTGGCCATGTCTGCTTGATGGAATCATGGACTGCTTATATTTTCTTCCTAATACTTTATTTTCCAAATTTACTTATATAATCAGACAAAACAGATACTTCTGCTTATGCCAATACATAAACAGGATGCATTTCAGGGCAGGAGCTGTATCTGAGTTCATTAGTAGCCCTTGTAGCTTCTTTAATATCCACTTGAGAAGCATTTAATTGTGCTTAGAGACATATTGCCCACAACTTTCTTTCCTGCTCTTCTAGGGACCAATCCTAACCAGAACTTTTCTGGTTATTAATTCTTTTCTATTTTCAAACTCCAGAACCACGCCTTTGGATAATATTTATGAAGCAAAACAAGCCTTTAAATTAAAGATCACAGATTTAGGTATACACTCCCCCTGGGTCAGGGAAACCAAGAGCCAAAGCAGGGCCTTGTTCCTGTGGCCCACCATCTGGGCATGCCAGTCACTGACTACTGCCTCTCTACCCCACATCCCATCAGGCCTGTTCTCTGATTCTGCACCCGCAGCTAACACGCTGCATGTCTACCCGCTTCTCGGTGCCCTCCCCTCCTGTCACCTACCTGGTGACTTTGTTCCCCCCCACCCCCATTATTCCTCTATTGTAGTTTCCCTCTCCCCTCTTCACAGCCTTTTCCCTGGCAGAACAGTCATCCTTTCCTTTCTAAAAACAAAGCAAAATGGCATTCTAGAGAAGCAGCTCCTGCTTCTCTTCACTACCAAACTCCCCCAACCCAAGAATACTTCTCCCTTCTCCCCACCTTCACTCTGCTTCCCAGCCCATTTCCATCTGGCATCTGCCTTGCCATTTTGCCCTAATGCTTGCAGAGGTGACTGAAGCCTTCCTAATTGTTAAGGGCCAAGGTTCTTTTTAAGACTTGTATCACAAGACCAGTCACTTGCTGTCCAGTCTGTCTCTTCCTGTTGTGCCACACAGCGGGCATCTGCTTGTCAACCACGCATGCTGTGCTGGGCGAGATTCCAGGTACAGGAGCTCAAGGACTGAAGCAGCCAGTCTCCACCCTGCAGGAGTTCAAGGTCTGACAGAGAAAGCCAGACAGTAAACTGAGTGGGAGAAATCTTCAGTGGCAGAGGGGGTGAAGAGGAGGGAGTAGTTCTCTGCACCAAGAAAGGGAGGCTTCAGGGAGGAGGTGGGACCAGAACAGAGGCAGGAAAGACCAGCAGGGAGAGGTCTGTGACAAATGCTGGGGTGCACCTCAGGCAAAGTGCCCCCACCAGCTGCCCCTTCTGCTGCGTCCCTCTAACACTGCCATCTGCTTGAAGGGTTTGGCTTTGGTTTCTCAATACTCTTTCCTTGGGTCTTTGAGCTTCCTTTTCCAAGATTTCCAAGTCTCTGAGCTTCTGTGCCCATAGATCTCTGCAGGTCTGCCTGGTGTTGCCCCTTCCCATCACCTCCAGGGTAACTGTG
Source organism: Smutsia gigantea (assembly GCA_032199065.1). Lineage (NCBI taxonomy): Eukaryota > Metazoa > Chordata > Mammalia > Pholidota > Manidae > Smutsia > Smutsia gigantea. The sequence goes on along the minus strand of JAVSCE010002500.1, from coordinate 194,797 downwards.
CCCCTCCATTCATTATTCCCTCTATTGTACCTCTGCTATAAGCCTAAGAGGCTTACCTAAAATTTCTCCTCACACTCAACTAATCGGTAACTAAGTCCTACTGATTCTATTGCTAATAGCATGTTTATCCCTTGCCACTCTCTGAATGATGTTAACATTCTCGTAGACCTATCATTCCCTGCTAAAAAGCCTTTTGTGGTTGTCATCTGACTCAAAGGTAAAATCCAGAATTTTCCAAGACCTTCCAGGCCCCAGGCCACCTCTCTAACCTCATCCTCATCAGCTCCCTCTCCTCCTATCTCATCCCTCCAACCACCCAAAACTTCTACCACCCAGACAACTCCCTTTCCTCTGACTTGCTCCTGTGTCTCTGTTTACTGGGGTTCTGCTACTGTTCCTTCCAGGGTCCTATCAGATGGCTCCTGCCAGATGGCTCACCCAACTATTCTGCACTGCCTCTGCCATGTCTGAATTACCCACTCTTTTTGGGGCATTCCCACAGTACTTTGTGAGGAAATGAGTCTGTGATATGTATACATCTCTCAGTAATATTGGCTTCTTGCTGACGTGGGCTGTGTAGATTAAGTATATTGCAGAGCCTTGCAAAACTATTCACTAAATTGAAGTTATTTCCCATAACTCTATGCTTTTCTGTGGTATATGCTAAGAAACAGAAGTTTCCCACCCACTTCAGAAAATCACATCTACTAGGTCAAACTTGGTTTTGCGAAGAAAAAACCAAGGTAATGGTAGACTAACATTGATACTTGCCTCTTGCACCACGGAAAAGGACTCTGTAGTGTTTTTCTAATCGCTTGGCCATGTAGTTGGCATTTAATATAGCAATTTCCGTGGCCTGTTTCAGGCCTTTGCCTCCCATCATCTGCAACAGAGGGAAAAAGAGCCATCAATCATGGGACAGGTAAACCCAGTGGACTTAACCAGACACCCCAGACCAACCCACCCACAGAGGAAGTCAGCCACATTGCCCTGTGGACTATAAGTGAACAGAAAATCCTACCAATGATGTCTATCAGTCTTCCCTAAGCCTAAGGTAATTTTTGGTTTTTTCTTTTGAACAGTAATTTTACATTTCTTACTGTAGTAACAAAGTGTACAGCAGGGCAAAATTGACAACTTACTACTGTTTATCTAAAGAGAAAAATACCTTTTTAGGTTACAAGTATTTTGGGGTGTTTGCTGTGAATTTGAGATGTCTTGTTAATTGCCAGGAATCCCATGGGAGCTTGTCCAAATCCCCACTGAATCAGTTTCGTATGGTTTGTCTTCCAGTTGTCCACAGTCAAGGCCATTTATGTTTAACAACTCCTAGGTTCAATCTTATCCTTTTCTAGTAGTTCATAAGTCCCTGTGATTATATGTGGTGAACATCACGACCAGCAAAGAGTTTAAAATAAAAATTGGACCAGTTTTTATTGCCTACTTTCTTCCCAGAATACCTCATGTACGATGGAGGCTTACAAGGTATTACATACTTAACTAATATATAGAGGATTAAAGATGGTGGTGGGAGAGGTGAGACAGAGGCTTCCTCCTAAAACTGCATATAATATGAAAATATAATTAATACGACTAATCCTGAAAGAGCAACAGGAAAGAGGGTTGTGCCAAGCTGCATACACCTGGAGAAAAGAATAAACCTCATGAACAGGGTAACGTACCAAAGCGGTGGCCCAGCTGGACCCAAGCCCTTCCCCCACCCCAGCTCACGGGCAGGTGTAAGAGAAACAGAGCGGGAAGGGAGTGGAGGCCTGGGACTGCTGAGTACCCAACTCCGGAGATCTGCTCTCAGAGCACAAACCTACATTTCATGGTGCTTTCATGGTACTCTTGTGATTAAGGGGTTGGAAACCTAGCACAAACAAAATACCTGGAGAGACTGAGATTCCAGCCACTTGTGAAAACAGGGATCCATATCCAGCTACTCTGGGACAAAAGAAAGGCGGGCGGTCTGAGAGACTTCCTAACAGCAAGAGGGCTGCTAAAGAGGCAAGAATTGCACAGAGCTTACTGCTCAGGAGAAAGGACAGGTAGACAAAATTGTCCGGGTGCACTCTGCCCAGCAGGTTGGGAACTTTCTCAGTCTTCAGGCGCTCCAGCTCCCTGGCTGGCTACGCAGCTTGAAGGACCCCCTCCGTGATATGCAGCCTACTGCACCTTTCTCGCAGCCAGCCACACCTGGCTCACAACCTGGCAAACCCTACCCTGGCATTAGGGCAGCCAGAGGGAAGCCCCATCTACAGCAACTACAAACACAAAGCATACAGGCTTATACTTCTGTGCTCAGCCCACTGGTTCTGACAGTGGAGGCAGGCATAGCAGCTGGGAAGCAGGAAACAGCTCTTTCCTCCCCCCAGGCACCAATAGTACTCCCCTGTGACCCCCGACATTACTTCAGGGACTGAGCAGTTCCAGAGAGTAGAGCTTCTGGGCACTAGAGGGTGCCATATACAAATATGAAACGCCAAAGAAACCTGGTTCAAAGTAAAATAATGAATATGAATACAACCCTTAGAAAGATTCAAATGAAATCGACCTCATGAATCTTCCTGAAAGGAATTTCAAAATAAAAATCATTAACATGCTCATGGAGGTACAGAAAGATATTCAAGAACTCAGGAATGAATTCCGGTCAGAGATCCAGTCGTTGAAGAGCACAATGCAGGGTATTAAAAGCAAATTACATATGGTGGGGGAGACCATAAATGATATAGAAACTAGAGAAGAGGAATACAAAGAAGATGAGGCACACAGAGAAAAAAGGATCTCTAAGAATGAAAGAATATTGAGAGAACTGTGTGACCAATCACAACGGAACAATATTTGCATACGGGTACCAGAAGATGAAGAGAGAGAGAAAGGGATAGAAAGTGTCTTTGAGGAGGTGATTGCTGAAAACTTCCCCAATCTGGGGAAGGAGATAGCCTCTCAGGCCATGGAGATGCACAGATCTCCCAACACAAGGGACCCAAGAAAGATAACACCAAGACATATAGTTATTAAAATGGCAAAGATCAAGGATAAGGACAGACTATTAAAAGCAGCCAGAGAGACAAATAAGATCACATGCAAAGGAAAGCCCATCAGGCTATCATCAGACTTCTCAGCAGAAACCTTACAGGCCAGAAGGGAGTGGCATGATGTATTTAATGCAATGAAGCAGAAGGGCCTTGAACCAAGAATACTCCATCTGGCAAGATTATCATTTAAATTTGAAGGAAGGATTAACCAATTTCCAGATAAGCAAAAACAGAGAAGTTACCTACCACAAACCATCCCTACAGTGTATTTTGGAGGAACTGCTGTAGATGGAAGTGTTCCTAAGGTTTAATAGCTCTCACCAGAGGTAATAAAACCACAGTAAAGAAAGTAGAAGTTAATTACTAAGCAAATGTGAAATTAATCAACTATCCCCAAAGTCAATCAAGGGATAGACAAAGAGTACAGAATATGATACCAAATATATAAAGAGTGGAGGAGGAAGGAAAAGGAGGAGAAAAAAAGAACCTTTAGATTGTGTTTGTAATAGCATATTAAGTGGGTTAAGTTAGACTCTTAGATAGTAAGGAAGTTAACCTTGAACCTTTGGTAACCACAAATCTAAAGACTGCAGTGACAATAAGTACATACCTATAAATAATCACCCTAAATGTGAATGGACTGAATGCACCAATCAAAAGGCATAGAGTCACTGAATGGATAAAAAACAAGACCCATCTATATGCTGCCTACAAGAGACTCACTTTAAACCCAAAGACATACACAGACTAAAAGTGAAGGGATGGAAAAAGATATTTCATGCAACGAATAGGGATAAAAAAGCAGGAGTTGCAGTGCTAGTATCAGACAAAATAGACTTCAAAACAAAGTCTCAAGAGACAAAGAAGGACATTACATCATAATTAAAGAATCAATCCAACAAGAAGATATAACCATTATAAATATCTATGCGTCCAACACAGGAGTACCTAAATATGTGAAACAAATACTAACAGAATTAAAAGGGGAAATTTAATGCAATGCATTAATTCTAGGAGAATTCAATACTCCACTCACTCTGAAGGACAGATCAACCAGACAGAAAATAAGTAAGGAGGCAGAGGCACTGAACAACACAATAGAACAGATGGACCTAACAGACATCTACAGAACTCTACACCCAAAAGCAGCAGAATACACATTCTTTTCAAGTGCACATGGAACATTTTCAAGAAGAGATCATATACTAGGTCACAAAAAGAACCTCGGTAAATTTAAAAAGATAGAAATTGTACCAACCAGTGTCTCAGACCACAAAGGTATGACACTAGAAACAAATTATGCAAAGAAAATGAAAAATCCCACAAACACATGGAGGCTTCTCCACATGCTCGTAAATGACCAATAAATCAATGACCAAATAAAAATGGAGATCAAGCAATATATGGAGACAAATGACAATAATTCAACACCACAAAATCTGTGGGACGCAGCAAAGGCCATGCTAAGAGGAAAGTATATTGCAATACAGGCCTACCTCAGGAAGAACAATCCCATGTGAAGAGTCTGAACTCACAATTAATGGAACTAGAAAAAGAAGAACAAATGAGCCCCAAAGTCAGTAGACGGAGGGACATAATAAAGATTAGAGCAGAAATAAATAAAACCTAGAAGACTAAATCTAGAAAGAATCAATGAAAGAAAGAGCTGGATCTTCGAGAAAATAAAATAGATGAACCCATGGCAAGACTTTTCAAAAAAAAATGAGAGTCTACACACATAAACAGATTCAGAAACACGAAAGGAAAAATCACAACAGACACCACAGAAATGCAAAGAATTATTAGAGAATACTATGAAAAATTATATGCCAACAAACTGAATAACCTAGGAGAAATGGACAACTTTCTAGAAACATACAACCTTCCAAGGCTGACCCAGAAAGAAACAGAAAATGTGAACAGACCAATTACCAACAACAAAATTGAATTGGTAGTCAAATATCCACCTAAGACCAAACCCCTGGACTAGATGGCTTCACTGCTGAATTTTATCAAACATTTAGTGAAAACCTAATACCCATCCCCCTTAAAGTTTCCAAAGAGTAGAAGAAGAGGGAATACTTCCAAACTCATTCTATGAAGCCAGTATCACTCTAATACCAAAACCAGGCAAAGACACCATAGAAAAAGAAAATTACAGACCAATATCCCTGATGAACATAGATGCAAAAATACTCAACTAAATATTAGCAAACCAAATTCAAAAATACATCAGAAGGATGCTATGATGAAGTAGGATTTATTCCAGGGATGCAAGCATGGTACAACATTCGAAAATCCATCAACAAATAGAAGGACGAAAACCACATGATCATCTCCAAAGATGCTGAAAAAGCATTTGACAAAATTCAACATCCATTCATGATAAAATCTCTCAACAAAATGGGTATAGAGGGCAAGTACCTCAACATAATAGAGGCCATATATGACAAACCCACAGCCAACATTATACTTAACAGCGAGAAGCTGAACACTTTTCCTTTAAGATCAGGAACAAGACAAGGATGCCCACTCTCCCCACTTGTATTCAACATAGTACTGGAGGTCCTAGCCACAGCAATCAGACAACACAAAGAAATAAAAGGTATCCAGATAGGCAAGAAGAAGTTAAACTGTCCCTGTTTGCAGATGACATGATACTGTGCATAAAAAATCCTAAGGAATCCACTCCAAAACTACTAGATCTAATATCTGAATTCAGCAAAGTTGCAGGATACAAAATTTATACACAGAAATCTGTTGCATTCCTATACACTAACAATGAACTAGCAGAAAGAGAAATCAGGAAAACAGTTCAATTCACAGTTGCATCAAAAAGAATAAAATACCTAGGAATAAACCTAACCAAGGAAGTGAAAGACCTATACTCTGAAAACTACAAGACAGTCATGAGAGAAATTAAAGAAGATACCAGTAAATGGAAACACATCCCGTGCTCATGGACAGGAATAATTAATATTGTCAACATGGCCATCCTGCCTAAAGCAATCTACAGATTCAGTGCAATTCCTATTAAAATACCAATGGCATTCTTCAATGAACTAGAGCAAATCGTTCTAAAATTCATATGGAACCACAAAAGACCCCGAATAGCCAAAGCAATCCTGAGAAGGAAAAATAAAGCTGGGGGGATTATGCTCCCCAACTTCAAGCTCTACTACAAAACCACAGTAATCAAGACAATTTGGTACTGGCACAAGAACAGACCCATAGACCAATGGAACAGACTAGAGAGCTCTGATATAAACCCAACCATATATTGTCAATTAATATATGATAAAGGAGCCATGGACATATAATGGGGAAATAACAGCCTTTTCAACAACTGGTGTTGGCAGAACTGGACAGGTACATGCAAGAGAATGAAACTAGATTATTGTTTAACCCCATACACAAAAGTAAACTCGAAATGGATCAAAGACCTGAATGTAAGTCATGAGACCATAAACTCTTAGAAGACAAAAATCTCCTGAATATAAGCATGAACAACTTCTTCCTGAACGCATCTCCTCGAGCAAGGGAAACAAAAGCAAAAATGAACACATGGGACTATATCAAACTAAGAAGGTTTCTGTATGGCAAAGGACACCATCAACAGAACAAAAAGGCATCCTACCGTATGGGAGAATATATTTGTAAATGACATATCCGACAGGAGGTGAACATCCAAAATATATAAAGAACTCACATGCCTCAACACCCAAAAAGCAAATACCCGATTAAAAAATGGGCAGAGGCTATGAAGAGACAATTCCCCAAAGACGAAATTCAGATGGCCAACAGACAAGTGAAAAGATGCTCCTCATCACTAATCATCAGGGAAATGCAAATTAAAACCACAATGAGATATCACCTCACACTAGTAAGGATGGCCAGCATAGAAAAGACTAAGAACAACAAATGCTGGCAAGGATGTGGAGAAAGGGGAACCCTCCTGCACTGCTGGTGGGAATGTAAGCTAGTTCAACCATTGTGGAAAGCAATATGGAGGTTCCTCAAAAAACTGAAAATACAAATACCATTTGACCCAGGAATCCCACTCCTTGGAATTTACCCAAAGAATACAACTTCTCAGACTCAAAAAGACATATGCATCCCTATGTTTATTGCAGCACTATTTACAATAGTCAAGATATGGAAGCAACCTAAGTGTCCATCAGTAGATGAATGAATAAAGAAGGTGTGGTACATATACACAATGGAATACTATTCATCCATAAGAAAGAAACAAATCCTACCATTTGCAACAACATGGATGGAACTGGAGGATATTATGCTCCGTTAAATAAGCCAGGCAGAGAAAGACAAGTGCCAAATGATTTCCCTCATTTGTGGAGTATAACAACGCAGCAAAATTGAAGGAACAAAATAGCAGCAGACTCACAGACTCCAAGAAGGGACTAGTGGTTACCAAAGGGGAGGGGTGTGGGAAGGCGGGTTGGGAGGGAGGGAGAAGGGGATTGAGGGGTATTGTGTTTAGTATACATGGTGTGGGGGGGTCACAGGGAAAACAGTGTAGCACAGAGAAGGCAAACAGTGAATCTATGGCATCTTACTACACTGATGGACAGTGACTGCATTGGGGTATGGGTGGGGACTTGATAATATGGGTAAATGTAGTTACCACATTTTTTCATGTGAAACCTTCATAACTGTGTATATCAATAATACCTTAATAAAAAAAATACATAACTAGTATAAAGCAAATGAGACATCATCCAATAAAATAGGGTACCCCAAAGTACAAAGGAGAGGACGCTTCTTGCCAGGCTGGTCGAAGAAGCTTTCCTATAGTAAGAGCTAGAACTTGAGTGAGAACTTAAAAATAGGTAGAATTTGGATAAGCAGAGAGAAAGGGCAAGGTGCTCCAGATGAGAAAAATCCAAAAACCAGTGTGGAAGGGAAGGCACATGGCTGTAGTCTGGAGTTACTAGAGAGCCTTAACAGGTTATAACTATCTCTTGCAAGCTTGAACCTTTGCTAGGAAGGACTTGGACTTGGTTCAGCCAGTGGGTCTCAACCTGTGCATCAGAGTCACCAAGCAGGTTGATGGCCCTGCCCTACTCCACACGTGCTGACCTCGATTCTCTCTGGAATGGGGCCTAGGCATGTGCATTTTGGGAGAATCCCCTGAGGCTAGTGACTCAGTGGTTAAGGCAAAGGGAAGCCAGGAGAGGACTTGGGCCCTTAGGGTGAATCAAAGCAGTCCCATAGGGAGTGACCAAGATGGGCTGCAGCAGGGAGAGAAAAAGGTAGTTCTGGAGTCCAGGTGATAAGTAACAACAGCCTAAAATAACCAGAGAGCTCAAGGTCAGAGGCAGCTTAAACCCAACTTTATTTCCTTTTTAAGCTGAGGCTCTGTCTCGTGTTCCTGGTATTGCCCAAACCAGCCTTCGGGCATTTTCTGTTTGTGGGAAATCATGTCTAACCCAAATACATCCAAAACAAATAACCCAGGTTTACAGGACCTAGGGACCAAAAGGAAGCTGGGAATTAGATTGTTTGCAAAGAAGCAGACCTTTTATTATGATTGTTTTTGTTGTTCCTATTTGCAAAAACACTCAAGTATCATTTTTAAAAGCTTTAGTTTTTAGGTTTTAGTCTCTGAGGTACAGAATTGTCGTCCTAGCTGCCCAGAAAGTTTTCATTAAGAATCATAAATGCCACACTGTTCAAGAATAACAGCCAACTCCAGAGAGTCATCCAGCATGATTTGCATAGTTGAGTTTTAGGGTTTTGTTTCACCAGAAGTCAACCTTCCTTTAAGGAGGGGAGTTAGTTTGGGAAGCTGCTCTACTTAGCAGCTAAACAAGTGTTCCTCTCCAATGCAGTCTTGTCAACCCAGGAGGTAGGCAGTCCAGTTTGAACAAGAGCTGGGTAAAATAAACCCTGGCCCTTGTGTTTTTTTGAGAAACACACAGGAAGGAAGCCTGTTCTCTGACAGTTTAATTAGACCCAAGAGTGCAATTCCATAGGCTTTGAAGGGCAAAGAAACCCCCAATTAATCAAGTTTCTGCTACTTTTCATCCTATCTTCTGGGATCCCAAGAAATAAAACTTCTCCAGCAAAGTGACATATATTCCTAAAAGTCATCCCAGGATCTCAACCAAGTGTAATGATTATTATGTGCACTGAATTTCACTTGCAAGGGGCCATACAAATCCTACAGGAAACCAAATGATGTGAACAGAACACCCATTTGACTCACTGAACTTAACTCTGGAAAAATCTGTCTGGCATGTCAGTTTCTCTGAAGTTAAACCCAGTATGAGAACGCCAAGGAAATAGCAAAATGAAGCAGAGCTGAAATGAATTTTAGCTGATCTCCTTGAGAAGGTTTCATCTACCCAGCTCACCCACAGTCTTTACTAAACCACATCTCAGCTCGTGGATTTCTTCATTTTTATGTCAAGAAGGAATCTGCAGCCTCAGTTTCCCACCCACACATAACATACCCCACCCACCTAACAGACATTCACAGGCCTCACCTTTATATACACCCATGAAATGGGCAAGATGGAGCTGGAGCCCCATGGGGCGGCGCTGACAGTGCCCAGGGGCCGGGTATCCTCGCTTGGCTTTACCGACATGATGGGATGATTGGGCAGAAAAGGAGCAAGATGCTTCTTCCTGCATTTTTTTTAAGTATGAATTTATAAGATGTAAAAAGACACAGTGCAACCAAACAAGCAAGCGCTGGGCCCTCCCAGGGAGCTCTCTTCCTAGCAGGGAACGGGACCTGACACCTGTGAAGAAGCAGGTGTCCAGAAAGTGTCCCGTCCTTCCTCCTCCTTGGAAAGCATGGCTCACCAGCCATCAGCATCCCACGCAGCTCACCGAGAACTGCAGTAGAGATTTGACAATGGCGGGCAGCTGTGAGTTAGGCTGCAGAGCCATGGGTTCCCCAGGATGTCGGGCCATCCCATGCCTGTGCATATAAGGGATCTACAAGGGGGCGGCTGAGAAGGAGCCCCAGGGGCCATACAGAGGCTAGCGTGTGGTACCACTTCCCCACCTCCCCACAGCCAAGGCACTGGGGCTCCCAGCATCCCTGAAGGCTGGCCTGTCTGGCACAATTTTGGAAGACTGAGAAAGCTCAACAAACAGCTGCTCAGCCTCATTTTTACAAGATGATTCAATTTCACAGTGTAAAAAGTTACCAACAGCTATGAGATATTCCTTTAGTCTTATTCTAATTTCATCCCGTTCTTTCCAGTAATAAGGTTTGTTTCCTCATTACGTATCTCAGATATAATTAGAATTCAGGCTGCAAAGTGTTTAACACCTTACATGTAATTCACTTTTGTGTGTGTGAGAACATTTAAGCTTATCTTAGCAAATCTCAAATACACAATACAGTGTTATTAGCTATAGTCACCATGCTTTTCAGTAGATCCTCAGAGTTTATTATCTAATAAGCTGAAACTCTGTGCCCTTTTACCAACCTTTCCCCATTTTCCCAGCTCCCTAGGTCCTGGCAACCGCTTTTCTACTATTTCTTTTTGTTGTTGTTAGATCATTCACTTCCAATGTAACCATCAGCTGACTTCAAAAAGAAAAGCTGCTTGGAAGTCAATTAAACTCCGAGAGGCACCTCCAGGTGCTAATATTCCAGTTCTGATCCCTGATGCTCCAGGAGAGCTCCCTATTGATCGCTCTTAATAAGCCTCCCCGGTCTGTGCCTGACCAGGGGCTTAGTGTGGCCGGTCAAGCACTGTGGTTAATAAAGTCTGATTATGCTCCTTTTCAGACATACCCTAAAAGCACCCCTTTCACTGCTCCCCAGTCCCTGCAGGCTACTACACATGAAGCATCCCTGATGCTTTAAGACCTCCCCAGGAAGAAGAGCGAGCCTGGGGCCATCCCTTCCTTCTCAGTCTCCACAGCCACCCTGAAACCAGCTGCCCAGAACTCACACTCCAATGGGCCCCATGCCAGGGCCGCCCCCTCCATGGGGGATGCAGAAGGTCTTGTGAAGATTTAGGTGTGAGACATCAGACCCAAAGTCTCCAGGGCGGCAGATTCCCACCTATCACAAAGGGAAAGAGCCAAAAACAAATGTCAAGAGCTTGGAAGGGTGCTCTGGAGAGGCGGCCGTGCTGCTTGCTGCAGCTCTCCCTTCAGAGGAAAGGCAGGCCAAGCTTGTCACAGACGGCCTCAAATCTGGCTGAGTTCTGCAGTCAAAACCTGGCATCTCATAGGCACGCAGCTTGTGGTTCCTATGGAAACAGCAACCGATCATTTAGCCTAATTTAGATTTTAAAATACCAGTTTGAATATATAGTCAATTCCTAATTATCCATTCCAAAAGGGAGGAGAGGAAGTGCCCCTAGCACAAGAAAAGGTGGTACCACCTTGCTGGCCAAACAGGCACCTTCCACCCAGCAGCTCTACCTCCCCCCACATGGTTGCCTTTGGGTATCATGCACGTGACCAAAGGGACCCTTTGGGCACACTAATGGAGGGGCTGGAGGGCCTCCCAGAGAATGCTGAGTCAAGTGAGAGGAAGGAAGGCTGGCAGTTTTCCTGAGACCATCTTGATACCAGCCACAACACTCAACAGGCGTTCCTGCCATGCTGGCATTAGGGATGATTTTGAATGTGGCCAAAGTTAAAGAGTACATTTATGCTACTGAAGCAATAGACAAACCCTGGATTACACTTACAAAGGGAAGCACACAGAAGCAAAGCAAGCAGGAAGAGTCTGAAATGGTAAAACAAAACAATAAACAGTGACAAAGAAGTTGAGAAGACTCTCAAAGAGATGCCAGGCCCCTGTCCCAGTGGCACCCTACGGCATTTCCCAGAGGTGCACAGGACAGACCCCCACAGCCTACCCCTAAGTAGTCAGGTCTGGCCCTTTGGGGACAGAACTACTCTGTTTTACACTGATGAAGGTGAAGCCAGGTTAACAGCTTGTCCAAGGCCGTGGGAGACTGGCATCCATCAGTGGCCTGAACTTGGGTCTTTATTCCCTCAGGAAGGGGGTCGGGTGACTTTCTTCCCTGTAGCACCCCGAGAGGATTATACCTATGACTAGCTGAAGACACTCAGTCACTCCCTGCTTTCTTTCAACCTTTTCACCTCCTCCCCAGAATCCCCCATCAGCAACCTAGCACCTGTAATCTCCGCGAAATTTCAGCACTTTGACATAAAGTCAGCCTCAGTTCTTAATTCAGTTTTAAGCCAACTATCAAAAAGAGAAAAGAAACATTTTTTCCTTAACCATTTTCTCAGGGGCTCCTCTCGTGTTGCCTACCTGAGCATTCATATTTGCCCCGTCTAGGTAGACCTGTCCTCCGTGTTGGTGGATCAGGTCACACACGTCACCAACGTTCTCCTCAAACACCCCGTTGGTGGACGGGTACGTAATCATGATTGCTGCCAAGTTCTCCTTGTGTTTATCCACCTGTGGGGCAGAGCAGGGCAGAAACACAGAAGACGAAGCATTTCTTTCTCGGCCAAACCCTTTCTTTTGATTAAGAAAGATGAAGTCTTGTCTTTTCATCTCTGGAGGCATCTCAGAGTATGATGACAACAATAAATGATCCACAATCGTTATCTTCTCAGAAATCATTCCAGAGAAGTAACAAGATCCCTTCAAGGCAGGTCTCCTGGGTCAAGGCCAAAACACTGTTCAAAAGACTTTTGGAGATTTTGGGCTCAACTCCCTAAGGTGGTTTTCCTTCAGTTCAAGTCATCTCAGTAATCACTTCGGATCTTTTTGGCTCCAGACATGTCTGTTCTCACAGTTATCTGTCTGCTCATCTTGCCATATCCACCCTTATTCCCTTTCCCTCCTATTCTGCTAAAATTAGAATTCTCACAGTAAGTGTTCTGCTCTGATTTTAAAAAAAGTCTCCCACATTTTTCCTTTTGACAGAAGGCAAGCATATATAAAAGGCATGTTACTAATTTTTTTGGCCAGCAAGTCAGAACAGGCTCATGTGGAAATCAAAAAAAAAAATCGTAAATTGGAGAGACTTAATAAGACTTAATAATTACAACTACTGCTCAGAGTATTTGTTAGTAAAAACTTTGTGGGGCGATAGAAGGGTGGGGGTGTATGAAAGAGCAGCGTTTTGTGTTTTCAGCTTCTGTTTCAAGGCAGTTCATGAGATTCTCAGCCTCCATGCCTAACAACCCCAACAAAATTGCATTGCTATTCAGCTGATCTTCCCTCTGAAGATGCAGCCTCCAGTCCACCTGTGGAAAGCAGATACGGTTGCTAGGCAACCCCTGCCTGGAGGTCAGAGGTTGGGCATGGGGGCTGGTGTTACAGGAAGGAGGGGGAATGCTGTTGGAAATTCAGCAAGTAATAGCTGGGGCAGTCACAGACATTTTCAAAATCCATGTTTATGTTTAAATTCCCAAAACAAAGATTGAGAATAACTGACTGCCAGTTCGATTATTAATGGGGGGAGAAGGGAAGGTTGGGCAGAAGGAGGCAGGCGGGTCCTGCAAGGGGTACCCTTACTATCACATGAATAATTCATTCAGTTTCTTGCACATATGAATTAGAGGATGGGATTTCAGTTTAAAGGCCCTTCTCCCTGTTGGGGAAGGATGAGGTAAAATAGACTGTGGTCAGTTTCATCCTGGACCAAAAATGTGACTTTTGTTGTTTTTATTTTTCTTACAGAAACAGGCTTTCTGATTTTACACCACTTTCCCTAGACCCATTCAGAGGAGGAACTGCAGTCTTTTAATTAGAATGCAAAAAAGATAATACTGCTATAAATCATCCAGTCCCTGATTCCCACCACCTCTTCCCAGCCCAGACCTCTCCCATCTGTTAAGTGAAAGACAGGTACCATGGCCTTGAGGTGACCCGCATCAATATTCCCATATTTATCCACCTCCACTGGTTGAATCTTCATGCCTGCCATGTGGGCACTCGCGGGATTGGTCCCATGTGCCGATTTCGGAATGAGGCAAACCTTAGAAATGGAGTGAAGGAAGAAAGAAAAAGGAAAAATAATCACCAGGCTATTCATAATGACAGTACAACATGCTTGAAGCACAGTTAAATAGGTACCACTTTTTTTCTTTAAACTGACCACTAGTGCCTTAAAAGCTGCTACAATTTCATTACTACTGTATTGCAAAGCAAAGTCCAAAAGAGAAGTTTCCATTTGAATCCCCAAATATTGTTCCCTAAAGACTTTTGGAACATTAATTCTCTCCACCCTTAGCCCAGCACTCCAAAAATAGGCCTGGGCTTTTTCTAACCATGTCTCAGTCATAATATGTAGAAAGCATCTTCTAAGAAGATGAGATTATAAGTTAAACTGTAGGGCTCAAATGCCCACATCACAGCCTCGGTGCTCTGTGTGGCTCTTCTGAGATCCAGGAAAAGATGATAATGGTGGACATAATTCCAAGGCCTCCCAGTGCTGACACACCAATTACATCATGATTTATGGGATGGTCATACCATGCAATGAATTGCTAGTTGCCAAGAGAATCATAAACAAAGCATGATAATCAATCCACCCTGGCCCTGTGCTCCCACGGCTTGCTTCCTGGCAGTTGGCATAGGTATAAATGAAGGTCTGGAGCCCACAGGTGCCATGGGGACTCAGAATAAGGGGGTGGCACTTTAAGTGGAAGAGCTCGAAGGAAAGCATTCTAAGAGCTAGAGCCTAAGCTAAAGTTTAAGGATGTGTTGAATTCTTAGGGGAGGTGGGAGGTGGGTGCAATGATAGAATTCCCAGATTTAAATCATTTTCATTTCCTGATAGATCTGATGACGCTCCATTAGAGGAAAGGACATCATTTCTTCTCAACAGAAAAGCAACAAGAAGAAGCAATGATCACCCTGAAAGGAATCCTTTTTATCTTTAAATCCCAGAGCCAGTATTGCAACCTCTGGAAGAGAAATGGATGGACGTTGTAAAAATGAGTTTATGAACGGAATGCTTAGTTTACAGCTGTTTCCTCAAAAAGAATGAAGTTGTCTACTTAAGAAAAATACATGTGTACAGAAAGAGAACTGTTGTAACCACAGGCAAACGAGAAATTACTTTGTTGCTCTGCTGCTGACAGGAAGTTTGTGCTTCTTTTGAATGGTTACTGGTCTCCTGCTAGTTATGCTGTGTTATCCTCAAATTCTTTTTCTTGTTTAAAGGTTGCTCTTTTGTATTAAAGTTTTTCTTTAATTTCTCAGGACCAAAGCTGGAGTCCTTGTCCTTCCCCACAATGTATTTTTATTCTACCAAAGGATCTTCAGATAAAAGGATCCCTTCTAGGCAAAACAATGATCAAGGAAGGGAAAGGATGATATTAAAAATGAATATAAAATATTTGTTGAGGACTTAAATTAAGAATTCATACTAGAGAAGTTGTGCTGAAACAAAAACATTTGAGCTAAAAATATCAACCATCCTGGGGTACACTGAATAAATAGGCCCCCAAAGATGTCCATGTCCTAATGCTACTTTATATGGCAAAAGGGACTTTGCATGGGTGATTGAGTTAAGGGTCCTGAGATGAGCCATTGAGGATCTTGAGACCAGATCCTGAAATCTAGATTTTGGATCCTAAATAGATTCACAGGTGTTCTCATCAGGGGGAGGCAGAGGGAAATTTGACTAGAGAGGAAGTAAGAGATGTGATGACTGGACAAGAAGTCGGAGTAATGGAAGGAAGGGCTATGAGTCAAGGAATGCAGGAGGCCTCCGGAAACTATGAACGGCAAAGAAACATATTCTTCCTGGATCCTCCAGAAGGAACTAGCCATGCCAACACCGTGACTTCAGCCAAGTGAATACAACTTCTGACATCCAGCCTCTGGAACTGTAAGAAAATAATGCTTTGTTGTTTTAAGCCACAAGTTTGTGGTAATTTGTTATAGCGGCCGCAGGAAATTAATACACATGCTGATATAAGGAGCAGCAGAAGGAAAAAGTCTCAGTGGCTTTGTCAATGACTCATTTATATGTTACTGTTAGACATTCCTGGTTTTCTATGGGGATTTAGGAACTTTGCTTTTTAACATCACTTTTTCTTCACTTTAAAATTACAGGGACATGGAAATAACAGGACCCAGATTTGATGCTTTAGATTATCCAAAACAAATCCTCTTTGGTGCATTTATGCCCATTAAGGTGGATTCTGTGTTTTCCTAACTCCTCAGTGGTGCCTGGCATAGACCCAACATAGCTCATCCTCTAAGACTTGAATGAGTGAAAGATGGAGGGGGAGCGCTCCTTCACAGGGGACTTGATATCTTACTCCTGGTGAAATCCAAAAACTAAAGGTCACTACTTTGTGCAGTTGGGAAGAGAAAACTCCCAGATAAGTTTTGGGAGGTGTTTTTTGGGTCAGTGTTTTCTCTTTGTATGGGAAACTCAACTCAGCCTCTGATCAACAAAACTGAGTGCATACTTGATTGGAAATTTGAGTCAATAATTATAAAGTGCTTAGGATAGAGCCTGGCGCATAGTGATTGCAGTGTAAGTGTTTGTTAAGTAAATTTGCGTTCTCTCAAATTAAACTGGTAAATCAAGAACTTGGCTGTTGCCTTTTAGGAACCTCTGAAATTTAGCCTAAGAGTAAATGTGAAAGTAACTTCCCAAAACAGCAGAACGAGAGAACCATCATGAACCCAGGCAGTTCTGTAGCGGGTGATATCCCCACACTCTTTTTTTTAAAAAGAAGGATCTATTTGACTGGATTCCATTAGGATCCATTGTGCGGGAGCAGCTGTCTTAGGCTTCTCTGATACAGAAGAAAATCCTCCTTGATTACTTGAATCATATGCCATTTTCTTCTTCTTTAACTAAAACAGTTGGCTTTAATTAAAATCTTAAATCTAGAAAGAATGCCAGCACTTCCCAGCTGAGGAGTTCTGCATTTCTGTATGTTCACTGACTGGAGGGCCCTCTCTGCTTTGCCCTCCCTTCCCCGCCACCACTGAAATGCAGGGTCCAGCTCCTCTCCGTCCTTCAGAATGGAAAAGCTTCTTGTGACACTTCAGTGATAGCAGAGTGGACATGGTGCAAGAAGAAATGTCACACACAAGGGGACTGAGAGAGAAGGGAGGTCTGGAAAATCCACAGAGAAGGAAAAGGAGCCAGAAAATATCTGAGTCACTGAAGAGCTCTGCCCAGACCCAATCAAAAGTTCTCTCATCCTTTCTTCTTGCCCTTTCTGGTTTGGTCCCAATGCTTAGATGTTCACAGATACTTCCTGGTGTTGGACTGGAAAACTGGGAAACAGTGAGGAGTGGGAAGCATCACGGAGTGGGTGGAACCGGATTTGAACTGGCTCTCTGTCATTAGCTCAACACCAGCCTTCCAGGTGCACCGCAATGTGGGTCTTGGTGGCCTCTCCATAAAGCAGGAGTGGGAGTGAGGGTGAGGTAGGGGAGCCATGTGGAGATGGCCACACGAGATTAACAGATCTCTTCCCAGGATCCCCACACACTTCATGGTTAAAGTGCATAATGAGAAGGAGTTCCAGGGGCGACCTCAATTCATAGAAGCCAAGGACACAGAAGAGGGAACTTCTAACATCTGTAGTCAGGCATCCTTTCACTGGACAACTGGAGCTTCAATATTTCCCTTCTGATGCTATGACAGCACTGAGACTCTGAGCTCTAAAGAACAGTTATAGTTCTAAACTAAATAACCCTTCCTCAGAAAGTTAATTAAAAACTGGGAAAACCCAAGTGAAAAATACCAAGTTGGCATGCTGGAGATTGTCTATCTGATTTACCTCTTGATCTCTCTCTGGACTGGCACACGCAGGGCCTTGCATGTGGCCAGTAGTCAGTAACTTATTCAATTAATGAATGTCCTGTTTTTCAAAGGTCTTCAAAAATCAATTCTATTCCCCAGCTAGGTCAAAGGCCTGGGAAAACACACCTGTGGAAGCAAGATGTATAAAAAAGGGAAGGAGGGAGAAAATGTTTCTTCCCCATATTTTGAAAGGGAAGTGACAGTTTTTAGATTCATCATAGCAACATCCAGGCAACTAGCCATAAACTATCTTCTATTTTAATAAAACCAGGGATGGATAAGATTGGGCCACCTCCTACTGCACCCTACCTACTAGGGTAGCCAGAACCATCCTTTCTCAGACT
This sequence comes from Smutsia gigantea, assembly GCA_032199065.1. Lineage (NCBI taxonomy): Eukaryota > Metazoa > Chordata > Mammalia > Pholidota > Manidae > Smutsia > Smutsia gigantea. The sequence goes on along the minus strand of JAVSCE010002500.1, from coordinate 176,647 downwards.
CTCCTGTGATAGCCAAATGCTTTGTCCTGCCCCTGACTCCTACCCACAGCTCCTCTAGGAACTCTACCTCCACAGCTCGGTGGAAGCTCTGGCTTGGTGTTGGCCATCATCAGAATGAAGGCCCCAGGAACACAGGCCTCCTTCAGCTCAGCTGCCAAAGGCACTGCCTCTGGGGGTTGCTGGAGTTCTGTCAAGCCCATGAGCACCCGCTGGTCCCCACAGGGTCCCCAAGAGCAGTTTGGACCTTGGAAACTAGACTCTCATACCCAAAGCAAACAATAAAGCAGAACTGTGAACTCAGCTCCATGTCTTCTTTTGTTGTTTAAAGTTGGCAATAACTTAGTAGAGAACTTACTTATTCAATAAATATTTTTTGAGCATACATATGACCAGAACTGTGCTTAGGCACAGTAGGAGTTACAGAAGAATTAAAACTGGGTCTGTGCCTTTGTCCAAGCCTAGGGCCAGGCCTGAGCCACAAAGAGGAGACTTGGAATGGCAACATTCCCATCCCTTCCTCCATATGCTCCCTTGGGAGCACAGTTCTACAGCCAATGGACTGACTTTTACAGACTGGGTTTCAGCAAACCCTTTTATTTCTTAATGTTTTCCCTCAAAATGGTCCAGTGAAATGTCTGGGAGGCAAGAAGAGTAATGGCCAGTTCACAGAAATTTGTTTCTTGATTGTATATTCCCCCAGCTGCTTCCAAGAAAGCTTGGAGGGAGGTGTTCCCAGAACGAAAGTTCCCCTGATAGCTGTGCCATGGCTGGCGGTGAGCAAGCGCTTCCTGTCCGTACTTACTGTTCTGTGTGTCTCTCCTTTCCCATCTAAGTAAGCTCGGATGGTGGCCAGCCCAGCGTATTCCCCCTGGGCTCCACTGCAAAGGCGAGAAGAGAAAGATCAGGGCTCTGGGCCTCTTTGCTCTCATTCACTCATTCAGTATCACTGGGCCCGAGCTGCATGTTCACCAATGGGTGACACAAAGTCACTTCAGGACACCTTGGAAATCTCCCCTCGGATCTCTGCCCAGACCTAAAGGTCTTGAGCAGTCATTGGACAGCACCCAGTCCGCACTGACACTCACCCACTCCTACTCAGAGAAGGGCTTTTGGACCCTCAGTCAAGACCATGTACCTAAAAATCTTTTTTATTATGGAAAATTTCAAAATTATACCAAATAGAAAGAAGAACATAAGGAACCACCATGTGCCTGTCCCCAAGCTTCAGTAAATTACTGGATCGTGGTCAATCTTGCCTCCAACTTATTCCCTCACTAAGCCGCTTTCACTCCAAACTAGATTATTTTGAAGCAAACAAACCTCAAGCATCATAGCAATTCAAACTTCTTAGGTGTCTTTCAAAGATAAGAATTATTTTAAAAAATATAACTACAGCTATCCCACCTAAGACTGTGAAAAATAATTTCTTCACATCACCAAATATTTAGTCACAGTTCCCCAAAGGAACTATGCACTCAGTGTGGCCGCCCCACCCTCAGTCTCGGGCCCACATGCACACAGCTGCAAGAGGCTGGCCCTGCCCATCTCAACAGTCCTTGAAGGCACCACTTTTAGAGCCACTTAATGACTAACATTCCAGTGAATGATGCTGACTCCACTGTAAACTGTTACTTAATATTCTCAGTCCTCTCTGCAGGAAGGAAAGGGAAGTGAATAATAGGTTTCTAAATTCCATTCAAAAGGCATATTTCCTCCATTTTGCAAAACTATGCCATCCTTTGATTCTGTGGAAGGCCCAGTGGTTTTGGCACTCATCCTCTTCTCACCCTCTAACACTAAGATCATACTCTAAATGCAAGAGGCTTAAGAATTAATTAGATAAACTTTTATTCTAAACAAAAAACTTAAGTTTTGAGCATTGGAAAAAATTTTTGAGAGAACGGGGGCATGGAACCAGCTAGGTTTGACATGTTTGCAAACCGGTGCAGGGGCACTGATGGTCTGGTGCCACGAGATGGCAGGGTTGTTGATTTAAGGCCCAGCGTGAGGAGAGGACAGAGCAGGGAAGCATCTGTGGGGGAAGGGCTTGGAGCCTGGCTGCAGAATGGAAGGGCGGTGGTGATTTCCAGAGCATGGGCACCCCAGAGCAACAGAGGAGGCTGGCTGAGTTAAGTAGTAATAATAAATATAAGCTGTTGCATTAATTAAGCACCTCTTATTCACCACACACCCAGCACAGACTGAGCACAGGCAAATGGCAGCCCCTGCTGTCGCTGTTGGTAACAGAGAGCTTTTTACATCATCTTATTTAATTCTCCCAGTGCCCCCATGAGGTAGGTACCATCACTCCCATTTTGCAGTTGAAGAAACTGAGGTCAGAGTGTGACATGCCCACATGGCCTACACCGACAGGAGACTTCAGGACGAGGATCCTCTTGCTTCCCTTGCAGGCGGTGCTGCCCCTCTGAGCATGCTGCGCTTCCCCAGGACTAAGAGTCGTGGGAGCAAACGCTGGTTTTCCTTCACAGAGCCCTTGTCTGGTGACAGATGTAGGCACTTTAGCTACACTTGAATGAAGGTCTGTCCCGATGGGGCACCCAGGCGCTCATCACCCACACTGAGTGCACTTTGCCTCCTCCTGCTCTCTTCTGGGGAGGGGGGCATACACTGGTCTTCTGTTTTCATAGCTTCTGGAAAACAAGTTCTAGCCCATTTGATGTTTTTATTTTGAGAAAAGGAAAATGAATACACCATATTTCAGCAAACCAGTCACCACTAGGTACTTAGCCTCTCTGGTCTCATCTCTAACATGAGGACAATTACCACCCGTCTCGAAGGGCAGGTGTGAGGAGCAAAGAGGCGATCATGATGCCTGGCACAGGGGAAATTCTGGCAGCTATCACCACTGTCATCATCTTCATCTTCCTCATCACAAGAGGTGCAACCACCACGACCTCCCTGAGCTCAGGCACTGTGCAGCTTTGAAGGAACCCTTCCACACCCTCAACCTGGGTTCCCTTCCCTTCCCTTCCCGAACCCCCACCAGCCAAATCCCACCCACTCTTCATCTAGTCCCAACTCAAGTACCTCTTGGGTAAAGCCTTCCCCAAAGTCACCAGTCTAGCTCCTCCCAGGGCCTGCAAATCCCCACATAACCTGTAGTACCCACCTCTTCACCTGTGTCTTTTGCCACCCTGCCTTGGCTCACCATCCTCCAGCCACCCAGGCCTCCTTCCTTCCCTGAAACACATCAAGCCAGCTCCTGCCTTGGGACTTTAGCACTAGACGGTCCTCCTGCTTGGAAAGCCCCTCCTCTAGATCTTCCCTGTCTGGTTTCTTATCAACATGCAAGCCTCAGCTCAAATGTCAGCTCCTCTGAGAACCCTTCCCTAAAGGCACACCTCTAACCTGTCTTGATTAATGCTTTATTCTCCATGCCAAGATCACTGGCAGAGAGGATGTTCAGTAAATACTGCTGGACTGATTGTTTCTTTACCTCCTCCCAACTCTCACAGTATTTTACTCTACTCACTCTTCTAATACCATCCTATACATGTCCTGAACATTAGGAATTATTATAGCTTTCATATTTACTTTGTGTGCCTATTTCATCTAATTTAGACGCTAAGCTTTGAGAGCAGGATCTAGGTCTATATATTCCCTATGAGGAAATATATAGAACGGCAGTCTGCATGGATTAGCTCTGCAATAAATGTTTAGTAAATTTGTTCAAAACTGGGTTTCCTTCTTCAGCCCAGGCAACCAACATTAGTATCATCCTTTCTTCTGTGGAAGGGGACCCTAACAGATGGTTTCTTGTTTCTCTCATGACTTCTGTTCATCTTGTCTTGTTGGAAGACCAATCAAGGTGTTTATAGAGTGGGTGTGGAAGAAGAGTCTGGCACTCTGAGCCACTGATCCAAGGGAAAGGTGATATGCAAAAGACTTGATCAGGAATGCTGGATGTTTTTTCCCTTAGACACTTAAAATCAGCTGTGTCGCAATTTTTGTACAAGAAAGTACAAAGGATATGTTCTAAATAACAAACAAAGCTTACTACTCTGGTTCCATTTAAAGTAAGGGATGTTATTAGTGCCATCTGTTGTTGAAAAAGTATTATGAAAAATAACTGCTTATCTGCATATCCCAGATTGAGACCATCTGAAAACTGCATGTGGAAGGGCAGCTAGGATCGTGGTCTCCTGACATCTGTTTGACATGAAGTAGTTAATGGCCTGGACCTGCACGCTGGCCACAGCGAGGACGCCAGGGACAGGGAGCCTCAGATCCACAAAAATGCCAAGTGAGCATAAGCTGAAACTATCTTAGAAGAACAAGGCCCTCCAGGCATGGCATTCAGTCAGACTAGTGAAAGAGCTGCTACATATTATACTGTTTGATTCAGAATAAGTGAAAACTAGCAGACATCTCCCAAAACTCAGGCTCACTCTACAAAGAATCCACAAGAAATGTAGTAGACTAGAAGAAGCTATAATGACTGTATAACAAGCACAATGATCCACAAGCTGAAAATAAATTGGAGTTGATGGGATTCAACAGTTTTGTGATAATTAAACATACACCTTGTTAGCATCAGTGTATATTGCAAGTGCAGAATTTCAGGGCAGCTACTCAATACAAATTTAGCAAAAATAAAAGAGCTGGGACAGAAACTGAAGATGGCATGACAAAGCTAGGGTGATAGTTCAACTCTATTGCCAAGATTAGACAAGAATTTCAGGACACAATAACCTCAAAGATATTTATCATTCTACTTTAACCTTTCTAAGAGCTCTGAGCAAAAAGGTTGAGATTGAGAAACACTGCAATTTAGTTCTGCCTGAAAGGATTAAATTTTTAGATCTTTGCAACAAATTTTTGTCAGAACATCACACAAGATCAATCCCAAGGGACACTTGGAAACTTTTTTGCTGTATTTAGAAATATGATTTCAGATGATATGTCTGTGTATAGTGATGAAGGAATATGGCCTGCTCTTAAAGATGATTCTGCAGGATATAGATGGCCAGTAGTCACAGGTGGGAAGCATAAGCCTTAAAATGGAATTAAGATTATAAATGAATTACACCCTGTAAAGAAGGCATCTTGGTCAGTTGCTGTGTACATCTGTCATTGACTGCAGAAGTCATCCTTAACCAGTCACGAAATAAACTCTCTGTTCTGCCTAAAGAATATGGTGGCTGACTTTGTGGATACCACAAGAGATTATTCAGATGTTGGCTGCTTTGGAATATATGGAGATAGATTATTGCAGCTGCTGTTTTTTAAAAAAAGCTTTCTGTATGGTTTGAATATTCATGAAAAAATAACATAGAACTCATCTTGCAAGACTGCAGAATATGCTATAATTCATGATTTAAGGGGGCTCCCAGCAGTCACCAAAACTCCTGCTGAATTATATGGTAATTACACTAAGAAAATAGTATTTGTGTTCTCAAGTAGGATGTATTTTTCAAGTCAAAAGATGTTAAAAATGTGCCCTGAAGAAAATAAGAATGCTACAGGTCTTAACATTCTTAAATTTTAGTGCCCGTGATTTAAGGTTTATATATATGTATATATTTTAATTATCAAGTACCTGGATTTACCAGAATATCTAGACATTCTTCTGAAAATCATTTTATAGTTTTTAACATACCATTATAGTTTGTACACTGATGGCTACACTGCATGTGTGATTTAAGAGTAATTTTCTTTTAAGCTGTTTACAAGTTAGTGGGCCTATTTTATTTCTAATAGTATTTGAACTTCCTAAGAAGTGTCTTATGGTATGTTTTTTTAAAATATTTTATTACATAAAAACAAGATCTCAAATTCAAAAAGATATATGCACCCCAATGTTTATTGCAGCACTATTTACTATAGCCAACATATGGAAGCAACCTAAGTATCCATCAGTAGATGAATGGATAAAGATGTGGTACATATACACAATGGAATATTCAGCCACGAGAAGAAAACAAATCCTATCATTTGCAGCAACGTGGATGGAGCTAGAGGGTACTATGCTCAGTAAAATAAGACAGGCAGAGAAAGACAAAAACCAAATGATTTCTCTCATTTGTGGGGTATAACAACGAAATAAAATTGAAGGAAGAAAACAGCAGCAGACTCACAGACTCCAAGAAGGGACTAGTGGTTACCAAAGGGGAGGGGTGTGGGAAGGCGGGCGGGGAGGGAGGGGGAAGGGGATTGAGGGGTATTATGTTTAGTCCACATGGTGTGAGGGGTCATGGGGAAAACAGTGTAGCACAGAGAAGGCAAACAGTGAATCTGTGGCATCTTACTACACTGATGGACAGTGACTGAATTGGGGTATGGGTGTGGACTTGATAATATGGGTAAATTTAGTAACCACATTGTTTTTTCATGTGAAACCTTCATAAGAGTGTATATCAATAATACCTTAATAGAAAAAAAGAAAACAGCAGCAGACTGACAGACTCCAAGAAGGGACTAGCGGTTACCAAAGGGGAGGGGTGGGGGAGGTTGGTGGGTGGGGAAGGAGGGGGAAGGGAATTGAGGGGTATTATGATTGGTACACACTGGGTTGGGGGTGTCATGGGGAATACAGTGTAGCACAGAGAAGACAAGTAGTGACTCTGTGGCATCTTAGTACACCGATGGACAGTAACTGCAATGGGGTATTGGGGGGACTTGATAATATGTGTGAATGTAGTAACCACAATGTTTTTCATGTGAAACCTTCATAAGAGTGTATATCAATGATACATTAATAAAAGTAAATAAAAAATATTTTATTACATTCAAAAAGACATTTTTCATGAAAAATGTTTCTTTTAGGAGTAGTAAATTATAAATTTAATCATGAAGTGAATTCTTCCTTTTCCACTATCTATAATGTCTAGCATCTGGCCCATTGTATAAATTGTAACATTTGGAAGCTAAAATAAACATCCTTATCCAATAAGAACAAGATTTTTGTATACATGCAAGATTATTCTAAAATTTATGTATAAAAAGTAACTGGAATAGCTATATTTTGAAAAAGAAAATGGGAAGAATCAGTCTATCCGATGCCAGCTACAGTAATCAAGACTCTGTTATTGATAAATTTTACTTCATCATAAAAACTTTGGCTCCTCAAAAGACCTTGTGAAAAGGAAAGAGAAAAAGACAAGCTGCAGACTGGAAGAAAATATCTGCAAACTAAATATCCAACAAAGAGTAAAAAACAAAATATAACCCAGTAAGAAAATGCTCATGATGATCAAACACGTGAACACGCTTAGAAATATAAAGAAAGGTTACATTAGGATGTTAGAGATTTGCTGGGTGTTCACTTTTGCTGTTCTTATAGGTGTGTATGTGGGAAGGCACAGCCTTTGGGTTGCTCTTACAATTTGAGGGAATTTCCCCTTTTGCTGAGTGTAGGAGAAAGGCTGGGTCTTAAATCCCCCTACAGAAGCTGAAAGGAACCCAGCATTCCCAATAACTGCTCTTTAACAAGGTGCTAGCAATGTGACCCAGTCTCAGTGTGTTAGATCCGCCAGCCTGGGACTTCATGAATCTGGAGGAGTGACCCAAGGAACGGGACAGTCAGATTTCCCAGTGGTGGCGGCGACTCTTTCTCTTGGAGTGACCCCTGACTTGCTCTATGCTGCCAGCCTCCCTTCTTGCCCCATTCTCTAACTTTTCCATCAATTCTACAAAGTACCCATTATCAAAATTACTCTTTTGCTTAAGTTAACCCAACCCATTTTCTGTTGTTACAACCAGGAACTCTTACATGGGGGTATTTTTAAATCTTTCCTACAACAGTGTCTTAAAAGGCAGGTCTAACAGAGATAGTCGCTGTGGCCGTCCTGGAGTTCCTCCTGCCTCTAATACCAAAGCCCTCCTTGCTTTCTGTCCCTTTTCAAAAAGGTTGGCCCTGAGCATATTTCTCCTCTGGATCTCAGTTGCCTCATATGTCACATGGAAATATGCTCTCATTCATAGGTGAACTTAATTTTTTTATTATAAAAATAATACATTCATGTGATAAAAAAATTTGCATCAGTGAAGAAGGGTATGAAGGGTATGAAGCTTATGATTAAAAAAAAAAAAGCCTTGCTTGTTCTTCCCAGTCTCACTCTCCAGGAAAAACACCATTACTGATTTCTTGTGATATGTAATGTCCTGATATTGGATATTTTGACTTCATACTCCTCTCCTGTAAACCCTTCTTTACTTTAAAAATACCACCGAGTAGTCAGAACAAAAATGATCCAAGTGAAACATTAGCTAAGAAACTGACATTATAGTAAAACTAATCACAGATCAAAACAGGCACTGTGTCGAAATGACCCCTCAGTTCATGGCAACCTCAAAAGGCCAGTCCCAAGAAAATAAGGTAAAAACTGGTGCTGATTTCTTATCTTGCAGGTGGGATAAACAGGATGACCAGCCAGTGCGCATACCTTGGAAGCAACAGGATTTTAATCTGTCTTTGTTGCATATACCTCAAGTACCCAAACACTGTCTGGATCTCTACTTATATGAGATTAAAACCCTGTACCATATCATTCTGGAATGTTCTTACCCATCTTTATCTAATCTGACATAGCTATATTTTATACATAACCTTTAAATTTTGGTCAAGAAACATCTGGATGGATGGATCCAGCTGTTCTGACCTTTCTGATATCTGAAGAGTCCCTTAACACAGTGGTTTTCAAACTTGAAATCCCCAAACAATAGCTTTAGTGTCACCTGGGAACTTGTCAGAAATGCAAATTATTGGGTCCCACTCCAGGTGTACCACATCAGAGCTTCTGGGAGTACAACCACTGCTTCAAAGCCTTACAAACTGTAAAGATCAAAATATACTTTTGAGAGTTAAGGAAACTGAGGGAGAGTAGGTCCTTCTCCCCATTGCTTTACATTTCCCCAAAGATGGCTCCTCCGTACTTCACCTTTCTCTGTCTTTTTCCTGGCATTCTGAGTGTTTCTTTGGGAAATCAGGCCCTAATCAGAAAGGGCCTCCAATATCTGGCCTCCCAGAGCTCTCTGTAGAGGAGGACTCTGAAGTTTCACAAGGCTCAGTAGGAAAGCATAGCATAGATGATCAATGACATCAGTTATATTAGAGCTAATTAATGACATCAACCATGGACAGCTGTGGGGAAGTTGGGGCTCCTATGGCCAGGATCCTCACTGAACTTAAACCACCTGATGATGTAACTGGCTTGTTGCTAGGCTACTGCTTCCACACCTTTAGGCAATAAGCTATTATTGTGCTATAGAGAGAGCTCGGCCCAGTGCTCTGGGTGGAGGCAGAGACTCTAGTGCTCCACCTACCGCCGGGGGAACAAGCCGGGTAATAAACCCTTTCACCCCAAAGAACGTTTTGCTGTCAATTTCTTTTGTCACATTGAATCCATGGAAAACTTGCCTGGGGCTGAAACCCATTGGCAAGACAACAGCATAGGGAATACAGTCAAAATATTAGAATAAGGATTGTATGTTGGCAGATAGTAATTACTTATTGTGAGCATTTTGTAATATACATAATTGTTGAATCACTATGGTGTACTCCTGAAACTAATATAATACCATATATCATCTATACTTCAGTTTTAAAAATGACATCAACCATGAGCTCAGGAAAGGAGGAGAGGGGGATGGCAAATATCAGATGTTTGGTTCTCCTTGCTGAAAACTTCATGATATCCATGATGGTTGTGACTTAGCCTTCAAGAGCCAGTTTCAAAGTTCATTCCACTAGAAGATATTAATCATCTAATAAACTTCCTCTTTAGTGTTCCTCCAGGGCACCCACTCCCCAATCCAGTGGTGCATTATTAGAATCACTGGGGAAGCTTTGAAAAAACAGTGATGCCTGGACTCCACCCCTGGAGGATTCTATGCAACTAGTTTGGGGGGTGGGGTGGGCTCCCCAAGTAATTCTAATATGCAGCCAGGACTGATTTTCACAGCATGATGGCCAACCCAGCATATCCGCATCACGTGGGAATTTGTTAGAAATCAAATTCTCAGGCCCCAGCCCAGACTTAATGAATCAGAAACTCTGGCAGGGCTTAGGAATTTAACAAGCCCCCAGGTGATTCATATGCACAATAAAGTTTGAGAGCCCCTGACTAAGACATGTTCACAACTTCGTTTAAGAGGAGTAGATTCTGGAATAGCAACTGCCCGCTCTATCTACATTCAAGATCACAGTTTGCTGTTTTTAAAGACAAAAACAACTTCTCACACTCTTATAAGCCAAGTGAGCTAATAATAATTCCAGCTTGTCTTTGACTTTAGATATCTAAGGAAGGTGTTAATTACTGTTTCTGTCTGCCTTAAACATTACATCATAAATCTAAGCAACAGTTCCTAGAGTGGATTCGTGAGCTGCTGAATACTTTTAAGAATGTCACAGTGTTATGGGGAACAAGCCTAAGCAGGGCATGCTGAATACAGTAGGAAATAGAAAGGTAATTAGGTATTATTTGGCTATTTTCTCCACCAAGCTGGAAAAGCTCTCTAGGTTCACTGATTGAGCAAATAAATTGAAATGGGGACAAACATCTTGGCTTTTTGTTTCAAGTCTTTTTAACACCTTAGGATCTAATTATCCCAAGAAATAGAAAACCAATTAAAGGCCTGGCCACATGAACCAAAGATTTCATGCCACAATTTAGCATTATAAAATCTTTTGTTATACATAGTTGAGGGCCACTCCTCAATTAAATATCAATCAAATCAATAATGTAGCATTCCCTTTCTTGCTTGTAGGAGAGAAACCTACATCATGACTAAGGAGGAAGCCACATGAACAGAGCTTTAGAGGCCTTACATAGTCTGGGTGCTACCCTTTCCTTTGAACTGCTGAATTTCCTTTCAGAAAAAATCCACTGAAGAGAAAGGCCCTGTGGCAATCTCTACCTGGAAGGAACTATCAGAGAAAGAAAGAATAAAAGATTTCTGTGAGCACAACAGAGAACCGCACAGGAGAGAAGACCCTACGGAAGGGCCCCAGCGGCAAAGAGGAGGTGGAACCAACAGAGCCGCAAGCACAAATGCTCAGGTTCATGTCTCATAATTGCCATTTTTCCTACTTATCTTAGAACTGGAGAGTTATATTTTGAGTTCAACTGATATTAAATATGATTCTATTCTACAGAGCTCAGTTCCTTTGCCCTTTGTTGAGAGCCTTCCTCCCTTTGTGGCTGAGTACCGTGCTGCTGCTAAGGCTGGTGGTGTGGTTTGCCTCCAGTCCCAAGGGAAGCGCAGAGCCCACTTCATCAAGCCATCCACTGATGGAGAAACCCTCCGAGAGGAGGAGAACCAGGGTGGAAATGAACCTGTAAGCATCTTCCTGTGTGTTTGTCTCATAGTATGCATGTTCCCCACAATAAAAATAACTTCTTTTTGGATTATATCATAATCATGGTTAAAATAAACTTTCAATAACTTAAAAAGCATATGAACAAAAAGTAAAATCATCTAAACTTTGACCACCTATATTTGAGATAATTATTTGAGTATCCATCCTTTCATATGTCTTTCCACCTATACCTTTGCACAGATGTGTAAAATAGTATGGTAGATGCTTAAAATATTAAGCATAGAATTGCCAACAGTTTCACATCTGAATATATACCCAAAAGAATGGAAAGCAGGGACTCAAACAGGTATGTGTACATCAATGTTCATAGCAGCATTATACACAAAAGCCAAAAGGTGGAAACCCAAACATCCAACAAAGGATGAATGGATAAGCAAAAATGGGGAACATACATACAGTGGAATGTTATTCAGACTTAAAAGGAAGGAAATTCTGACACATGCTACAACTTGGATGAACTTTGAAGACATTATGCTAAGTGAAATAAGCCAGACACCAAAGGACAAATATTGTATGATTCTACTTAACATACTTACAGTAGGCTGACTAATAGCAACAGAAAGTAGAATCATGGTTTCCAAGGGCTGGGTAAGGGGAAATAAGGAGTTCTTGTTTAATGAGTCCAGAACGTCAATTTGGGAAGATGTTCTAGAGATGAATGGTGTTGATGGTTGCACAATAAGGAGAATATACTTAATGCTACTGAACTGTATAAAAATGGTTAAAATGGTAAATTTTATGTTATGTATATTTTACCACAATTAAAAATTTTAGTTGCAAAATGCTACTAATGCTCTTCCTAAAAATTCTCCCATACATATCTTTTAAACTTCATACAATAACAAAAAAGGAAAGGAAACATATTTAGATTCAAAATTTTTTGGTAACTAGACCCCAGAACTCTCTAGGCACACTGACCTACTCCAATTACTCAGGTATAAATGAAAACAGGATATGGTCCCTTGATGATCACTGAGATTACACCCTCTATTTTATGACTGTAACTTCAGTGGCTAATGATATGCTCTAAATTCTTCCTCTGTGAGAGTAGTCAAGAAAACTTGTGTTTCTTCTTGCAATAAATATGAAGCCTACACTGTTCCCTCTGATTTGAGTAACAAATCATGATGAATTAACCATTAAGTAGTTAGCCCTGTGGTAGACTAATTATATAAGACCTGGAATATAAAATAAATATAAAATCTAGAATTTAATCCACATGCAGAGAGAAGATTAGTACAAATAAACCAAGACAGGGTTGTAGCAAGCTAAAAATAAAGTCACTCACATATAGTATATGTGGTGCATCCCTTCCTCTTTACCCCAAACTAAGACATCAGATCTCCTTACCTCACTGAAAGCATGGACCCTGCACTTCCCCCTAACAAAGCATAAGGCATTTCCCATCTGTCAACACGGCCTCTGCTTAGGACCAGAAACATCCCCCATCTAAGCCTCGACTTGGGGCACAACTCCTGTCGCTCTCAGACTGGCTCTTGGAAATGGGTATGATATCTGGGAATCTCTGGAGCTGGAGAAGGCATTACTGCCAGAAACTCCAACCTGATAAAGAGCTCTTTCCCTCCTGCAAGACTGAGATGGGATACTGAATCTCACTACCAGTCACACCAACGAGGAGAGTAGGACAGAGAAGGAGCATCAGCTATCCTGAGGAAAACAACAGCATTAACATCTAGGACAGTGGTTCTCAAGCTTCCCTGCAAACTGGAATCACCTGGTTAGCTTTAAAGACCTACTCATGCCTACATTCCTTTCTTTACCCCTGTCTTTCCCCCTCAAAGTTATTATTCAGTCTGGGTTTTTTTGTTTTGTTTTGTTTTAATGAACATCAGGATTTTTCATAAATGCACCATGTGAGTCTAATTTCCAACCAGGAAAGGCAAGCTTCCTCATCCTTAGATCAGTCTCTAGGACCTGGGCTGGGGCCTCAATTTACTGCATGAGCGTTGAGTTAAAAATAGTCTTCAGAATTTCTCTCCAACGTCATACAGAGGTGTGATCACACGTCACCACTAGAGGGCGAAGTGTCTTCATTTTCAACATTCAAAGTATTACTGTCAAGTGAAGAATTCATTCAACTCCACCCTTACTTAAAAAGGGGGGGGAGGGGGTTGAATGATGCTGTTTTAACAAAGGTATACCAAAACCCGACTTTCAGGAGTGTTGGTTCCTTCCTATCTATGAAAGGAGGATCTGAGCAAGAGGCACAACTCCTGTGCCCTCTTCCTGAAGGGTTTGTTTTTATAAGGTATATTGTTTTTACAAAGTGCATGGCCTTACTCTGCAACCTATCTTGCCAAACAGGAGGTACGGCTGGATTATATCTGATTAAAATCTGATTATATTCTGTCTCAGAGGTGAGACAATAAATGTCTCCGTTTTAAAGTTATTTGATTTGGTATCTTGAAATAGAAATTCTGCATTTCTAACAAGCTCCTGGGTGATGCCAATGCTGAAGTTGCTGATGGAGAACCACACTTTGAGTAGTGGCAGGTAGAGAACCTAAGGGCAGATAGGCAATTCCTCTTACATGTAACCCTAAGATGTTAATTCACACAGATAAAATGTTTGTCTATCTACCTATCACGTATCTATTCTCATAAAAGCGGAGAAATCACAAACCCAGGGGATTCCAGATTGACTATATATCAGAATCACCCGGTTGCTTTTAAAAATAAAGAATCTGGAGTCTCAGCTCCTGAAGATTATGATCAGTAGGTCTGGAGTAAGGCCCAAGAATGTTTTTTTTTTTTAATAATTTATTTTGGTATCATTATTCTACAATTACATGTGCAATATTATGGTTATTAAACTACCCCCTTCATCAGGTCCCCCCCACCAACCCCATTACACTCACTGTCCACCAGTGTAGTGAGATGCTATAGAGTCATACTTGTCTTCTCTGAGTTGTACAGCCCTCCCCATGCCCCTTCAACATTACATCTGCTAATCGTAATGCCCCTTTTTCCCTCTTACACCTCCCTTCCCACCCATCCTCCCCAGTCCCTTTCCCTTTGGTAACTATTAGTCCATTCTTGGGTTCTGTGAGTCTGCTGCTGTTTTGTTCCTTCAGTTTTTTTCTTTGTTCTTATACTCCACATATTAGTGAAATCATTTGATACTTATCTTTTTCCACGTGGCTTATTTCACTGAGCATAATACCCTCTAGCTCCATCCATGTTGTTGCAAATGGTAGGATTTGTTTTCTTCTTATGGCTGAATAATATTCCACTGTGTATATGTACCACCTCTTCTTTATCCATTCATCTACTGATGGACACTTAGGTTGCTTCCATTTCTTAGCTATTGCAAATAGTGCTGCAATAAACACAGGGGTGCATATGTCTTTTTCAAACTGGGCTGCTGCAGTCTTAGGGTAAATTCCTAGGAGTGGAATTCCAGGGTCAAATGGTATTTCTATTTTGAGTTTTTTGAGGAACCTCCATACTGCTTTCCACAATGGTTGAACTAATTTGCATTCCCACCAGCAGTGTAGGAGGGTTCCCTTTTCTCCACATCCTCGCCAACATTTCTTGTTTGTTTTAGAGGTTGGCCATTCTCACTGGTGTGAGGTATATCTCATTGTGGTTTTCATCTGCATTTCTCTGATGATTAGCGATGTGGGGCATCTTTTCATGTGCCTGTTGGCCATCTGAATTTCTTCTTTAGAGAAGTCTCTATTCATGTCCTCTGCCCATTTCTTTTTTTTTTTTATCTTTTTATTTATTTATTTTTATTTTTTTTTAGTCTGTGAATTTTATTATTATTTTTTTAATTATCATTAATTTACAATTACATGTGCAATATTACGATTATTAAACTACCCCTTCATCAGGTCCCCCCCACCAACCCCATTACACTCACTATCCATCAGCATAGTGACATGCTATAGAATCACTACTTGTGTTCTCTGAGTTGTACTGCCCTCCCCGTACCTCCCCAACATTACATCTGCTAATCGTAATGCCCCTTTTTCCCTCTTATCCCTCCCTTCCTGCCCATTTTCCCCAGTCCCTTTCCCTTTGGTAACTATTAGTCCGTTCTTGGGTTCTGTGAGTCTGCTGCTGTTTTGTTCCTTCAGTTTTTTTCTTTGTTCTTATACTCCACATATGAGTGAAATCATTTGATACTTGTCTTTTTCGGCTTGGCTTATTTCACTGAGCATAATACCCTCTAGCTCCATCCATGTTGTTGCAAATGGTAGGATTTGTTTTCTTCTTATGGCTGAATAATATTCCATTGTGTATATGGACCACATCTTCTTTATCCATTCATCTACTGATGGACACTTAGGTTGCTTCCATTTCTTGGCTATTGTTAATAGTGCTGCAATAAACATAGGGGTGCATCTGTCCTTTTCAAATTGGGCTGCTGCATTCTTAGGGTAAATTCCTAGGAGTGGAATTCCTGGGTCAAATGGTATTTCTATTTTGAGTTTTTTGAGGAACCTCCATACTGCTTTCCACAATGGTTGAACTAATTTGCAGTCCCACCAGCAGTGTAGGAGGGTTCCCTTTTCTCCACATCCTCGCCAACATTTGTTGTTGTTTGTGTTTTGGATGTTGGCCATCCTCACTGGTGTGAGGTGATATCTCATTGTGGTTTTAATCTGCATTTCTCTGATGATTAGCGATGTGGAGCATCTTTTCATGTGCCTGTTGGCCATCTGAATTTCTTCTTTGGAGAAGGGTCTATTCATGTCCTCTGCCCACTTCTTAATTGGATTATTTGCTTTTTGTTTGTTAAGGTGCATGAGTTTTTTATATATTTTGGATGTCAACCCCTTATCAGATACGTCATTTATGAATATATTCTCCCATACTGTAGGATCTCTTTTTGTTCTATTGATGGTGTACTTTGCTGTACAGAAGCTTTTCAGCTTGATATACTCCCACTTGTTCATTTTTGCTTTTGTTTCCCTTGCCTGGGGAGATATGTTCATCAAGAAGTCGCTCATGCTTATGTCCAAGAGATTTATGCCTATGTTTTTTTCTAAGAGTTTTATGGTTTCATGCCTTACATTCAGATCTTTGATCCACCATGAGTTTAACTTTGTGTATGGGGTTAGACAGTAGTCCAGTTTCATTCTCTTACATGTAGCTGTCCAGTTTTTCCAACACCAGCTGCTGAAGAGGCTGTCATCTCCCCATTGTATATCCAAGGCTCCTTTATCAAATATTAATTGACTGTATATGTTTGGGTTAATGTTTGGATTTTCTATTCTGTTCCACTGGTGTGTGGGTCTGTTCTTCTGCCAGTACCAAATTGTCTTGATTACTGTGGCTTTGTAGTAGAGCTTGAAGTCAGGGAGTGTAATTCCCCCTGTTTTAGTTCTCCTTCTCAGGATTGCTTTGGCTATTCGGGGTCTTTTGTGGTTCCATATGAATTTTAGAATTATTTCTTCGAGTTCATTGAAGAAAGCTGTTGGTAGTTTGATAGGGATTGCGTTGAATCTGTAGATTGCTTTAGGTAGTATAGCCATTTTGACAATATTTATTCTTACTAGACAAGTGCATGGGATGCATTTCCATTTGTTAGTGTGCTCTTTAATTTCTCTTAGGAGTGTCTTGTAGTTTTCAGAGTACAGGTCTTTCACTTCCTTCATTAGGTTTATTCCTAGGTATTTTATTCTTTTTGATGCAATTGTGAATGGAATTGTTTTTCTGATTTCTCTTTCTGTTAGTTCATCGTTAGTGTATAGGAAAGCAACAGATTTCTGTGTGTTAATTTTGTATCCTGCAAATTTGCTGAATTCAGATATTAGTTCTAGTAGTTTTGGAGTGTAGTCTTTAGGGTTTTTTATTTACAGTATCATGTCATCTGCAAATAGTGACAATTTGATTTCTTCTTTACCAATCTGGATGCCTTGTATGTCTTTGTTTTGTCTGATTGCCGTGGCTAGGACCTCCAGTACTATGTTGAATAACAGTGGAGAGAGTGGGCATCCTTGTCTTGTTCCCGATCTTAGATGAAAAGCTTTCAACTTCTCACTGTTAAGTATGATGTTAGCTGTGGGTTTGTCATATATGGCCTTTACGATGTTGAGGTACTTGCCGTCTATACCCATTTTGTTGAGAGTTTTAATCAGGAATGGATGCTGAATTTTGTCAAATGCCTTTTCAGCATCTATGGAGATGATCATGTCGTTTTTGTTCTTCTTTTTGTTGATGTGGTGGATGATGTTGATGGATTCGAATGTTGTACCATCCTTGCATCCCTGGGATGAATCCCACTTGATCATGGTGTATGATCCTCTGGATGTATTTTTGAATTCGGTTTGCTAATATTTTGTTGAGTACTTTTGCATCTACGTTCATCAGGGATATTGGTCTGTAATTTTCTTTTTTGGTGAGGTCTTTGCCAGGTTTTGGTATTAGAGTGATGCTGGCTTCATAGAATGAGTTTGGAAGTATTCCCTCCTCCTCTATTTTTTGGAAACCTTTAAGCAGAATGGGTGTTATTTCTTCTCTGTATGTCTGGTAGAATTCAGAGATGAATCCATCTGGTCCGGGGATTTTGTTCTTGGGTAGTTTTTTGATTACCGATTCAATTTCATTGCTGGTGATTTGTCTATTTAGTTTTTCTGTTTCTTGCTTGGTCAGTCTTGGAAGGTTGTAGTTTTCTAAGAAGTTGTCCATTTCTTCTATGTTTTGCAGCTTGTTAGCATATAGATTCTCATAATATTCTCATATAATTCTTTGTATTTTTGTGGGGTCCGTTGTTATTTTTCCTTTCTCATTTCTGATTCTGTTTATGTGTGTAGATTCTCTTTTTCTCTTAATGAGTCTGGCTAGGGATTTATCTATTTTGTTTATTTTTTCAAAGAACCAGTCTTGCTTTCATTGATTTTTTTCTATTGTTTTATTCTTCTCAATTCGATTTATTTCTTCTCTGATCTTTATTATGTCCCTTCTTCTGGTGACTTTGGGCCTCGTTTGTTCTTCTTTTTCCAATTTCAGTAATTGTGTCTTTAGACTATTCATTTCGGAATGTTCTTCCTTCTTTAAATAGGCCTGGATTGCAATATACTTTCCTCTTAGAACTGCCTTGGCTGCGTCCCACAGAAGTTGTGGCTTTGTGTTGTTGTTGTCATTAGTCTCCATATATTCTTTGATTTCTGTTTTGATTTGGTCGTTAACCCATTGATTAATTAGGAGAATGTTGTTAAGTCTCCATGTATTTGTGAGCCTTTTTGGTTTCTTTCTAAAATTTATTTCTAGTTTTATACCTTTGTGATCTGAGAAGTTGGTTGGTAGGATTTCAATATTTTTGAATTTCCTGAGGTTCTTTTTGTGGCCTAGTATGTGGTCTATTCTGGAAAATGTTCTATGTGCACTTGAGAAGGATGTGTATCCTGTTGCTTTTGGGTGTAGAGTTCTGTAGATGTCTGTTAGGTCCATCTGTTCTAGTGTGTTGCTCAGTGCCTCTGTGTCTTTACTTATTTTCTGTCTGGTTGATCTGTCCTTTGGAGCGAGTGGTGTGTTGAAGTCACCTAAAATGAATGCATTGCTCTCTATATCCTCCTTTAATTCTGTTAGTATTTGTTTCACATATGCTGGCACTCCTGTGTTGGGTGCATATATATTTATAATGGTTATATCTTCTTGTTGGACAGACCCCTTTATCATTATGTAATGTCCTTCTTTATCTCTTGCTACTTTCTTCGTTTTGAAGTCTATTTTGTCTGATACAAGTACGGCAACACCTGCTTTTTTCTCTTTGTTGTTTGCATGAAATATCTTTTTCCATCCCTTCACTTTTAGTCTGTATATATCTTTGGGTTTGAGGTGAGTCTCTTGTAAGCAGCATATAGATGGGTCTTGGTTTTTTATCCATTCTGTTACTCTGTGTCTTTTGATTGGTGCATTCAGTCCATTTACATTTAGGGTGATTATTCATAGATATGTACTTACTGCCATTGCTGGCTTTAGATTCGTGGTTACCAAAGGTTCAAGGGTTGCTTCTTTACTATCTAACAATCTAACTTAACTTTCTTGTTACGTTATTGTAAACACAGTCTGATGTTTCTTTATTTCTCTCCCTTCTCTCTACATTCTTTATGTACTAGGTGTTTTACTCTTTGCCTTTAGTTAGCATTTGGATGGTCTGCTTTCTTTGCTATGATTTTATTTTCTCTGGTGACATCTTTTTAGCCTTAGGAGTGCTTCCCTCTAGAGCAGTCCATTTAAGATATCCTGTAGTGGTGGTTTATGAGTGGCAAACACTCTCAACTTTCGCTTGTCTGGAAATTGTTTAATCCTTCTGTCATATTTAAATGATAATCATGCTGGATACAATATTCTTGGTTCAAGGCCCTTCTGTTTCATTACATTAAATATATCATGCCATTCTCTTCTGGCCTGTAAGGTTTCTGTTGAGAAATCTGGTGATATTCTGATGTGTTTTCCTTTGTAGGTGATCTTTTTTCTCCCTCTAGCTGCCTTTAATAGTCTGTCTTTATCTTTGATCTTTGCCATTTTAATTATTATGTGTCTTGGTGTTGTCTTCCTTGGGTCCCTTGTGTTGGGAGATCTGTGGGCTTCTGTGGACTGTGAAACTATTTCCTTCCCCAGCATGGGATAGTTTTCAGCAATTATTTCTTCAAAGACACTTTCTATCCCTTTTTCTCTCTCTTCTTCCTCTGGTACTCCTATAATGCGAATATTGTTCCGTTTGGATTGGTCACACAGTTCTCTTAATATTCTTTCATTCCTAGAAATCCTTTTATCTCTCTCTGCCTCAGCTTCTCTGTATTCCTGTTCTCTGATTTCTATTCCATTAACAGTCTCTTGCATCTCATCCAGTCTGCTGTTAAGCCCGTCGATTGCTTGTGTGATTTCTGCATTGTCTTTCCTCACTTCCTCCCTCAGCTCTTGCACATTTCTCTGTAGGTCCATCAGCATGGTTAAGACTTTTATTCTGAATTCTTTTTCAGGAAGACTGTGCATCTCCATCTCTTCAGGCTCCCTCTCTGGGGTTGTCTGGTTGATCTTAGTCTGGACCATATTCCTCTGTCTTTTCATGGCTCTAGAAGTGGTCACTGGTAGTTGCCACGTATGTCAGCTGGGCTCTTTAAGACCGCCTCGCGGGGTGCTGTGTCCTCTCAGGTGTAGCTGCACACTGTGCGCTTTCCTGTGTATTCTCATCTCTCTTTTAGGAATATGTGTATTTGCTGTATTTTCATAGATATATATAGTTTTGGGAGGAGATTTCTGCCACCCTGCTCACACCGCCATCTTCCCGGAAGTCTCTTAAGAATTTGTATTTTTAACAAGGACTTCGGAAATGTTACTAGAGCCCTCTGCTTTTGAAAATTACTGTTCTTCAAAGTTTTTACTTTACAAATGACCAAGGCCAGAGGAGGAAAGGGACCTTTCAAAGTTGTGACAGAACAAACCAGGATCTAGATTCTTCTGGCCCTACCAGATAGAGACATTGCTGCTTGATAGGAGTTAACATGTGTACTTGATTCTAATTCTTATGCTATGTGACTGAGGGGTGTAATAACTAGTGTCCTAAGGTGGCCCACAATGAACCATGACTCTTGACATTCACACCCATGTGTCATCCCCTTCCATATTCAATCTAGGCTGGCCCTGTAACTTGCTTTACCAGATAGAATGCTCTGGAAGTGATGCTGTACAGCTTTGGAGTCTGGATCTTAAGAGGTTTTCAGCTTCCACATCTTTCCATCTTGAAACACTCCATTTCGAACCCGACATCACTCAGTAAGGAAGCGTAAGCAACCATGATAAGAAGTCCACACGGAGAAGAAGCAAGGCCTCTGTCCACATCCTCCCCTGAGCTCCCAGCCACCAGCCCATCACTAACTTGCCCACAGTGTGAACGGGACCATTTTTGGCCTTCTAGCCATCCACCCCAGGGGAATGGAACTGTCCACTCCACTCTAAGAATGATACAAAATAATAAATTGTTACTTCAAGCCTTCAAGTTTTGGGGTGGGTGTTACACCATATGAGATAGCTGAAACAACAGGCGAAGAAATCCCCTTACCTGTTAGGCTGGAAAGAGATTTGGTCATAGCCGGTGAGTTCACACAAATCCTTCTCAAGCTCTCGGAAAAGCTGCTGGTACCCTTGAGCTTGTTCCAGGGGCACAAAGGGATGGATATTCGCAAATTCTTTCCATGTGATAGGCTGAAGAGCAATAGGGGAGAGAAATTATGCATATAGACATATTGTAATTGTAATAACAATCCTAACTTTAATGATGACAGCACTGGCTAACATGAAGAGTACCTACTATGTGCCAGGCATTCCTCTAAGTTATTTAAATACACTAATTTGTTTCATCTCACCACAATCTTATGAGCTAGGTACTACTATCTTTACTTTACAAATGAGTCACAAAGTCCCAGAAAGGGAACTTACACAAAAATAAAACCTTTTTCTATCTTTTCAAGGACAAAAGGCCCTGAAAATAGATTTATCATATATTCATGAAACCCAGTGAGTTGTTTCATGTATGGCTTACTCAAAGTCCTACAAAGCACATACATTATTCTCTCTCCATTAATTAGAACGAGACATGAACATTAAAAAGATGGGGAAAACCCTTTGTATCACAATATAAAATGATTTCCTTTGTCTGATAGTGTTTGTCACATCAGAACAGTCCTACAGAAAAAAAGGAGGAAAGCTTTGCTAGCATGGATCCTGGCCTAGTAGAGATACTTACCAACCACAACAGCAGGTTATGCAAATCTTCTGTTGATGCAAGAAATAAATTAAAATCTTAAATCTCTACTCTCTGGCACTGTGAATGAAATTCTAGGAAGAAGGCTTAATAAGGTTCTAAATTTTACTGGAGTTTAACAACTACAAGTTGATAAAAAATAAAAGCTTTCACCATGGCAGGTTCGAAAAAGGGGATGAGAGTAGAAATATGAAGGCACAAATACAATACATTTATTTCTTTTAATTAAAAAAGAAATAAATTTACTCACAAATTTAAATGATCAGTTTGTGATAAAATTAGTTTCTCCCAAGATTATTGAATAGCAAGGTGAAGGATTATCGAAGTAGTTACTAAGTCCCCTGGTTTTCTCTAGCTATGTGCTTATGAACCAGCTAGAACACTAATTCCACTTTCTTTCTTTCTTAATGGAAACAAGCTACTTACTGTGAGTTCAGATGAACTGTTGAGCTTCATGGTGCAGGACCCCTTTAAGAAGCACATCCAAAATGTATCACATTAGTAATTTCCTATGGCCATCTCATTGGCCCTCCCATCTTCCTGTATGGCCATCCCTTCATCCCTTTTGTAACATACTAGATGTGGCTCAAAGAGGTGGGGTCAGCGTAGGGTTGGCAATAGGAATAAAGGTAACGATTACCAGAGGAATCATGCTGTGAACAAGAGAAATATCTTTGTTTTCTAATTTCTTCATATATCGGATGATATTTGTTTCTGAGTGATAGCTGTGAACAGAAAACACAGGATTTAGGCCAATATAATGAGATATGAGTCCACACACATCCTCCTGCATGATAAAGCACACTGAGATTTCCTTCCAAATACAGATCAAACTGGGCCATAGGCAACATGCCAGCAAAGCATCGGCGGAAGGACATGGAGCCACTCGAACACCGGAGGATGCACTGGGACAAGCAGCTGCCTGTGGGCATGAGAGGAAAGTAGAGAGGAAGGGAGTGCTGAATTCCTGCGTGTGAACTTGAGCCTGGCCACTGTGCATCCAAAGTCCCCTCCTCCTGACAAGCCAGGTTAGCAGTTACAGTCCCGGGCGAGCAGAGCACCAGGAGGAGCTTTGCTGGAATCAGGAATGAGGTCCTATGGCGATGATTTGTTAGTGAGCCTCAGCTGAGCCACAATAACCCAAGCCACCTCCCAGCTGGAGTGAGAAGCTACTCTTTACTGCACTCCCGAGCCACGGCACCTAGGCAGTTGCCACAGAGGCCGCACAAACCTGTTGAATACTTGATGTGTGAGGAACGGGCTAGTTCTCGTGAAGGCAGTCCCTGGAATACCTCTCAGTTCCTCACCCATGCTTTCAGCAACCAGCTCCTGCATGGAGAGAGGACAGAAACTAAAGAGCAGGAAATGTGCCTTGAAGCATGAACGGACATCATGTATTCTGGCAGAGCACCAGAAATCTCCTACCACCTTGGCCCTGCCCCTAGTGTGTGGAATGGTGCAGTGGCAGGCGTCAGGGGTCACGAATTATGGCAATTCTCCAGAGTACTATTTTTAAGTTTTGTTGACCTTTGTCATAGGAAATGAGGAAAAATATTCAATTTTTACAGCCAAAAAGAACATCTCTTATGTGTTCCTTGAGTACTGAAGCAAGTTCCAGTAAATTAAGGGGCTATCAAAAAAGTTACTATAACACTCAAGTAAGGATTCTCACTTGACACTGCTTTTATCTTTGAGAACTATTCTAAGAAAATACATGTGCCAAGACCACTCAAAAAAGGACAGTCTCTTCAACAAATGGTGCTGAGAAAACTGGTTATCTGCATGCAAAAGAATGAAGTTTTCCCCTTGTCTTACACCATATACAAAAACTAACTTGAAATATATTAAGGACCTAAATTTAAAAGGCAAAAACTATAAAACTCTTGGAACAAAACATAGGGGCAAATCTACATGACTTTGGGTTTGGCAGGGTTTCTTAAATATGACACCAAAAGCACAAGCAATAACAAGAAATATAAAGTGGACTTCATTAAAATTAAAAACGTTTCCACGTCAAAGGATACTATCAAGAGAGTTAAGAGGTAGTGCACAGAATAGGAGAAAATATTTGCATATCATATATCTCATAAGGGTTTCATATCCAAAATATATAAATACATGGCTTACTCTTCATTCTGCCCCAGGCTGAAAATATGGCCACCTAGACCCCTCAGTGGGTGGTCCATAAATATTCCTCCCATGTATGGAATAAATACCTGTGATTAAATTTAATAAAAAGTTCTAGAGGAAAGTTGCTTATTCAATACTGTTTATTAATTAAGATTTTAAAAAGAACCGTGTACTTCTTTGAAGTGAATACCAGATACATTTGGTATCTAGTACTGAAGTCCTCACTCAAAGAGGACACAGATAACTAGGACAGCACCGTTCAACACTCTAGAACCTATTTCACTTCTACAATAAATGCTTCCTTTCAATGATTCATTCAACAAATATTTATTGAGTGTTGATTATGCACCAGATGGTGTACAGTGTTGTGATTAACACCTGGCCATAGGTCTAGGTAGCTACTCACCCTTCTTCTTTCATTTGCATTCCATGGAATCATAATCTTTACCTTCACATGTCCCTATTTCATTGTTTTAGAAACCAACTCAGTCACACTGAACTGCTTCTAGTTCTCAAATAATCCCTCTCCTCCAATTCTTCATGGCTGCTTTTCCCAGTGTGTGGAGTACCTCTGGCCCCATCCTTCTTCACCTCGGCTGTGCCCTCTTACTCTGGATAACTGCTACTCATGGTTCAGATGTCAGTGAACAATGCTCTGTGCTCATAGAGCATCTTCAAACACCACCTATCATATCACCTGGATTGCAATCTTGTGCATATTTGATCCCCATTAGTCTATAAGCTCTGTGAGGGCAGGAATCATATCTAATTCACCACTGTCCTCAGGACTCAGCATAGGGCCTGGCACATATTAGGTTTTCAGTAAGTGTTACATGAGTGAATATCATAATTTTCCCAGAATCAACATAAGCAAGATGCCAATGCCACAAATCTTATTAGGGTCAGTTTCAACCAAATACCATTTACAATCCTTTGAACTAACCTGCCTGCATGGTCCTGGCTAGGTCCCAGCAGTGAGCTCCACCTATCATTAGTCACGGGGACAACATAATTTTAACAGCAAGATATCCATTGTCATACCTGGGCTCCTTCTCTCACACTCAGGCTCACAGGAAGCAAAGCCATCTTTGACACCACCTCAAATAGTCATTATAAGAAATGCATCTTTTTCTTATACTTACTGCAGATGACTCACAGCCAAAGATCCACAACAAGTCATCCAGATCTTTTTCATTGACTGTTTCATCGAGAGAAATACCAAGCTACAGAAATGAAAACAAAAGAGAAGGGAATCAACAGTAAAAACACCAAGACCAGTGGAGAAACTCCAAGAAAGGTCAAGGGAGTAAAGGTGCTGGACAGAAATCCTAGCTGTTCCAACTTAGCAGGAACCATTATATCCAACCTGGCCTTTAGGTATAGGTGACTCGACCAGCCCCAGGCGTCACAAGGTTTAGAATTTTTAAGCTACATCTGGACTCTAACAGTTTGATGGCTATAGGACACACCTGTTGGTAATAGATATGTTTGCCAGTTTCTTTCCTTAACTTTATCACTTATCAGAGACCTGTCTTCAACAGTCAGATGGTAAGGAGAGGATTACTATGAGTGAAATGTGTGCCTAAGCACCATACATGAAAACACAGTCTTAAGGATAGTTGAGAATGAATTATCTCTTGTTTGAAACTGTCACAACATTGCAAGTTGGAAATGAAAATTGCTTACACAAAACAGATTGTGCCCAAAATTCCAATATTATATATTTTTTAATAAAGAGGAAAGTTTTTAGTGAGAAAAGTCATAAGAACTTAAAGAATTTTTAAGAACTGGAAGTTCGATTTACTGTGCCATCCTCGAAGAGCCGGAAATTGATCTGCCGCTGAGTGGCCCTGCCCAAGACCTCCTTTACTGAGCAGCCGCACTGAATCTTCACGGTGTCGAAGAACAAGTCATGCTGGAGCTGATGCCCTGCTCGCTTGAGACCTAGACAAGATAGGCGAGCCACCAGTCCCCAACACAGAAACCTGCTCCTCCTCCATCGACATTTCAGAGACATGAGGTAAATTCTAACTATCATCTGTTTCACTGGTTCTAACCATTGTTTTGATGGCTGCTTTCCTAAAAATTAACTGTTTATTGCTATGCTATAGAAAATGGTGAAATACACATAAAAAAGAAAGAAAGATCACTAGTCACCATCAAAAATAACAGCTAGTTATGTTTTAGTGTATATTCCTCTAGAAGTGGTGTGTTTGTGTGTGTGTGTGTGTGTGTGTGTGTGTGTATGATCACATACACCTATTTCTTTATCTTTAAAAATTTTTTTTAATATAGCATGAATATTTTGCTTTTCTACATAGGAAAATCCATATCATTATTTTTAATGGCCGTATAATATTCAAACATATGCATGTAACACAATTTAACTAATCACTTATTATTGGACATTTAGGCTGTTTCCAAGATTGTGCTATTGTAAACAATGTTTCAATGGCCATCCTTTATATCCTAATCTGATGATTTCCTTTAGGAACACTTCTAGAAGTAGAATTTCTGGTTCAAACTGTAGGCACATTTAAAAACTTTTGTACATACTGCTTAAGTGCCCTTATATAAGTCATATCAATGTCAGCATTATTTTTAATATTTGCCAATGTAATGAGAAATACTATTGTTTCAATTTACATTTCTTTGACTAGTAGGTTGAAATTATATATGTTAATTAGCAATTTGCTTTAAAATATTACATATATTGTAGTATATAGTGTATCTTATATAACTATATGGTTTGTGTATTTATTTATTTATTTTTAAATTACATTTAATGCCCTTTGCCAATTTTCCTCTCAGAGTGTTCATCCTTCTTGTTTATGGGGTGGGGGAAAGGTGTAAGAGCTCTCTATATTAAAAATATTAATAGTCTATCATAGATGTTGAAAATATTCTTCCCAGTTACTTGATTTTTAATTTTGCGTATAGTATTGGACATGCAGTTAAGGTTTCAATTTTACTCGCTCAAGTTTATCAGTTTTGTTATACACAAAAGTTTTAAAATGATAAGGAACCCAGACTCACCTTCATACAAAATCAAAGTGGCATTATGCACCCTTCTAGCAATGTGCTCCAGCCCACGGGAACCATGGTAGATTGCAAACATGGCAGCCATATTTGCCAAGAGAGCCTAAAACAACAAAGAGCATTTAAAGAACCATGTTCAACAATGTGATGGAAGACAGTTACTGGGAGGGAATATTATTTTGACTTGAGATGCCAAAATTGAAAACAAGAACAAGCAAAATGGTCAGGTTTCCTGCATTCTCCTCAGTACGGGGATGGGGATGTATAAATATTGGGTGGGAACCATTCATAACCTGCCTGACTACCTGAGGGGCAAACACACCATCCTGGACACCCTGGAGTCACAATACTAAAACTTCAAATTTGACCATGATAAAGGGGTCCCATCCATGCAACACAATCATGTCACCCATAAGGGGGGAGGTCAGGCTGTCATCAGACATCATGAAGCCAATATCTAATGTTGGAAGACAGTGGAGCAACAAAGGCCTCGGGGGAAAAAAGGTAAGTCTTTTCTGGAAGTCAAATTTCAGTCAACCAAGAGATGAATGGAGAATCTGTGGCAAAGGACTACTGAAAGTGGAAATGCAAAACTCAAGGGGAAAGAACCGAAATGAGCTGGCAGGAGATTCTAGAAAGAGAAAACCAGAACCTACTGGCTTATTCTCTGCTGACAGCAAGGTCAGTATCTCAGGTAAAGATACCTCTCTTTGAAGGTTTCACAAAAATATTTACAGGATGCTCTGGAAGCCTCGCATCACAACATCCTTGTGGACTTTGGTTCATGTCCCTTTTCAATCTTGAGATGATTGTTTCCACAAATGGAGACTATATCAAGGGACTAACCAACAAGTTGAGGAGAGGTACAAAATCATTTTTTAAAAATCTTAGAGAGGCAGCTGCTTCTGGTTTTCAGACAGCCCACTCTCCTGTATCAAGATCACACTTTTCGCTTTAACCAAATAAAGTCCTTGCTCTTTCTTACTAAAAAAAAAAATCTTAGAGAGGTATAAAAACAAAATATCAAAAAAGTTCAGAGAAACAGAAACCAAGAAAACTCAAAATCCTTGGATAATTTGGATGAACAATATCATCAGGATACTTAAAGAAAGTAATCAAAAGTTAATGATGAAAAGATGCCCCAAATCAGTAGTTATTAGGGAAATACAAATCAAACCACCAGGAGATATCACTTCATACCCACTAGGATGGCTATAACCAAAAAGATGGGCAATAACAAGTCGTGCTGAAGTGCGGAGAGATTAGAACCCTCATACAGTGGGGGTGGGGATATAAAACAGTGTACTTACTTTGGAAAATAGCCTGGGAGTTCTGCAAAAAATTCATCACAGATTTACAGTATGACCCAGCAGTTCTACTCCTAGGTGTTTACACAAGAGAGCTAAACTTATACATGACTGTGCATAGCAGCTTTCTTCAAAATACCCAAAAGTGGAAATAATATCCATCAATTAATAAATGGATAAACAAAATGTGGTATGTCCAATAATTTCATTTTTACAAAGAGAATGACATTGGAGTTATTAGCAACTCTTTTATGCAACCAGTTATGAAAAGGAACACATGGAATGAAATAGACAAGGGAGAGTCAGAAGACCTCCAGAATGAGAAGATTAAAACCAAAGGCAACATCACATTGATAACTGCTGAAAAAGATAGCTTTACAAACCAAGTTAAATGATGAAATAGCATCCATTGCCTCCTTGGAAAGGCTTTCTGAAAGCAGCTGGTTATGCTTTGAGCCAATGCCCTGAAAGGGAAGAGCACTGTACTGCCCACTGAGATCTCTGTAAGATCTCTCTTTTTCTGACCCTGAATAGAAAATGATGTATAATGAACTGTATGCTGAGGAACAGTTTCCCACCCAATCCTAGAAGTTGGAAGATCTCAGAAAACACTGCTCCCTCTGACCTGAGCCCTTAAGCAACTTTGAGGATGGTCAGGAACCCAGAAAGCCCAACGGTTTCAGGAATGCCTGTCATAAGCATGGGATAAGAGTACCCCATGACCACCATGAGCTGGACCATCCCTCAAACACAGTCACCTCAAACACCCTTCCTTTCCTGGAGGGCCTCTATCTCATCCCTAAGAGAAGGTGGCCCAATCACTGCCCATAATGGACATGCCTTATGGCCAAGAATCCTGGAGACCCTGAGGTATGAAGTGTGTGCATACACACAGCACCAGCAAAATACATTGTACTTTGGTTCTTACAGGACCACAAGCTTCTTCAAGACCACCACTAATAAGATCTTGACATCTCTGCTGTACACACTTCTCAGTAGATGGTGAATGAATGATTGAACAAATGCATGGATGAGTAGCTCATTTCTGTAGATTGTAAGGCATTCAGTGCGATCACCTGAGCAGTACAGATGTTGCTGGTAGCCTTGTCTCTCCGGATGTGTTGCTCCCTGGTTTGAAGAGCAAGTCGATACACTTCTTTCCCAGTGGCATCTCTGGACCAAGAATAAAACATCCAGTTAGTACGGATAATCATAGCACCAGGAGTTGTCATGAATGGACCTGCTTCCTTCCTTCCCAGCTGGAAGGGAATTCACCAAACTTATGTGGGTGCAAGACCAAAAAGAAACAATTCCCAAACCATCCTCTCCTGTATAGGACTACTAATGCTTAGTTTGTACTTAGTTTGAGGAACTGAGGTATACAATAAGGCTAAGAACCTTGAAAAGAAATTTTCTAGGAATGACCCAGACTAATATAATGATAGTGAATGAGGATTAATTTTCATTCTGAGCTTCTTGGCAGGCACAAGAAAAAGAGAAATATATGACAAAGAAATGATTTCTGTATTAGAAACCTAAAGCAACTGTATGGTTATAAAGAAAAAGAACATTAAAATCTTACACTTGTCTCTAACAAGGTTTTCCCTTCCTACTACATTTAAAAACTTGGATAAACACAAAAATTCACCATTCTTATTCTTCATTCTATCAAGTTCTGGGGGTCCACTTTCAGAAAGGTAAGAAGTTCAATATAAAAATCAGCAGACAATAATTGATATATTAATTTTCTTAATTGGAAAGTGCTCTGCCTCGAAAAGATTGCGCTTAATTTCCCCAGTAATAAACATGGCATTAATCTAAATCTGCCTCTGAGGAGCATGATCAAAGAGAAGCACCCAGAGAGTACCTTTAGAAATTACTTGAATGAACAAGTGGCAATTCTCTAGGAAATAATGTGGATTACAACGTGTTCGTGGTAATCTCTAATTGCACTTGTCTTTATAAACATTATCATGTGACATTATACTATTTTTGAGAAAGAAACTGATTAAATATAAAACACACCTAAAATGTTCACTCAAGGCTTTCATCAGCTTAAATAAATTTGTTGTAGGTTCCAGGAAGATGGCGGCATGAGCAGGGCGGTGGAAATCTCCTCCCAAAACCATATATATCTATGAAAATACACCAAATACACCTATTCCTAAAAGAGAGACAAGAATACACTGGACAACGCACAGCCTGAATCTGCACCTGTGAGGACTCGGCACCCCGCGAGGCAGGTAAGATACGGAGCCGCGACCCGGCGGGACCCGAACACTCCCCCACCCCAGCGCACCGGCGGGAGGAGAGGATTCAGAGCCAGGAGGGAGTGGAAGTACAGGCCTGGGAAATAACCAGCTCTGGTGATCTGCGCCGGGAGTGCTGACACACATCGTGTGGTGTATCAGAGATTGGAGAGGCAGAAGGTGCAGGTTCTGAGCTGGGAAGACACCTGGGTCTTTGCAGCTGGCTCCCAGGACAAAAGAAAAGTGTGCGCTTTTTTCAGCGGTTTTACAATCGTCCTCCTACCACACTCAGCCCAGCAGGCTGGTAGTCCTGAGGAATTTCGGACCCCTTGGCTGGCAACTGGGAAAAAGTAGCCTCACTGAAACTTCACACAGAGAACAATAGCCTCCCATTCGATCCTGCCCTGGCCAGAGGTGCAAAGGCCCAATGGAGTGGCACGGCCGCAGCTGCGGAATAGTGGAGCAACAGCGCCACCTACAGCATCCTTAGAGAATCTACTCCCAGTGGGCTTTTTTTTTCCTTTCTTTTCTTTTTTCCTTTTCTTCTCTTTTCCTTCTCTACCTTCTTTTTTTTTTAAGTCTTAAAGAGACCAGCTGACATACATGGCACCTGCCAGCAACCACTTCTATCACCATGAACAGACAGAGGAATATGGTACAGAAAAAGCTCACCCAGGCAACACCAGAGAGGGAGCCTGAAAGGATGGAAATGCACAATCTTCCTGAAAACAAATTCAGAATAAAATTCATAACCATGCTAATGGATCTACACAGAAATATGCAAGAGCTGAGAGAGGAAGTGAGGGAAGTCAGGAAAGACAATGCAGAAATGAGACAAGCCATCGACAGGCTTAGCAGCAGACTGGACGAGATGCAAGAGACGGTTAATGCAATAGAAATCAGAGAACAGGAATACAGAGCAGCTGAGGCAGAGAGAGATAAAAGGATCTCTAGGAATGAAAGAATATTAAGAGAACTGTGTGACCAATCCAAATGGAACAATATTCACATTATAGGAGTACCAGAGGAAAAAGAGAGAGAAAAAGGGATAGAAAGTGTCTTTGAAGAAATAATTGCTGAAAACTTCCCCATGCTGACGAAGGAAATAGTCTCGCAGTCCATGGAAGCCCACAGATCGCCAAACGCGAGGGACCCAAGGAAGACAACACCAAGACACATAATAATTAAAATGGCAAAGATCAAAGATAAGGAACGAGTATTAAAGGCAGCTAGAGAGAGAAAAAAGATCACTTATAAAGGAAAACACATCAGACTATCATCAGACTTCCCAACAGAAACCTTACATGCCAGAAGAGAATGGCATGGTATATTTAATGTAATGAAACAGAAGGGCCTTGAATTAAGAATATTCTATCCAGCATGATTATCATTTAAATATGACAGAAGGATTAAACAATTTCCAGACAAGCAAGAGCTGAGAGAATTTGCCTCCCATAAAGCACCTCGACAGGACATCTTAAAGGAACTGCTCTAGAGGGAAGCACTCCTAAGGCAAAAAAGATGTCACCAGAGAAAATAAAATCATAGCAAAGAAAGCAGACCATCCAAATACTAACTAAAGGCAAAAAATAAAACACCTAGTATATAAAGAATGGAGGAGGAAGAATAAGAAGGGAGAGAAATTAAGAAACATCAGACTGTGTTTACAATAACTTAACAAGAAACTTAAGTTAGATTGTTAGATAGTAAAGAAGCAACCCTTGAACGTTTGGTAACCACGAATCTAAAGCCAGCAATGGCAATAAGTACATATCTTTCAATAATCACCCTAAATGTAAACGGACTGAATGCACCAATCAAAAGACACAGAGTAACAGAATGGATAAAAAAAGCAAGACCCATCTATATGCTGCCTACAAGAAACTCACCTCAAACCCAAAGATATACACAGACTAAAAGTGAAGGGATGGAAAAAGATATTTCATGCAAACAACAAAGAGAAAAAAGCAGGTGTTGCAGTACTTGTATCAGACAAAATAGACTTCAAAAAGAAGAAAGTAGCAAGAGATAAATAGGGACATTACATAATGATAAAGGGGTAAATCCAACAAAAGGATATAACCATTATAAATATATATGCACCCAACATGAGAACGCCGGCATATGTGAAACAAATACTAACAGAAGTAAAGTAGGAAAAAGACAGCAATGCATTCATTTTAGGAGACTTCAACACACCACTCACTCCAAAGACAGATCAACCAGACAGAAAATAAGTAAAGACACAGAGGCACTGAGCAACACACTAGAACAGATGGACCTAACAGACATCTACAGAACTCTACACCCAAAAGCATCAGGATACACATCCTTCTCAAGTGCACATAGAACATTTTCCAGAATAGACCACATACTAGGCCACAAAAAGAACCTCAGTAAAGTCAAAGATATTGAAATTCTACCAACCAGCTTCTCAGATCACAAAGTTATAAAACAAGAAATAAATTTTAGAAAGAAAACAAAAAAACTCACAAACACATGGAGACTTAACAACATTCTCCTAATTAATCAATGGGTTAACGATCAAATCAAAACAGAAATCAAAGAATATATGGAGAATAATGACAACAACAAAACAAAGCCTCAACTTCTGTGACATGCAGCAAAGACAATTCTAAGAGGAAAGTATATTGCAATCCCAGCCTATTTGAAGACGGAAGAACAATGCCAAATGAATAGTCTAAAGACACAATTACTGAAATTGGAAAAAGAAGAACAAATGAGGCCCAAAGTCACCAGAAGGAGGGACATAATAAAGATCAGAGAAGAAATAAATAAAATTGAGAAGAATAAAACAATAGAAAAAATCAATGAAACCAAGAGCTGGATCTTTGAAAAAATAAACAAAATAGATAAATCCCTAGCCAGACTCATTAAGAGAAAAAGAGAATCTACACACATAAACAGAATCAGAAATGAGAAAGGAAAAATAACAACAGACCCCACAGAAATACAAAGAATTATAAGAGAATATTATAAGAATTTATATGCTAAAAAGCTGGAAAACCTAGAAGAAATGTACAACTTCTTAGAAAAATACAACTTTCCAAGACTGACCAAGCAAGAAACAGAAAAACTAAACAGACCAATCACCCGCAATGAAATTGAATCAGTAAAAAAAAAACTACCCAAGAACAAAACCCCCAGACCAGAAGGATTCACCTCTGAATTCTACCAGGCATATAGAGAAGAAATAACACCCTTTCTCCTTAAACTTTTCTAAAAAATAGAGGAGGAGGGAATACTTCCAAACTCATTCTATGAAGCCAGCATCACTCTAATACCAAAACCTGGCAAAGACCTCACCAAAAAAGAAAATTACAGACCAATGTCCCTGATGAACGTAGATGCAAAAATACTCAAGAATATATTAGCAAACCGAATTCAAAAATACATCAAGAGGAGGATGCAGAGAAAGGGGAACCACCTACACTGGTGGTGGGAATGTAAGCTAGTTCAACCATTGTGGAAAGCAATATGGAGGTTCCTCAAAAAACTAAAAATACAAAAACCATTTGACCCGGGAATCCCACTCCTTGGAATATAGCCAAAGAATACAACTTCTCACATTCAAAAACACATATGCACCCCTATGTTTATTGCCGCCCTTTTTACAATAGCCAAGATATGCAAGCAGCCTAAGTGTCCATCAATAGAAGAATGGAGAAAGAAAAGTGGTACATATACACAATGGAATACTATTCAGCCATAAGAAGGAAACAAATCCTGCCATTTGCAACAACATGGATGGAGCCAGAGGATATCATGCTCAGTGAAATAAGCCAGGCTGAGAAAGACAAGTGCCAAATGATTTCAATCATTTGCGGAGTATAACAACGAAGCAAAACTGAAGGAACAAAATAGTGGCAGACTCAAAGACTCCAAGAAGGAACTAGTGGTTACCAAACGGGAGGGTTGTGGGAGGGTGGGGTGGAGTATGGGAGAAGGGGATTGTGGCATATTATGTGTAGTACACATGGTGTGGGGAATCATGGGGTAAACAGTGCAGCACAGAGAAGGCAAACAGTGAATCTGTGTCATCTTACTACACTGATGGACAGTGACTGCTTGGGGTATGAGTGGGGACTTGAAAATATGGGTAAATGTAGTAACCACGTCGTTTTTTCATGTGAAACATTCATAAGAGTGTATATCAATAATATTTAGTAAAAACAATTCATACATTAAAAAAAAATACATCAAGAGGATCATACACCATGATCAAGTGGGATTCATCCCAGGGATGCAAGGATGGAACAACATTCAAAAATCCATCAACATCATCCACCACATCAACAAAAAGAAGAACAAAAACCACATGATCATCTCCATTGATGCTGAAAAAGTATTTGACAAAATTCAACATCCATTCATGATTAAAACTCTCAACAAAATGGGTACAGATGGCAAGTACCTCAACATCATAAAGGCCATATATGACAAACCCACAGCTAACATCATACTTAACAGCGAGAAGCTGAAAGCTTTTCATCTAAGATCGGGAACAAGACAAGGATGCCCACTCTCTCCACTGTTATTCAACATAGTTCTGGAGGTCCTAGCCACGGCAATCAGACAAAACAAAGACATACAAGGCATCCAGATTGGTAAAGAAGAAGTCAAATTGTCACTATTTGCAGATGACATGATGTTGTACATAAAAAACCCTAAAGACTCCACTCCAAACCTACTAGAACTAATATCTGAATTCAGCAAAGTTGCAGGATACAAAATTAACACACAGAAATCTGTTGCTTTCCTATACACTAACGATGAACTAACAGAAAGAGAAATCAGAAAAACAATTCCATTCACAATTGCATCAAAAGAATAAAATACCTAGGAATAAACCTAATGAAGGAAGTGAAAGACCTATACCCTGAAAACTACAAGACACTCCTAAGAGAAATTAAAGAGCACACTAACAAATGGAAATCCATCTCATGCTCTTGGAGAGGTAGAATTAATATTGTCAAAATGGCTATACTACCTAAAGGAATCTACTGATTCAACGCAATCCCTATCAAACTACCAACAGCTTTCTTCAATGAACTCGAACAAATAATTCTAAAATTCATATGGAACCACAAAAGACCCCGAATAGCCAAAGCAATCCTGAGAAGGAGGAAAAAACAGGGGGAATTACGCTCCCTGACTTCAAGCTCTACTGCAAAGCCACAGTAATCAAGACAATTTGGTCTTGGCACAAAAACAGACCCACAGACCAGTGGAACAGAATAGAAAATCCAAACATTAACCCAAACATATACAGTCAATTGATATTTGATAAAGGAGCCTTGGATATACAATGGGGAGATGACAGCCTCTTCAGCAGCTGGTGTTGGAAAAACTGGACAGCAACATGTAAGAGAATGAAATGGGACTACTGTCTAGCCCCATACACAAAGGAAAACTCATGGTGAATCAAAGACCTGAATGTAGGTCATGAAACCATAAAACTCTTAGAAAAAAACATAGATATAAATCTCTTAGACATAAGCATGAGCTACTTCTTGATGAACATATCTCCCCAGGCAAGGGAAACAAAAGCAAAAATGAACAAGTGGGACTATATCAAACTGAAAAGCTTCTGTACAGCAAAGGACACCATCAGTAGAACAAAAAGAGATCCTATAATATGGGAGAATATATTCATAAATGATGTATCCGATAAGGGATTGACATCCAAAATACATAAAGAACTCACGCATCTCAACAAACATAAAGTAAATAATCCAATTAAGAAATGGGCAGAGGACATGAATAGACCCTTCTCCAAAGAAGAAACTCAGATGGCCAACAGGCACATGAAAAGATGCTCCACATCGCTAATCATCAGAGAAATGCAGATTAAAACCACAATGAGATATCACCTCACACCAGTGAGGATGGCCAACATCCAAAACACAAACAACAACAAATGTTGGCGAGGATGTGGAGAAAAGGGAACCCTCCTACACTGCTGGTGGGAATGCAAATTAGTTCAACCATTGTGGAAAGCAGTATGGAGGTTCCTCACAAAACTCAAAATAGAAATACCATTTGACCCAGGAATTCCACTCCTAGGAATTTACCCTAAGACTGTAGCAGCCCATTTTGAAAAAGACATATGCACCCCTATGTTTATCGCAGCACTATTTACAATAGCCAAGAAATGGAAGAAACCTAAGTGTCCAT
This sequence comes from Smutsia gigantea, assembly GCA_032199065.1. Taxonomy (NCBI): domain Eukaryota; kingdom Metazoa; phylum Chordata; class Mammalia; order Pholidota; family Manidae; genus Smutsia; species Smutsia gigantea. The sequence goes on along the minus strand of JAVSCE010002500.1, from coordinate 139,646 downwards.
CAGTAGATGAATGGATAAAGAAGAAGTGGTATATATACACAATGGAATATTATTCAGCCATAAGAAGAAAACAAATCCTACCATTTGCAACAACATGGATGGAGCTAGAGGGTATTATGCTCAGTGAAATAAGCCAAGCGGAGAAAGATAAGTATCAAATGATTTCACTCATATGTGGAGTATAAGAACAAAGAAAAAAAAAACTGAAGGAACAAAACAGCAGCAGACTCACAGAACCCAAGAACGGACTAATAGTTACCAAAGGGAAAGGGACTGGGGAGGATGGGTGGGAAGGGAGGGATAAGGGGAAAAAGGGACATTACAATTAGCAGATGTAATGTTGGGGGGGGCACAGGGAGGGCTGTACAACTCAGAGAAGACAAATAGTGACTCTATAGCATCTCACTACGCTGATGGACAGTGACTGTAATGGGATTGATGGGGGGGACCTGATGAAGTGGGTAGTTTAATCACCATAATATTGCACATGTAATTGTAGATTAATTGTAGATAAAAAAAGAAAAAGAAAAAAAAATAGAAATACCATTTGACCCAGGAATTCCACTCCTAGGAATTTACCCTAAGAATGCAGCAGTGGAGTTTGAAAAAGACATATGCACCCCTATGTTTATTGCAGCACTATTTACAATAGCCAAGAAATGGAAGCAACGTAAGTGTCCATCAGTAGATGAATGGATAAAGAAGAAGTAGTACATATACATAGTGAAATATTATACAGCCATAAGAAGAAAACAAATCCTACCATTTGCAACAATATGGATGGAGCTAGAGGGTATTATGCTCAGTGAAATAAGCAAGCGGAAAAAGACAAGTATCAAAAATTTCACTCATATGTGGAATATAAGAACAAAGAAAAAAACTGAAGGAACAAAACAGGAGCAGACTCACAGAACCCAAGAACGGACTAATAGTTACCAAAGAGAAAGGGACTGGGGAGGATGGGTAGGAAGGGAGGGACAAGGGGGAAAAGGGGGCATTACGATTAGCAGATGTAATGTTGGGGGGGCACGGGGAGGGCTGTACAACTCAGAGAAGACAAGTAGTGACTCTATAGCATCTCACTATGCTGATGGATAGTGAGTGTAATGGGGTTGGTGGGGGGGACCTGATGAAGGGGGTAGTTTAATCTCCATAACATTACACATGTAATTGTAGATTAATGATACCAAAATAAATTATTTAAAAAAAAGAAAATAAATAAATAAATAAATTTGTTGTAAATGCAAATATGTTGTAAACTATACACATACTTCTCCAAATTAATAAAATTTTTGGCGTTTGAGAAGAGGTACTAATTCCTACTCCAGGTTCTCTCTTCTGAATCTGTGTTGCACATTTTCTTAACTGACCCGAGTGGCACAGTTAAATGCAGAGAAAAATTAACAACTGGTGATCAGAAGGAACAACGAGAATGATAACCACAATAAAAGGGTGAAACACGAGGTGCTTACCTTGTTACTCCCACCATTCTCCCCGGCATCATCCTCACCAAGCTCTCTCTGACAGCAAAAAAGGCTGCGTGTGGTCCACCATAGCCCAGTGGCACCCCAAATCTCTGTGAGCTGCCTAGGGAGATGTCTACCCCAAATTCTCCAGGAGGCCTCAAGATGCACAGAGCTAAAAGGTCAGTAGCACAGCAGACCAAGCTCTGGATAGGAAACAAGAAAGAAAATGGACAAGGTTACCTTTTCCTGAGAGTAGTGGAAGAGCAGAAAATTATCTCCATTACAGGCAGACTGGCAGAGTTGCATTATATCCTGTGAATTTCGTTTATTCGATCAATAATTCAAAAATATTTACTGCAGAATCAGTGAACATAACAAACTTAAAGAACAGGTAGGTAATAGAGAGTTTTACCATTCTAGGTGATAAAGGTATGGAAATTAAGACACACAAAAAACAATGATGATAACTAAAAGTTGGACACACCTCCATGGACCCAGAAGGAGAGGCCTGCCTACCCCAGTCTGATGTGCTCTCTCCACAAGTTCCGTGAAGTCTTCCACCCTCCCCTCCGTGTCTGGGTACTGGAACAACACTCCACTGACATCTTTTCTGCTGAAGTCCATTTCATGGGGTAATTTCAGCTCAATGAGAACTTCAGCATATCTGGAAAGACAGAAGATTAACAGCAATCATGCTTTTGGTTTTCAAGAGAAAATAAGATTAGTGTCTTTTCAGTGATTCGGCATAAATATCCTGTGCCTTCCCTCGGTCTCTCCTGCCCCACCACCCCATCCCACACCTGGTTCTTCGGTGGTAACAAATCTTCATGCCAACTCCCAGTGTGTCTCACAGCTCAGCTGGTCTCTCAGTTCCACCCTCACCACTCCTCCTTCCCTTTCCTGTCAGAACCTGCTCCTAAGAGAGGATGGGGAACATTGCTTCCTAGAGTTAAAGAACCAATCATCACTTTCACCTTGGATCAGCTTTAGATGAATGGAAAGCCACCAGTAAGGCAAAGAGGAAGACTTTCACTAGGTTCCTAAAACCATCCAATTCCAATCATATGGAGAAAACCCCTTCTAAAGGGATGGTGGTATAGGACTGCAGGAAGACTGCCCAGCTGTTACACGGAGAAAGCAAATAAGCACACCCACAAGGGGGAATTGTGCTGTGTTTATCTGATTACAGCACTAAATAAATGCAATACACTTTCTTCTATTCAATGCACACCTAGGCATTATGTGGGTTCCCTATAAACTATGTTTGCAGGGATGCACACAAAATCATAATAATTGGGTGAGCATTTCATTTTCTTCCCTCTGCTTTTCAAACTTTCTGAAAAAAGTTGAAATTATTTTAATATTTTTAATTTTCTTTTTACAAAACAACATGGTAGTGTAATATAAAGTAAAGGCAGCTAAAACCCCTGTGTACTTTTTCCTCAATTCTAACATATTTTACTTACCAGTGAGATCCTAGGAAGAAAGTCAGAGGAAAAGTAAAAGTCAACAACCCCAATTTAAACCAGGTTCACCTCCAATCGGTTTGGAGAAACAACAGAGATAGATGATCATGATACTGTCCCCAAGTTAAAGTACGAATAAAACTAATTACTTGGCTCGAGTCTGAACGACCGCTATTGTCTGTGGGTGGCAACGGGGGTCAACGAAAAATTTCCTCCTCTTGTTGTGTCTGTTGAAAAGGAAAATCACATTCAACCATGAGTATTAAAGAAAGCACAGTATCTTCTAAGAATGCAAAGCAAAGGTGGTATTGAGGGAAAGCCTGAGTATAGTATTAAAAATACTGAGTCATGAGTGACTAATCACATTTATTGATTAGGATTTCACTGAAATCCAATTGCCATTGTTAAAAAGAAACCCACAGACACAAAATGGAGTCAGTTGTGCTAGGCCCGTGTCACCAACACCTAACCTACTTACACTTTCAACCTTCTTCAGGAATGTGATCTTAATTAGTCACTCCAGAATTTTTTGGTCTGCTCAAGTGAGGTGATCCCCTTGGTCAGACCCTTTCAGTCCCCCAAAGGAAGGTGATGTTGCCCCAAATGATCCTTCTTTGTTTGTTTAGGACTTCCTTGTCCTGCCTTTAAAATTTTTTCCCTTTCTATCGTTTGGAACTCCTTTCTACTTTTTAGATGGGATGTTGCCTGATTCATGAATCATTGAATAAAGCCAATCAGATTTTCAAATTTACTCAGTTGACTTTCGTTTAACACTATTTTAACCCTATTTAGCAAAATCAATCTTAAGCTATATACTTAAAAAATATACTATGAGGAAAAAGAAAGAAAAGCAGAAGGCCGTGTTTAGGTACAAGTAGAGATAAAAAACAAAACAAAACACTAGCTCTTCTGAATAAAAACGTCTGAGAATTTTACTGCCAAAGGAGCATTTAGAGATTATCTAAACCAAGTGTCCCCATTCAAACAAAGAGGAACAGGGCTCAGAGATGGTGACAAGTGCAGGGCCGTAGGGCTACTGAAGGACCAGAGGGGTCCTAGGACCCAAATCCTAGTAGCTCTTTAATAGTGTGTGGTTTCCGGAAAAAAAACTGATGGGAATGCTTAACAGTTCGAGTATCATGAACACACCTTGGCAAGAGGAAAAGGGTGGGGATACACGGATATTGTGCTATGCATTTGATTTCCCAGAGAGATACACAATGACCAATTAACAGCAGCTTTCTCAATGAGAAACAGCAAGTTTTATTCTTCATTATATCTTTCGCTACTCTTGGAATACTTTTTCCACTGTGAACAGAAATTATTTTTATAGTTAATATAAAGTTAATAAATGAGTAAGCTGAGTTGGGGAGATACAAAAGTGATTTAATTATCCAATGAACATAGCTCTTCACAGTTTGAATTTAAATAAATCTGGAGAAACGAGCCATCTAAATCTAAATGACCTAAGATGGAAACAGAAACAATGGTTTTTTAAAAAAAATTTGCTTAAGTACAAGGCTTTTCAGAATTTTCAAGGGTAAAGTTAAATTTAGGTTCCAAGGTATGAGAAGTAAGAGACAGGAAGCAAATCAAACATTTGCAGAGTGTGAATAGCCCATTAACTTTCATCAGTTCATGACAGAACCCCTAAGCTATCAATAAAGGCCTCAGCTTCTGCAAGTATGAGATGAAAGCTCTTACTAAGAGTAATACAGAGGGGTGGATGACATCCCTTTCTGGTTCTCCACCTATGGCTGAAGAGCCTGAACGCACCCACTAGTGCAGCTTGGAAAGCAGAAGGACCAGTGGCTGGAACTTAGAAGCCTCCACACCTGAGTTTGGGGTTCACCACTGTGATACTGTGATTTTTAAGAAATGTATATTTGGTCATCTGAAATATTGAAATATATTTCTATTTCTCTACATCCAAAGTTCCTGACTCACAGCTTTCAAAACCCTTGGAATTTCCTAAGTGTGGAGAATGATACAATTGTTTTTTGTTCTGTTAATAGATGACTTTTGGAAAGCACCTAAGAATGGGGGCTGTTTACCAACGGAGCCAACCATGTGATTAGATGGTTGGAATTTTGGGTCCCACCCCCTGCCCTCTGAGGACTTGGAGGTTGAGTAAATCACCAACAGCCAATTATTTAATCAATCATGCCTACATAATGACACCTCCATAAAGATCCAAAAGGGTGGGGTTCAGAGAGCTTCCAGGTTGGTAAACGCACAAAGACTTGAGGAAAATGGCATGCTCTGAGAGCACATGGGAACTCCACATCCTTCCCACATACCTTACCCTATCCATCTCTTCCATCTGGCTGTTCCTGAGTTATGTCTTTTTATAATAAACTGGTGATCTAGTAAGTAAAATGTTTCTCTGAGTTTTGTGAGCTGCTCTAGCAAACTCATCAAATGAGAAGAGGGTTTCCTGGGAACCTCTGATTTACAGCCAGTTGGTCAGAAGTACAGGTAACAACCTGGTCTTCTGATTGGTATCTGAAGGATGCAGGTACAGGAGTGGGGGTGGAGGTGGTCTTTTAAGACTGAAACCTTAACCTGTGCAATCTCCTGCTATCTCTGGGTTGATAGTATCAGAATTGAGATGAATTCTCAGACACCCTACTGGCATCCAAGAATTGTCTGCTAGTGTGGGGAGTGTCCTGCACACATTGGAATTTGTACCAAAACCAATTTAACCATCCCTCCAGACTGGAAGCCAAGAAAGAGACTTACATGGGCATTCAAGGCCAGAGGCACAAAACCTCAAACTGACATACCATGAATGTGGGTAGATTTCCCAACAAGATGACCATCTACATGAGAATTCTACCAGGAAGATAAGATCAAATGGACTCACAAAGCAAAGAATGAAGGAAGATGAGGACTTGGAGAGCAACTATTACCTATACATCATGATCCAGCAATCCTACTTCTAGAAATACATCCTCAGGAATTAGAGAACTTCTGACAAAGATTTATTCTAAAAATCCACAAAAATATCAATAACACTAAAAGATGGAAACAAACTGTGTAATAATAGAGGTGAGGTTACATAAATTATGGTACTTCTATGCAAGTGAGTACTATATAGCCAATAAAAGCCATATTCTAGAAAGCTGACTAAAGAAATGGGGAAATGTTCACAATATATTGTTAAACTGAAGAAGAAAACAAGCTATAAAACAGTAAATACAACCTAAGAACAATATTCTTCCTGAAAGAGGGTGACAGTCATGTAGTACATTACAGATTTCCAGTTCCTACCTGGTATCTCTTCTCCCCTTCACCCAAATAACAGAACCTCAGCATATAGGGTGCAGCAATATGCCTATCTAAAAAAGAAACCTATATTTCTCCAGGTCCTTTGTAGGTCAGGGTAGTCAATGAAGGGCAAGTGAAAGTTACTGAGCGTGGTTTTTCAAAAAACCTTTGAAAAAGGCTTACTTAGCTAGAAGTACCATTTACCCCGACCCTTTGCTTCCTCCTGCGTGCAGATGTCATGGCTAGAGATCCAGCAGTCTTCCTGAGGCCATTGGACGAAAGCCTCACACTAATGATGGCAAGGAGAGAGGAGCATCAGTCTTAGCAAAGACGTTATGACATGCCTGAACGTAGCATTAACATCTGAATTTAGCGTTAAGTAAGAGAAGAGCCAAACATTTTTCTTACATAATGTTAAACCAGTGGCATTTAATATCACTATTATTTCAAACCTTTTTGTTGTCTCAGCTAACTGGTATAAGGATGCTGAAACAATGGTATCTCATACATACATACATGTCTGTCTGCATGCATGTGAGAGAGAGAGAGAAAGAGAGAGAGGGAGAAGTCACTGCACACTGTCTGGGGACAGGAGGCACAGCAGGAGAGAGGCTGGAAGGTGTCCCTCACCCAGAGGCAGTCTCACGCTGGGTCTCTCACCTGTGGCACAGCTGCATGGCCTCTGCAGCTGCGGTCGCCTCATCCAGCAGGGATGCGTTGGCCATGTCCATGCCTGTGATGTCACACACCATGGTCTGGTAGTTGAGTAAACTCTCCAGTCTCCCCTGAGACACCTCTGGTTGGTACGGAGTATACTGTGTGATCCTGTGAGGGATACGAAAGGTCATGTCTAATCTGTGATTCCACTATTCAGAAAAGCTCATGAAGCATCTTCATTTAGGAATTCAGTACCTGAAAATTAAGTTTGCCTCTCTTGAAAAAAGTTATATAATACATCTGTAAGCTTCCCTTTTGGCCATTGCAAGTAAACTCAGAATTAAACATAGTAACAAAATTATCCTTTGTTTGGGGATAATCAACACTTACTTCTGTATCCCTCTAAATTATTTTTGATCTTACATTTCTATGTTAACAATCTTGTTGTGTCTATATGTTTTACTGTAAGCTGGCTCTTAAAATCCACTGGAACTTACCTACAGTATTATAAATAGAAATTTCACTTCCTATTATCTTCCTTCTTGCCTCGATCATGGTTCACAATAGGGAAGCATCCAAGAATCTACTATCTAATACTCAAACTTTTTTTTTTCGGGGGCAGGGGTAGAGGAGGGATCTTTGTTTTATAGTAACAGGGAGAAATTCTATGTGAGCCTAAGAAATTAATAGAGGTCTATTTAAGACTTCTCACTATCCAATAATTAAGATCTATGGAAGTTAACTCCATAGATATTAAAATTCAAGTATACAAATGGTTAGAAGGCAGCATATACATGCATTCTAATCTTACATCCCAGTTATTAGCCAAAACTGTCTTTAAGGTATGTTAGTTAACCCACTTAGTGCCTTCATCCTTTTTACTCATTCATTCACCTACAAATAGTTACTGCATGCCTACTAAGTATGAACTATGGTAGGTTCTGATGAGATACATCATAAACAAAATGGATAAAAGTCCCTCAACTCAAAAATAATACATGGTAATGTGGAAAAAGAGACAATAAATAAATGAACTCATTTCAGAATGTAAATATTTTAAAGAAAATAAAATAAGGTGATAGAATAGAGGGTGACTGGGGATTTGTGACACAGCTGCTATCTTTCCACCAAGAATCCATTCATTCTGTCACCAAAGCAGGTCAGAGTCCATACTCCAGCACGGGATTGATATTGTTTCATCTCTATTGTTTTCATTCTTTCAAACGAGGAAGGTGTTTTGTTTTGATTTTACCAAGCCCTTTTCCTTCCTTGTTCTGATAATAATGTTCAGGATATTTCTATCCATCTTTTTTTTCCTTTTTGAAGGCTTTGAAATCAATGTTTTCTTACCTTTGAAGGGGATAGGGGTGGGGGAGGTTGTACAATCAGTACAATGTCAAGACTTTGAAATAATTTTTCTGAAGCTTTTACTGGTGTGGAGAAATCATGGGAAGACAGTAGAACACAGAGAGGGCAAATAGGGACTCTGTGACATCTTACTATACTGTTGGGCAGTGACTGCAATGGGGTATGGGGAGGACACGATAACATGGGTGAATGTAGTAACCACATTGTTTTTTCATATGAAACCTTCATAAGAGTGTTAATCAATAATACCTTAAAAAAACTTTTACTGGTATAGTGTATATGTGTGTACAGCAGAGTAAATTTTTGCTTCAATTAACTTTTTGAACAGCCTGGCTTAGCAACTCTGAATGAGTTTGCCAAATTCTAAGTGGGTGGTGAACTGGAATAAATGAGGCACACAATACATGATGCAGACATAGTAGGAAGGGAATCTGAACAGAAATATAGTCACACAAAAGGCATAGACAAGGGGCAGTTGTGACCTGAGATCAGATAAGACCTTCACACACAGTATAGTCTCCCACCACAAAGACATGCTTAGATTGCTTGGCTAACCCAAAACTTTCAATTTACACAGTCATTATTTTGACATATACAGATATAAAATTTGCACATGCAAACACACACATATACAGCACATGCATGTATCACCTAAGCCATCTAATAAATGGGAAAGATTCAATATGTCCATAAAGATAGACATAGAATATACAATGGGGAGAGAAAAATACTCCACAGAATTCATCACAGGCTGAATAAAAGTGAGCGACAAACTAAGTGTCCACTAAAATGAGAATGTGTAAACTAGACAATATGCACATATAATAGTATGATTCGTTGAAAATGACATGTAAAAGAATATTTCCAGACAGGCAAGATGATTGTGATATATTAAATTAAAAAATAAAATGTAAAACACCATGATCCCATTTTCATAAATTTTTAAAAACAAGTGAACTGAAGTGTAAAAAGTGGTTTTCTTGAAGTGTTGAGATTAACAGTCATTTTTACTGTTTTTTTATTGTATGTTCTAAATGTTAAAGACATCAGCTACCAATTAACTATCTTCTACGCCAGGAACGTATTTACAACCTCTCTTGTGATTCCCTTACACATGTTCATTGTAAAAATCGAAAACTCAAAGAAGTTATCAAGTAAATAAAATCACCCATAATCCCAATGTGCATTTCTTTTCAGTCTCTTTTTCTCTTTTGGGATAGGCACCCTTGAGTGTGCTGCCTACTTCTCTGTTGTGTTGTGTGCCCCTTTTCTTACTGATTTCTTACCTTTCTTTATACATTCTTTTTTCCCCTCTAGCTGTACTGAAATATAATTGAGGAATAAAATTGTAGGTATTTAAGTGTACTATGTGATGATTTGAGATATTTATAAAATTTTTTGAGGTGATTACCATAATCAGGCTAATTAATCTCAGTCTCTTTCTATATCATAATCATACTTAAAGTAAGATTACACTCTATGTGAAACTTTGTATGATTTTTTTTTCCATTAACTTTATTCCATGGATAATTTCTAGTAACTTAATTACACAACATATTTTTAACTGTTATGTTTGTTATTTGTGTCATAATATATTTAGTAAGTCCCCTCAAGTTGAATATTACTTGTGGTTTTAAGTACTAGAAATAGCATAACAGTAAACAGCCTTATCTTTGTCTTAGTTGCTTAGGATAAATTCCTAGCAGTGGAATTTTGAATTGTATACGATAATTTTAGGGCTCTTGGTACTTATTGCCGTGCTGCTCTCCTGAAGGATCATAGCAGTCTGTATTCCCTTAAGCAGCAGTGGTTCACAGGTTTCCCTGTGTTTTCACAATACCAAATGTTAATTAAGCCCTGGGTTTCAACCTTAATTCTTTAACTTAATACTTGTGAACTGGAACAAGAAACTAAACCTCTCTCTGCCAATTTCCCTTGGCAATAACATCACCTATATCATATTTTCTTAGCACTCAAATGAGATTACTACATATAAAACTTTTGGAAATGGTTAAATCCTGCCCTAATGTTAGTTGTTTTGAAAAGTTGTTTTTTCCCTCTATTTTGGTCTTTTAAAAAAACTGAAAAAGTAAACATTCATAGACTTTTCTCAAAAGATTTACTCTCTCTCTACTTACTATAGTTCTATTCAGATATTACTAGATATTTCTATTTGTAAACTATTTTTTTTTTTGGAAATTTATCACATCTGTGTCAGCTTCACACTTCCTACTCTTCCTCCAGCTAGATCCCCAAACTGGCTTCTCTTCCTGAATATTCTTATTCCTTCAAAGGTACCACAATTCTGCCAATTCTCAAAGTAGAAACCTCAGATTTTTTTTTAAATCCCAAATAATGACCAATTCCCATTAGCCTTCCTTCCAGTTTCCTATATCCATCTCTTTGTTGCCTTCCTAGCCTACATAGTACTTAAACTAGGAACTTACTGAATATTTGTGGTGCAAATGTGTATGCTATCTTGACTCCCCAACTCAAATGGGGATGGCCCCCATTATCTGCAGGGAAAAGCCCAAACCTCTTAAGCATCGTTCTTCATACCTGAGGACATGCTTTTCCTTCAGTTACAGACTTTGGGATTCAATATTCCCCCCCCTTGCTCAGCCTTTCTCTCCTTGCTCGACCCTTTCATAAGCCCGAGCTTAAGCTGATGCTAATTAGCACTGCTAAATGTGGAGAGCTTTAAAACTGTTTTCTTGCAAAAACACAACAAATATAATTGCGCTTCTTTTACTCATAAACTTCTTTTATAGTCCACAGGTTTATTACAACTATACATAAAATAACACAAATGGTCTTACCATCTATTAGAGAAATCAGGTTGGTGAGTATGCCTGATGATACTGAATGAACCCTCATTTTAGGAGAAAAATGTTAGCACAGGCCTACCATCAGGCCTGCAAGGGTTTAGTTGCCTCAGTTAGGCAAAACAGAGCCATCTGTGATCCACAATTTCTATATTCCTACTATTTAACTCATTTGTTTCCAGATGTATTTTAATTAAAAAAAAATTATCTGTCCAACCAAGAAGGCATTTTGTCTGGCTCAAATAGGATGCCTGATATAGTCAACATGGCATTTTAACAGTCATTCAAAAATAATCAGTATTCTCTATGATTTTTGATTGTGACCTTCCATCGGAATTGAGAAAGAAGGAGGTAGTGTAGGGGTTCCAGTAGGCCAAACATTCATGAGATTCTCTCTTTTTAATCCAAGGGCCAAAGTTACAAAAAATAGAAAGAGCCACAAAGAAAATGTAAATTTTTACATTAGCTACTGATTCTATCGGTAGTCAAAAATTTTAACAGTGGACCCATAAAATGAATTCTAGACCTGATGTAAATTTTCTTGTAAGAGCCCAAATGTTTGTATTCTTTCGAGGCTATGCTGTCCATTTATTTTCACCTCACGTCACCGGAATTTGTTGGTTCCGTCTCTATGGAAACCATTCAGGAGGATGATAATGTGAAGTCCACCCACCCTCATGTGCACAGTCCTCCCTCCCAGTGCTGGCGAAGCACAGTATCACCCTCTGGTTCAGATCAGCTTTCGGAGAACAGAAAGGAACAATATTTAAAACGTGCCCAACCAAAGTCCGGGACTGAAAAGCAAAGAACCCTGTTCCCCTCTCAAAATGCTTGACGGCTCCTGAAATTAACACATATCCACACGCAGCCAGGAAGCAATATGGTGATTATTGTGTATGGCCACCAGGAGTGAAGGCCGCTGGCCAGTATTCAGAAGGCTGAAATGCTGCAGCTCATTCATGTATTTTGAGGCTTCTTTTGTAAGAGGGAAGACAGGCCATTTGCTTTTGAAATCAAACTTGGAGTTTACCATTCAAACCCTTACCCATAACCACAGTGAAAAATAAGCCCTCAGCAATGCAAATGTATTCTCACCCACACCAAAAGCAGAAAAACTAGTTCTTTGACAGTTCTTTCCTGCTCCCTTATTAATAAAGAAATGGAGCATATTGAAACTAAAAAGCTCTATGGCAAGGCAGGAACTGATTATACCAACAGATCTGGCTCCTATAACGATGGGACACAGATAATTGTATCCAGGGTGAAGCTCCCTGACCAACCAGGCCTGTGTTTGCACGTACGCAAAAGCAGACAAAAGACGCACAGCTGCCGTGCTCACCACCCAGGCTAGCCCACACTGAAGGCTAAGCCAATGCTTTGTTCCTCAGAACTACAGGCCTGGACTGGCGGGCTGGCAGTGCTGAGGGCCTAGCATACAGCCACTCACACAGAGAAACCTGTCACGCTGTGGGTGGCGCTGGGGAGAGGCTGAAATCACATATCATGAGTAGTTGCCACAGGGCAGCTATTCATGGTACTAAGACTACTATGTGCAAAGTTTAAGATTAAGCAGGGTATCAGGTTTTCTTTTCAAAATCAGTTGACATAAAGTTTCAATTCAAAGATGGTGGTGCATACAATGACACTGATCCAAAGACAAGGGAAAGAAAGGCCCAGGAGGAGTCTCCATTTTCCCTCCTCCATAGTCAGACAGTATTTGCCAATGGACAGAAGCAGCATGTGTGCTAATCTGCTCTCAGGCACCTCTGGAGCCTTGGCCTGTCCCTGTCAAGAAATACCCAGGGTGTTTTCTTGTGTGGTATTGGGGTATGAACCTCTGTTTCATTCTTTAGTTCAGACAGCAAACTGTACCAGAAAATAGCAAAACAGCATGGAAGTGGACTTGGGAAATTTTCCTCAAGTGCTGGAGAAACACTTTCAGGTTGGTGCAATCGATGTCAGCCAGAGTGGGTGGGGACAAGGTCACACACACACACACACACACACACACACACACATACACACACACACACACAACCCTAGAGGACTAGGAATGAGTTACCTGATTGGTGAGGTGAGAGCAGAACAAGCAACTAAGCGTGTGCAGCTCAGCTCCCTGCTTCACCATTTCTAGAAGAGCATGCTCACAGAATGCACATGTTTTCTTCTCTACAAAGTGCCAAGTAATAAAGCTGATATTTTGATCTCAGTTTACCTGGCATTATGTCTTCTTTTTCAGTTGGTTGTGGATCCAGAATATTGGGAGGATGTGGGGGGGCTGGGGGAAGACAAAAGTCACTCCTAAAATGCTGACAGAAGACAACAGACCAAGATTGTGACTTACTGAGTAAGATCAGACATAGCCTAAAGTCCCAGTGTCTCCGAAGAACAAAGCTCTGAATCTGCCCATCTGCAGGTTTGACATCTTGCTCAAATATGTTTACAAAGACAGAATAGACATTAAGTCAGAGAAAGCAAGAGATTATCAGCATCCACAATTTAGAGCTCTAGAATGTTGTATGGGAAAAAAAGTTAGAAGAACCTTCTGTTTCTTCTACATTTGAGTAAGGGAATTTTCCAAGCCAGAGAAAGCCAGGTATGTTCCTGAAGGTTAGAGGCAGTTAGGTGTGTGGGAAGTCAGGGAGAATCATGCAAATAAAATCACACTACTCCTGTTTTTAATCAAGTAATACATTACCATCCTGAGTTCTCCAGTAAGTTCCGCAGAATAGCCTGTGGCACTGAGCAGTTATAATAGCCCATGCCTATATATGATCTCCAGATCTGGTTTTTGCTGGAAATGGCATGCAGAGTTGCAAGGATTTCATTTTCACCTGATTGTGGGAAAGAGAGAAATATTAAAGAGAGAAAATGTCTCAAAAGAGAACTCTAATTATAATTCAAGACCCTTGTTTTGGGGGGGAATATTTATGAGAACAGCTATATAGAAATTCAGAAATCATCCCCCACCCATGCAACACTAATTACTATATACAAACATCTGAAAAATCCCCCAAATAGCACTCACTTACTCCTCAAGTTTGGTCCCTTATCATTTTTTTGTTGTTGACTCCTCTCTTTTTGTCATGGTTTGTCAGAATTGCCCAAGTTTAACACTTGCCTCATGCCAGGTTTCTTCTGTTCCCTTTACATTTCTGTTGTGTTTACACCAAATAAAAATTCTGCTTTCTCTCAGTAAAATCTTGTTTTCCCTTTTAAATTGTTTCACACCAATAGTTGGCATAAGTCTTAAATAACACATGACCTACATTTTTCTCTAAAATTGCCTTACTAAGTCTGATGCACTTTCCTTTGTGCTGCTGAAAGAGCTTACAAAAAACCCTTCACCCAACAATGTAAAATACCAGTTATAATAAAAGACCCACATGCAGTTTTTACCCAGCAATCCCATTAGGACACTTAGGTAATTAAGTAGGAATTATAAGAGTTCTCAGATGCAGGTGAGACCCTATTTTGGGTCATTCATATAATAACAGAATAATAATAGCACCAGACATATTGAGCATTTATTCTTTACCAGAAATTATACCAAATGTTTTTGCATGCAGTTTAGGAAACAGGCTTGAAGAGGATCATTCACCTACAGCTACATGGTTTTAAATTGAAGGGTTACAATCCAGTCTAACTCCAGATTCCACACCTTCCCCACTGGACTGGGTTCAGACCTGCTACATGTACAGCACTTAACACTGAAAGACACTTTCTAGATACAAGTGACCTTACGTGATTCTTCTTTTGCCCCTCTGCATACAGATAGATCATGCTATGAAAAATTAACTGAGATTATCCTTTTAAATCTCTGGGACTCAGAGTCCCTTAAATCTTGGAATTGACTGATTTCATTGTTACTATATAAGAGAAAGAAAATCTAAGTACGGCCATCTCTGAGATGACAAACTGGTTAGGAAGATGCTTCACGTTGTTTTAACCCCACTGAAGTCTATGCAAATATTATTCTCATCAATATTTATCCTCACTTTCACCCTCCATTCCACCCTCCCACTTCACATGCTTTCACAGGAAATAAACTTACAGGAGATGGTGTCATTTTTCCAGACTAGGTTCAAGAAAGAGAAGGCAGTTTTGCAAGTTATCAGTTTCATGAGTACATATAATCCAACTGCCTTACAATAAACAACCTTGCCTTCCTCCATGGAAAGTTTAGGAAATATATATGAAAGTACAATAAACTAGTATCTGAGATACACAAGGACAGCATCGTTAGGAACAATCACGTAAGACATCCGATCACTTCCCAAAGTCTTCTTAGGGCAAAGTGATAGAGAAGCCCATAGGAGGGGAAATGAGTCAGCAGAGCCTGGCAGGCACACGGTTCAGCAAGGCCAGTTTCAATTAAGATCTCGGACAAGATGGACAGGCCCCTGTTGCATATTATGCCATGAGGACAAAAGGTCCAGCTCTCAAATAGAAACAGTCTATTAAGAGCTTTGTCTTCAAGAGTTTAACATTTGGGAGTCATAGATTATAGAATGATTTTTTCTACATAATAGAAAGATAATTCTATTGGTAGTGTGAATAAGTCATAGGGAGATAAGTCACTGTGGAAACAGAGCGATAAGGTAAGAGACAAGAACAGCAGACCAGGAGGCAGATAGGAAGGGAATGTTGTTGTGGGTTGAACTATAACCTCTAAAGATATGTGGAAGTCCTAATCCCAGGTACCTGTGAATGTGACCTTTTTTTGAAATAGGGTTTTTACTGCTACAATCAAGTTACAATGAAGTCATGCTGTATTAGGATTAGGCCTAAATCAATGACTGGGGTCCATATAAGAAAAGGGAAATCTTGACACAGAAACACATACAAGGAGAACACCATGCAATGACAGAAGCCTTATAGGATCAACAAGCCTTGCTTCTAAAACTTGACTTTTTCCTCTTACGACTTTTTTTAAAATTAAGGTATCATTGATATACAATCTTACGCTCAGATTTCACATGAGCAACATTGTGGTTACTACATTCCCCCTATTATCAAGTCCGCACCATATACCCCATTACAGTCACTGTCCATCAGCATAGTAAGATGCTATAGAGTCACTACTTGTCTTCTCTGTGCTATACTGCCTTCCCCGTGCCCCCCTACATTATGTGTGCTAATCATAATGCCTCTTAATCCTCTTACCCTGTTATGACTTCTTTTGGCGATTAAAAGTTTTCCATTTTTCTCCCTTAAAAATTGAACTATGGCAAGTAAATTCATGGGAATTGCAGAAAGAGGAACCCCAGAGAGATGGCTTCATTGACCCTAATACTGCCCCTCTGTTCCTAAGATCTTCACTCTGGAGCTCTCTTAGCTGGATACCTCTGTTGCTCAAAATTTATCATTTGGGTCTTATATATCATTAATTTTTTTCCTCTTCATTTATGCTAATTAAAAGAAATTATTTTCAAGTGTTTCATTCAAGTGTGTAAGACATAGTGGCAGCTATGAGGGATGCTGATATGTAGCTGGAGTCCCTGAACTGATGTGGGATGTGCCAGTGGGCTCCTGGCTAGTCTGGGTGGTATCTTCTGTTCCTTATTTGCTGAAGGCACATAGGCAGGACAGGATGATGCCTAGGTGGCAGGAGGTTGCTGAAGCAAGGAAATAGGGAACTGGACTCTGGTTGAGGCTCTGTCACCAGGCTCTCTCCTAGACAGCCCCACTGGGAGGTAAGAAAGAATGGGTTTTCTTGCAAAAGGAAAAATCAGATCCCTCCACCATTCCAGTTGAGAGTTTAGTTGTCTCCAGATACATATAGCATCCCTCATAGCTTCCACTATGTCTTATACACTATAGACACACATTATAGGTAAGACACAGAAGAAAAATGACCAAACTTGAGAGAGAAGTTTCTAATCCTCTAACAGATACATTCTACTCCCTACAAGACCAAACCTCCCAAGCACCCATGAGCTCTGCCCCTACCCAACTGGGCCCTCAATATTCCCCGATTGGCTCTCATCATAGTCTAGTCTTAGCAAGCAATTTACCTTCTATTGGGAGAAAAAATGAGTTACTAGAATGAGCAGTCCTGTCCAAGCTAATGGACACCACTGGGTCATCAAGAATAGGGTAGGTACTTGATCACACTTCTGAAAGTAACAATGGTATGAGAAGCCTTTCCCATTCACTCAGCCATTGCTCACCATGATCAAACTTCCCAATTAGAAGCCAAAACAGTTAATGACTTGAAGAACAGGGAGTTAAGCTGCTTCTTACTGTGATAAAATCAAAACCTCAGGCTTCACCAGTCACATATAACAAAAAGCATTTCCCAAACACACAGCTTAGTGAGTGTTTGAATTGTTTCAGATGTTTGTTCACTGGTCACCATTTTCATACCCACTAATCTCAGTTTGATCCAATTGTCAGAAGAGCCACCTAGTGTATTTAGGAACCCAGAGCTTGCGTCACTATGTTAAATAATGCCAAGATCCAACAGACATGAAGAAAAGGAGAGAAGAGGGGAAAATGCACAATCAGGTCATAGCTGCTGAACCTATCTGAAATGAAGAATCAGTCCCTAAGAGCATGTGTTTGGAGCATTACTGGTCTAAATAAAAGTGCAAATCCTAACTATGCAATGTCCACAGCTGCACTCCCCAGTAGATTTAGATTCCTTCTCCCTTGGAATAGAATTCCTTTCTAGAAAAAACAGTGTGTGATCCTTAATTCAAAGTGGCAGCTTTTTTTTTCCCTACCTGGTAAGAGAAGCATTATAAATCAAACCCTGGGTAGCAAGGCCCAAGGAAAGCTGTGTGGACAAAGCAGAGAGAAGACAAAGAGCAGATTTCCCCCACAGCAGCACACATGCTTCATACTTTTCCTTTCAATTTCACAAAACCAGATTCTTCCCATAAACAGGCCCAATTCCAGTAACTATATTCCTGAATGTGAATGATATTGAAACTAACCAGGAGGCAAAGGAGACAATGAGAATGGGAGTGTCTATTAAGAATACTGGGAGGCAACCTGTCATTCTCCAGATGCTTGCCTACCCCTCACAGGGCAGCCTGATGTTGGGCATTACCATTACTGTGCATACCCAGCAATGAAAGTCCTCAAGCAGTCCTTCAGGAATCCAGTAAGTTCTCTGCTCGTGGAATAAAGACCTGCTTGTGACCTTGTTTATTCCTCTGCCTCAGAGCATTGCATAATGCCCTGGTCCTAATGTACCAAGAACAGAGTTCAGTGGCCTGGGCACCAGTTCCTAAGAACCCACAGGTGGGTCTCACACTGTTCCTGCCTCTCAGTTTTCAGAATGAATGCTTCCTCCCTACAAAATTCCACAGGACATCCTTTCCAATAGCGACTGTCTTGTCATCTGCACCTAAAATATCAAGGAGAACTTTATACCAACCACTACACCAAATAAATACTCTCCAATAGGAATAAGCCAATAAATACTTGATGCATTGCAAGGCCTATGTTCTAATTTCCTACATGAATTTTGCCAAGAACTGGAAAAACATCATTAGAATGAACAGGCAGGCCGTATGGATCAAGATACCCAAGGCACCTCAACACACACACACAGATATACATTATCCGCCCCTACCCCCCAGCCCCATTGCCCAAAACACACAATCCTACGACTTTGCTTCAATTATATGGAAAAATGTAGGCATGCTTTGCTTTTGCTAAAATACTATGCTAACGTTTCCACAGAGAGTATATATATATATTTATTTATTTTTATTAAGGTGTTATTGATATACACTCTTACGAAGGTTTCACATGAAAAAACAATGTGGCTACTACATTCACCCATATTATCAAGTCCCCACCCATACCCCAATGCAGTCACTGTCTATCAGTGTAGTAAGATGCCACAGATTCACTGTTTGCCTTCTCTGTGCTACACTGTTTTCCCTGTGATCCCCCACACTGTGTGTACTAAACATTATACCCCTCAATTCCCTTTTCCCTCCCTCCCCACCTGCCCTCCCACACCCCTCCCCTTTGGTAACCACTAGTTCCTTCTTGGAGGCTCTGAGTCTGCTGCTATTTTGTTCCTTCAGTTTTGCTGCGATGTTATACTCCACAAATGAGGGAAATCATTTGGCACTTGTCTTTCTCCGCCTGGCTTATTTCACTGAGCATAATATCCTCCAGCTCCATCCATGTTGTTGCAAATCTGCCATTTATATTTTAAAAAAGAATATATATGCATATGCTGCACATTAATAGAATACCTCTGGGATGATTCTCAAAAAACAGGTATGTTGGAAGGAATCTAGCTTTTCACTGTATATCTTTTTGTGCTTATGAATTTTGGACAATGTACCTATGTTACTTATTCAAAAATCTAAATATTAAATTTAAATGTTATGCCAGGAACAAAATCCTTCTTGTGAAATATATGGGTGCAGATGCCTTCAGTCCCCAGGTGAGTGGCCAACAGCGTACAGAACATTTGCTGAGAAGCTAGCAGTGCCCAGCACAGAGCAGCCACCCTCCCACTCCTTGCCCTTCGTGTGCTTGGCAGATACTTGGAAAAAGTCTTCAAGGAAATCTTCAGGACTGACAACCAACACATTCATATTTGAATTTGCCCAGAAAGGCTTTTTTCTGCTAGAGGCTTGAAGGGGGCAGCTGGGGCCAGGATGTGAGAGATTGCTTTGGCATATTTTTCCTGCCAATATGCAGATCCTTGGCTTCAAAGCTGTTCAGTAAATCATGGGGTGGGATGAGGGCCTCAACCAAGATAAACAGACCGTGAACTGTGGCACAGTCAGGGTTTTCTGATTCTAACTGGAAGTCAGAATTTGCATACAAATTCCCTCCTAACGCTCAGCCAATCTGTAACATCACCTAATCATTTTCAGCACTGCTCTCCCTTGTCCGTACAGCCCGGCTTAAACACACTTACACCATCACAAACATACTCCCTCTTATTTCTTAAGTTTCCTCCTTTGGCAGAGGAGGTTTTGCAAGCAATGTCTGTAAATCACAGAATTTGTTTTTTCCAAAAAGACAAACCAATCTGTAAGTTCTGCATAGCGTAGAATAATGACATGGAAATTCTTTGAATTGAAAACCCTTCTAGACTGGCAGAGGGGTAGCTGTCGCATGTGATACAGTGTGGTTGGGACAGTACAGCAGACCTGTCCTAGCAATCTGGCCCACCTCGCCCTCTTCCTGTCAGGCTCTCCCCCATCTTCTTGCCCAACCAATTAACATCCCACTGGCCCAGCCCTTCATGAGCCTCAGAGATTAGAGCCCTCTCTCTGCCAGGCACTTCCAGGGAAAGAAGCTGAGGCATATCCAATCTGGGCTTCTGGTGGCCCCTTGGGCTCTGTCTGCACAGGAGTGAGCAGTCCCTACAATTCTTCCTGCTCAGCCAGAAGATATACAGGTTCACGATCTTGATGCCAGCTCTAGAAAAACAAGAGTGTCGCGGGAGAGGGACGCCATCTCTTCCAAGTACTCTTTGGACTTTTGTCACACTACTTTCTGGGGCGGGGAACTTCTCCTCCATCATCTCTCTTCATTTATTCTGTAAACATTTTTAAAAGAAACATGCATAGAAACATTGCACTTCACATACTTATCTGGAACACTGGTTTACCTAGGTAATCAGGCCAAATGGTCAGCCTGAAGTGTATATCAGGGTAGAAGTCATGAAATATTTGCTTTTCCTCTTTGTTGCCCTGCAGGTATATTGTTATGGCCACCAGAGCGAGAACAAGAAGGGAGGCATATGCTCTAAAAGTACAGCTCAAATAATTTAACCTACTGGCAGGAAAGAGATACCTTTTTAAAATTCAAAGAAATAGACATATGAAGAAATTTGTAGTCCACCTTAGAATCTCACCAACTAAATTATAACCTCTTTGTGGGCAGTGGTATAGTGAGTTGCTAGGCACATAGTAGGTACTCAGAAAACACAGATAAATTGAGGTGTTTCCATGAAAATTCACCTAAACTCCCTAATTCACCTCAACATACAGCTAGCTAAATATTCACAATAATTACCCATCAGAGGATCCATGACAGCCAATCAATGCACAAGCTATTCTGACATTTAGTTCAACTGAATCCTAAAAGCATGGGCTTCAGAGAAACAATTATAAATAGAAACCCACAGCTATTCAGCAAGATCTGTGAAATAATGCTGATGTGCAATAATTAATGGAGTAATTTCAGATTTTCAGAAATTTTGTTTCCACATTGTTTAATCAATTAGCATGCTGATGATATAGGCATTGCCAATTCCATTGGCATTTTTGTAAAAATACTTTGGGTTTAGTAAGTAAAACAAACCTGAGCAGTCAAAATGATATTAAAGGTATTGATATGTCTTACAACAAAGGCTTATTAAAGCAAGGCACAGTGTCAGGTGGTAGGGTGGAAAGAGAACTGAAATAGAAGTCAAAACACAGACCTGCTCGCAAGCAGCTGTTGACCTCATTTAGCAGCCACCCCAAAGCTCCCAAGTTGACTCAGAGGTAAGCAACTTGGGCCTCACTGCTAATCCCATGAGATGGTCATTGAACTTCTGTCCCACTGTGGGCAGAAGTGTCTCACCTCTCTTCCACCCCAGCCAGTCTGTGCTGACTAGTGGACCTTGACGTCCTTGGCTACTTGACTGCCAATCCTCAACCTCAGCTAAATTCAGTCACCACATTTCTCTGTTCCTGCTACCAGGTCACCAAAGGATGCTGGAGTGAGGGATGCTAAACAGACCTTACAAATTCAAGCCATTCGATCTCAGTGGGTCCTCCACGCAGGTTGAGCTAAGCTGCTTATTACCTAGAGGCTCACAATAGCTCCTCTGGAACTTTCTCGCTTTCCTCTAATGCTCACTCTTACCTTCCTGCCTCTCACTCAGATCATTATAGACAGACAGCCTCTCAACTCCTCTCACTTCAGAGTGGTCTTAGTCTCCAGGCAGACATTATTCCCTCTTCTGCCTAAGAGAGGCCCACAGTATGACATTGGGCCCACAGCCCCCTGCCTGAAAAACTTATCCTCAGATCTCTAACTTCATCTCAGACTGCTCTGCCTCCCTTTTACATATTCTACTTCCCAAAATCCCACCTTCCACTTTCTTCTCCCCACACTCCATCCCTAGAAGTTGCTCATTCCAATTAATTCATTCAGAAGACTCACTAAATCTAGAACTCCATCTCTTATCCCTCTCCTGAGCTCTAGATGCATATTCCCTATTGGTTCAACTTTTCCAAATGCAGTCCCATAAGCACCTTAAACTCAATTCTGCTCAAACAAGACCCATGATCTCTCCTTCCTCCAGAAGCTTCTTCTTTTCCCTGTTCCTTCTGTTAATAACATCACCATCACCCCCAGACACTCAGGCAAGAGACTTGACATCCCACCTACCACCCCCTGTTCATACCATACCACCATGTTTATACCAAAACCTTACTTCCCACAGGCTGCTCCCAGCCAATAATTAAGCCCAGCAGGAGAACTAATGCAGACTCATTTTTGCAAGATGTGGTCCTCCTCCCATGAGCATAACCTCAGTCAAAGCATCCATCCTATCTGCAGATCCTATTGCTGCTCAGTATCTTTCTATCCATTATAACCTATACTCAGGGAGCATATCGTTATCATTCTCTAACTCTTGACTCTTGTACCCTCAGTGCCTAAAACAATATCTTATCAATAAATGAGGGATGGAAGCAGTCAAAGAAGCAGTAGAAATAGATTTGATGATAGTGGCTTATAACCCAATGGTGATAAAGTTGAGTAAACTAGAGCATTTAGGATACACAGGGCCATTTCCCCAGACACTAATGGTTCACAATAGTAACACTGTATTTACAATATATAATTGATTTTATTTTAATAGTACTGAATATTTTTAAAAGTTAGATAAAATTCATTATAATTTAAGATAGTAGGAAGTATGTGCAAATTTGGATGAATGTCATAGTTTTTAAAATATGCCTGCCAAAGACTTTTAGGGCACTGAAATTATTCTGTGTGATACTATAATGGGGGACACATGTCATTATACATTGTCCAAACCCATAAAATGTACAACACCAAGGGTGAACCCTAATGTAAACTATGGACTTTGGGTGCTAATGATATGTCGGTGTAGGTTCATTAGTTGTAACAAATATGCCACTATGGTGGGGGATGTTAGTAATAGGAAAAGCTGTGTATGTGTGGGGGCAAAGGGTATATGGGAACTCTCTGTACCTTCTGCTCAATTTTCCTGTGAATTTAAAACTGATCTAAAAAATAAAGTCTATTTTTTAAAATGCCTGCAAATTTGTTTCCACTCTTCCCTTCAAAAAGTGGAAACTAATTCCCCTTCCTTTGAACTGGGGGCAGACTTAGTTCCTCACTCTACTGAATAGAATATGGTGTTAAGTGATGCCTTAAGACTTCAGAGGCTAGGTTACAAAGAGGATAGCTTCTGCCTGGCTTTCTTTCTCTCTTGGATCACTGGCTCTGGAGGAATCCAGCTGCCATGTAGTGAGGACACTCAAGCAGCCTGCTTGCAAAGAAACCCATGTGAGGAGGCTTAGACTAAAGTCTCCTACTAACAGGCAGCACCAACTTGCCAGCAGCTGTAAACGAGCCACCTTGGAAGTGGCTCCACCAGCCCCAGTTGAGCATCTACAAATGTGTGACCATAACTTCTTAAGAGACTCCAAGCCACAACCACCCAGCTTAGCAGCTCCTAAATTCCGGATCCACAGAAACTGTGAAGATAATAAATATTCTTTGTTTTAAGCCACTGAGTTTTGCAGGAATTTCTTATACCACAATAGATAACTGAAACAATGGCTTCTCCAAAAAATAGTCAATTTCTTAAATATTGTTGAAGAAATAAATTCATTTACATAAAGTATCTTTGATGACATCAGATGAATTCCATGATCCTTCAACAAGATGAAAACAAGTGGAAAAAAGTTTGGTGGTTTTTTTTTAACATTTTATGTGCTTTGTCTCAGTCATGTGACCAATTTGGCATCTCATCACCATATTTATATCCTTTATATGTAAAAAAATAAGAAAGTCCAAAACATTTAAATGCTAAAGACAGATTTCTAGTTTGGTGTTCTAGTTTTTTTTTTTCAAGAAGGGGAAAACTACTTATGATTTATTTTAGGATGCATCTCTTTTAAAGTAAATTTTTTTACCTCTCCACTTCTATCAGGATGTATACTTCCACATATTTATCCAAAATATCCCTGTGGTATAATAAGAAATGTATTCAGTCTTTGTCTTTTGGAGTAATAGGAATGTTTTTTGTTATTCGTTATAAGCCCTTTTGGTTTATGCTAATGCAGTGGGGTTAGGGCATCACCCTTAGGGTGGGGCTGCTCACCAGAGAGACCGAGTCATGTGAGGCTGGAACCTGCCGATTTAAGCTCTATGAAAACTCCTGAACAAGATTTGATGAGTTGCTGGGATGGCTAATGCATCCACATGGCAGAGTTGTGGACCCACGTTCCACAGGGAAAGAAGCTCCTGTGGCCAGGACCCTTACAGACCTCACTCTGTGTACCTCTTCTTCCAGTGATACATCTGTATTATTTATAACATCTTTTAAAATAAACTGGTAAACATATGGAAATGTTCTTTGAGGCACTCTAGCAAATTAATCGAACCCAAAGAGGGGATAGTGGGAACCTCTAATTTATAGCTTGTTGGTCAGAAACACATGTAACACTTGAATTTCTGAATGATATCTAAAGAGGGGACAGTCTTGTGGGACTAAGCTCTTAACCTGTGCAAGCTGACACTATCACCAGATGAACAGTACGAAACTGAGTTAAAGTTGTAGGGCACCAAATAGACCTGCTGAGAACTGGAGAATTGCTTGGTAGTGTGGAAAACACTCTAGAATCCCAAATTATTGACAGCATAATCATGCTGATAAGATTCCATCAATGCTGAGATGGCAACAATACTCAAAATCTTCCCTGATTATGCTCTGCATTTTGCATTTTGCCATTTTCTTTTTTTCAGTAAAGGTACTGCCTTGGAGTCTTTTCCTTCTTATATGACATATTACCCCTCCCCCCCCCAAATATAGTCAATGTAAAGATATTGTCTTTGCTTCTACCAGAAAATGTATTTCAACTCTTTATATTGTTTCAGAAATCCCTATTTTTCTATCCAGTTTCACATTTCTGAACACACAGCATTCTATCCATAGTTCTCATGGAACCTGGTACTCTTTAACTTTCTGACTGAATGTATATTAAGAAGGTAAGATGTAAGCTCTCTGAGGATAGTGATTATGTTTATTCATATATTTTTCCTCACAGTGCTTTGCACATAGATGGCCAACTAAACATTTAACAATTTACGCAATAGGTTGACTGTCCAAGGTATCAGTCAGGTCAATAGATGTCTGCCTAACAAGAATTAATGACAGAAATATAAAGACAAGACAGACTGTGCTGAGATACTAAATGCAAAAATAGACAACAGCCAGACCATGTATAACTGTAGAATTTTCACCCAAAACCTACAGCAACCTGACCAGGAAACCAATCCCCTTATTGATAATAAACAACACCAAGAGTCAGGCTGCCATAAGTTAGACTTGCAGAAAGCCAAATTAGTATCTCCAGTGACAGTCCAGGAAATTGCACAACTTCTGTAACCATGGGTCCAAAATGGCCAGCACCTAATTAATAATTGACAGCTTCTTTCATTTTGGTCCTCGTTTCCAATTTAGGACCACCCATACAAAGTCAAATTAGCACCCCTAAGAAATCACGAATGATGCCCTGCATCCAGTTGCCTGCCTACAGCTTCTTCATGCCAACAGCCTCGAATGAGAGCATACCTAAAGCCTTTCCTTTATTCCATTATAAGGCTTTCCCATTCCTCTGCAAAACAAAAGGCTGACTCCCTTGTTAGAGCAGTTCAGAATAAATAGGCTTTGATTTTCTCATTGGGTCTCTATTTCCACAGTTGTTTAATAAACATCCATTAGAATCATCCTAGATAAAGATGGAGTAATATTTCATATAAGCTGGGAACCTAAGGAGCGAGAAAGGACCAAGGGAGAGCCTTGTCACAGACGACGGAGTCTACAGGCAGCACCTGAGGACGACCATCACCTGGCTGAAAGACAAGTGACATCCATGACCAAGAACCAGCTGCCCTGTTCAGGTGTCTTTGGGGTCAGCCCAGGAAAGTACCCAACCCCACTTGGGTGACAAGAGTCATCACCTGCAGCTGTGTTACACAATACCCCCCTCTCTCTGCTCACTGCCCTCCATTAACCATTTATTAAAGATCACTGCAAACAATGTGACTTAGAACATGAAGTTCTCACAAATCCATCAAGTCTCATTCTGACAGCTCAGCTGCTCGGTTCTGGTTGAATAATTTGAACATTAGTGAGTTTAGTTTCTTTTCTCTCTTCTGAAGCATGCTCACAATAAGCAATGTGCAATTTTGTGTAATCTTTAAACGCTGCAGCTTCTGTGAAATTATGAGCCAGTTCAGTCTGGTTAGCTTGAGAGGACTTCATTAAAAATACTGCACAGCAAGACATACTACTGAGAAAAGTGATTGGCTTGGTTCATAGGCAAAGTACTTTTAAATTCTGTATTAATTATTAAATGAATATATAGTTATTGTAGAAAATGTAGAAAAAGCAATGAAATAAAAAGAAAGTTAAAATCACCCATAATAGTACCAGCCAGAGAAATGAATGCCCCCATTGGCATATATCCTTCTAGTCTTTTTTTTTTCTTTATTTGTGTATATGAATCAGGGAAGAGGGTTTCATTTAAGCAGGATGAAACCAGGGTTTTGAATGGGGTAGCTTTATTTGTTTCTCCGAAGTATGACTTATTAAGAAGCCAACTGATAATCAAGGTATTCTTTCAAGGCACTTCCTGAAGAGTGCAAGGGAGGGGAGCCTCCTCTGTGACAAATGAACCATCTGTCCTTCCCTGATTCTGTCAGACCACTGTGTCCTGTACATGCTTTCCTGTACTCTGCCTGCAGCAGCCTCCCTCAGCCTTGTCCATCAGAGCCTTCATCCTTCAATACCCAGCCTTAGTCCTCCTGCACCTGTCACCCTTCTCTCACCATGGTAGTGGCCTGAGTGTCCCCACACCTGTGCTCTCAGCATGCCACTGCATTTCCAGGAGGGCAGTTGGCAAATGCCAGTGATTCCAGTGCGATTGGATTTGTGCACATCTGTACACTAGATACTGCAGAAGAGTCAGGACAGGACTTATTCTGTTTTGTATATCCACCCTTGGCAGAGGATACAATGAAGACAGTGCAGACTAGTGTTTGGAGTGTGGACAGGGAAGCAGGACTGCCTAGGCTGAATTCTGCCTCTGTTGCTCATCAGCTGTTACCTCGGGTAAGTTATGTATCCTGTGTATGCCATGGTTTCCTCACCTTTAAGACGGAGGTGATAAAAGTACTTACCCTATCACAATCTTCTTTTTACTCAGCAGTGAGGGTATTTAAGGCTCATATAACTAATTAGCTCTTAGTGGTTTTCACTGTATGCAGTGAATAAATATTTGGTCCAGAACTCCTTTGACCACAACAGAACACAGGCATTCACATGAAACCAAGGTTGGATAATGCAGGCCCACTATTAAGGGGAAACGCCACTACTGGAGGTTACATGCACCAGCGTGCTTTCCTCACGTGGGGAACATTCATCATGGCATGTGTACACCTCAGAGTAAAATACTCATGCCTTTCTGACATATCCCACTCACCTCTCACCCCCAACCAGGGCTCATTCTTCCAAGAAGCAAGCTTTGTTGGAGAGCCAGTCCACTTTAGGGCAAGGAGGGACTCCTGACTGTGTGATATTTTCTCTGAGTCATCTCAGACTAACTAGATGGAACCAGCACCAAATCTCACAGAAGTTGCTGAGTTTAAAGTTTACACTTAAATTACAAATTGCTTATGAGGAGTCTACTTCCAACAGGACAGAAGAGAAATGGGATCCCCTGATCTTCAAATGATTCAGCTGAAAACAAATTGCTCAACTAGAAAAGGGCAACTTTAACATGTTTCTTAGGCTCTAATGCTCTTAATGAATATCTTTAGAGTATATTGTAAAAGAGGCTGACCTAAACCTTCTCTGATTTTGAAAGTCTCAGGAAGGCATTTGTTTGTTCAAATATTAACTCTCACTTTAAAAATATACAACTCTTCACTCTAAACATCCAGTGAATCAGGATTCTGATTTCCTGAAATTGAAATAGGTAAGTCTTCCAGCTATCCCTAAGTCTCATCAGTTCAACTGAACAAAACGTGCAGATTTTCTTCTATAAGCAAGGTCTCTGCCATGGGGGAAATGGTGCAGATTTGAATCCATCAAGGGAGCAGTCCTCAACATAGCTTGAGTTACAACATAAGCCGGCAGGAACTGGCCCAGCTTCGTACTTCAAGTTGTCTATTTTAAAATAACATAAAGCTTGTCTTCCATATAACCTTTCTGTTCAAAAACTTAAAACAAGGCAAACCAATTGCCTCTCTTCACTTGACTCCACAAGTAAAAGAGTTAAAAGAGATAGCATCTCTGATTCAAAACCAGTAACCCCAGGAGGATTCTTTCCTGTTAAAAAAAGGGGGGGGGGGGCTCTTCATTTTTACCTGTCTCCTTGACTTGGAGATTCTTGCCTTAGTCCATGGAAGCCAAATACTTACATAAAAATACCTCTGAAAGTCAGTCTTCACACCACTAAGAGCACTTTAAATATAAAATAAAATTCTAAGGTCTATGAGTAAACTAGGCTTCTTTCTCAACCAAGTGTGAATCTTATTTCTAGGTTTCTTTATTAAGAAAAAACACTTCAACTTGAAAAGTACTACTGCCTTTCAGTAGGTGTAAATAATAAAACTTGAATGTGAGGTAAGAGAACAATTCCTTTTCCCCTTCTGAGTTTTCATCCTGGTCTACAAAGAGATAATGACACCTCTCAAACCAAAGGGTGTAAGAAAGGTAGCCCAGGACGGGTGCCTGGGAAGTGGGGGATGTTCCGCACCTGTTCGTGCACTGCCTCCTGCCGGGAAGTTGGCTGAGGCTCTCAGAGCTCTGAGATGAAGGCCTGGAAAGGTGCTGCTGCATCGACTCCATCCTCGGGTACAGAACTGACTGCTCCGGGAACTATTCCACCCCCTCCCGCCCCATGGGGTATCCGCTGGTGTTTAATTTTAACAAACACATTCCCAGTCCTGAGCAATCGTAACGCAGAGCTGGACTTTCAGAGACCACAAGACAAAAAGGCCAGAGCGAGCAGGGTCTAAGGGGGCCCGCCCGTCCACTTACAAACAGGGTCTTCCATTTTCAAGGGTCTTTTCAAGCGGATGCTGGTGGGGACCGTCTTCTCGATCAGTTCATCAATGCTCTAAAATTAAAATGCAAGTCCGTGAACACTAAAGGTAGGGGAAAGTACTTCTAAATTAAGAGCGTCCCCTCTGTGTTGTTTTGTATCTACAAAAGCTTGTGGGAACCTCCTAATCAGGGTTTCTTTTTAGAAAGGGAACAACTTGAAGCACACCAAAACCACCTGGAAGAAAGAAAATAATTAAGCGAGTAGTGACTCGGCGGCTTCGGGCGGGAGTTGTTCGGTCGGCGACCAGGGATAATGGGATAAACCAGGAGGTGCTCCTCTGGCTCAGTTCGGGCTCATCAGCAAGGTGACTGGGTTGAAAAGCATACGGTTTTGGGGTGCGAAGAGAGGGTAGGAGGGGAAAGTGAGCGGGTGGGAGAAGCCTGGGGCCCGGGGACCGAGTGGGGCTCGCTTACTCGCTAGAGCCACAGACCAGGCAGGGTGCGGGTCCCGAGGGGAGCGAAGCAGAGCTCAGGGAGCAGTGAGGCCCCGGAGGGCCGAGTGGGTCCTTACCGCCAGCCCCAAGGCCTGCAGCATCTCCCTCTGGTCTTTGTCCCCGGGGCCGATGTGCCTCCGGGCGAAGTCGTCGTGTCTGGGCAGGAGGCGCTCGAGCAGGCGCGAGTCCCCAGGCCCGCTGCTGTCCCCGCCGCCGCTACTGCTGTCACGGCCCCGCGGCGCCCAGCGAGACCCAGCGCCTCCAGCCAGGCGGCGACCGCCTCCGACTCGGCATCCTACACGCAGCCCCCAGGCCCTGGCGCACGTCTGCATGGTCGCGGCCACCGAGGGTCAGCCGCGCTCTCGGCCCCTCTTCTAGTCGCGGTCCCCGGGTGGCGGCTGCCTCCGGCCTGGAGCCCCTTCTTGCTGGACGAGTGACCGGATGGATGGATGATCACGAGCAATGAATGGGCGCCGGGCTCAGCTCGGACGCGCGCACAAAGTTGTTGCTCCACGCGAGGCACCTGCTTCGCACACTTTAAGCGTCGCCCTGGGGGCGGGCGGTGGGAATGAGGCCAGCAAACGCTCGGCCAATGGGAGTGAGCGAAGGGACGGGGCAGACCCACCCCTGCCCCTCCCCCGTCTCAGCCCTCGGCGGAGGCCAGCGGCCCCGAGCCGGCCAGCCTGTTACTTCTGCTCCGCCTCTGTTACTTCTCTACTCCACCGGGCCGGTGCCAGTCTGGGACCGCACTGGCGCGGGATCCAAGTGGACAGACGCGGGCGAAGTGCCTCGGGGACTCAGCTGAGACGGAGGATGATTCTGACCGGGAGGCCAGACTCAAGAGTTGGTGAATCTCCATTCATTAATTTTAGGGTATCTTTGCCTGTCATATCTCATGGAAACCGATATGGGCAGATGGGAGTGCTTTTGAAGTTCTAGTATCGTTGGCAAATTATTCAACCTCGAAGCTTCAGTATTCTCATCTAACAGAGCTGGATGGGACTGAAAAGAAATTACACATTGAAAGCACTGCCACATCAGCAGGCTTGAACTACAGACCCACCTCTCCTCCCACCTCCCCAACCCCCACCCGCCGTGTGTGTGTGTGTGTGTGTGTGTGTGTGTGTGTGTGTGTGTGTGTGTGTAAAAATGCAAATGATATTAAGGTATATACACATTTTGAACTATTATCTGGCTGGAAAATTATTTATACCTGGGTATTTTGTAAATCTAAGCTCTCTAGCTCTCTCTTTAGATTTTTATAAAGCCTGAACTTTCAAAATTCTAATTGTCCTTCTAATATTAAAAGAGAGGGACAGAGTCCCTCTGAAGTCATCAGAACATGACTTGTACTTAGACTAGAGAAAAATAGAATTTGTCCTCTTTCTCCTCCCCTAGGCTTCCTCCTTCAGTCATCCTCTGCAACTCTGGGTTCTGTAGCTGACAGATACAGAGACCAGGCACAAAGGCAAAAAAGTATAAAACAAAGAACAGTAGGCAAAATGTGTAAGGCAGGTGGGGGCAGGTGGTGAACTAGAAGGGCTGGGTTAAATGTCTGAACAGCTTTTCGTCTATTTAGAATTGAAATTACAGCCTTCATAAAAGTTTAGGGATATCCTCAGTGCTAGATGTCATTAAATGCATTTATCCCCCATTCCTGTCTAGTCTCTTTCTCTGTATCACAGGGACTAGAAGTCAGAGAACTATAATTTTCAGATTCCTTTGGCTTCAGGGTTCTGGACATTATTGATTGTCTGTCAACAAGATACACTTGTGTGATAACTAGAACATGGAATAAAAGCAGAAACCATTTTCTTGTTTTCCTGACAGCAGCAGACAGATACATGGGTGGCAGGAGACATAAAATTGTTCCTTACCCACCACCCACATTAGTACAGCAGGGCAGCTGTGTCCCTCAGTGGAAATGTCCTGTGGTTTTCCAGTCTAGGAGGCAGCAGGAATTTCTCACTCTTCTGGACTAAAGCTTTAGTGGTTGGGCTGAAGTTAGTGGTAGTCTATCTACCCTGTCTTTTACTCTTCCAATCTTGCCAATGGTTTTATATGCACCCACTCCTAACATTTTAATCCTCCTCGGCTTGAAATACTTTGAATGTTTTATTTGTTTTCCTAGATAAACCTTAACAGAGAATGTAATTGAGGCCAAAAGTGGCTTTAGGAAACTGACCCCAAAGAAAGGAATCTGGGATTAGCTATCTGACCTGGTTCTGTTTGAAGTCAATGATAACGTTACCACTAGTGGAAAATGAGATCATGATAGTCTTAGGCACGAAATGCACACAGGTACTGAACTTATCAGGGAGGATTAAAGTGCCTATTGAAGACAGGTCTTTGCTAGACCAAACAGTTGCTAAGACCTTCTGATGGGAATGATGCCTACAGGCACTACAGAGAGCTGGGAGCTTCCAAAGACCCCGGAGAGTTTACAGAATAAAAGGACAACTTAGAGAACTAGAGTGCTTCAACACTCCAAAAGAATCTGTTAACTTCTGTAGCTGCAGGGAGAAGTTGTTTACAAATCAGACCTAATGTTTGATCCTGCAGACTGTCAAATTATCACACAAGTTGAACTTATAGACTTATTAGGTCTCACATGTGAAAGTTTGGGATTAATTAAAACCCTAAGACTTGGAATGGAGATATGTTGATAGTTTGCATTGAATTTAATTATCTTGAAACTCCAAATCCTACTGAGTCCCCCTTGCCAGCTGAAGCAGTCCCACCTCTCCTCTATGGGATGTGGGCCATCCCTTGCTTGAAGATCCTGTAATGGCTTCACTAAACCATTCTCCTTGCAAAGGTATGCCAATGCTTCTTCACCTCCAGATCTACAACCACAGTGAGATCTCAGCATGCTCCAGAATGATAAATGTCTGACACCAAAGGAGAAGCTTACAAAGGGAAAGAACTGCAAAATATGCTAATGTTTATTGGCACTAGAAGACTTCTGTGTAGGAGTGGGTTCTAGACCAAGAAAGAAGGAATATAAGATTGAAATTATTGTTATGTTTGTAGTACCAGAGATACTGGATTCAGTATTAGTTAAATGAGGCAGGAGTGGCTCTAAGGGTTTGTTGAGTTGGTTGACTAAAACTAGACTCAACAATGGCCTTCACTAAATTAGGTTAAGCTACTGGAACTTTCTTTGTCTAATAGCGAAGATAGGATCCAAAGGCTTGATGAGATAGGAATGTTGGAATGGACTTACTCTCCAGCCTTTTCAGTGTCTCCCTCACAAGGGCACAAAGGACAATCACTTCACCTAAAGCATTGAGAAATCCAGTGGTAAGAGGAGCAGCAATATTCCTGAAAAGCTCTGTACTTTCTGTGTCCATACGTGTAAGATGATGGTGGAAGATGCCACTTTCCATGATTTTCATGGTAATGATGGAGTCCCAGAGTGGAAGAGGCCAGTGGAAGCACTAGAAAACAGAAAAGCAGGCAAGGTTGCTTTAATGGGCAGCAAAGTCAGAGAGGTAACTAATCAAGCTTGATCCACAGGGATCTTGGGTGCTCACTAATTAATAAACAGCCTATGAAAATCTTACTTTGGTGAACCAAATTTTGGTATGTCACCCAAATGGAGAGTCTCAGTCTCTCAACTTGTTCTCTTACTTTAGCTGGTTTATAGACCCAGAGACTCTTCAGATGAAAGGAATCTTAAGAAATACTCCTTGAGAAAAGATCTTATGACCCTGCTATAAGTATATACTGCAAGTCCCAAAAGATACCTGTGGCCATTTACCAAGTGTGATGGTTAATTTTGTGTATCAATTTGGCTGGGCTGCAGTGCCCAGATATTTGGTCAAACATTACTCTAGATATTTCTGTGAGAATATTTTTGGATGAGATTAACACTTAAATCAGTGGACTTTTTGAGTGAGTAGACTGCCCTTCAAAAGTGAGTGGGCCTCATCTAATCAGTTGAACGCCAAAATAGAACAAAAGAATGATCTTCCCAGGTTAAGGGGGAATTCTGTAGCAGACAGCCTCTGGATTCGAGCTGCAAAACTGGCTTTCCTCTGCTAGCCTTTGTACTTGAACTATAACATTGGCTCTTCTCTGAGTCTCCAGCCTGCTAGCCTGCCAGAACAGATTCTATACTTGTGATCCTCTACAATCACATTAGCCAGTTCCTTAAGAGCTCTTTTGATGTATATATATATCATACATATCATATATATATATATACTTACTAATACACCTAGGAAAGGAAAATACCCAGACTCTGGATGGGCTACTAGAACCTGGTTCTGAGATAATGCTAAACCCTGCAGATCCAAAACAAACCACTCTGGTCCACCAATCACAGTGGGGGAAGTTAGATTACAAATGGATATTTGGGACCTCTGGTTTCAGTTCCAACATGTAAATCACATGAAAGACATCACTCCTGTCCCTACAAGAAAAAATGGAACAAACTGAAAATCTATGACTTTTGGACACATCTAGAAACCAACATTGCAGGGCAAAATGTCACCCTAAAATCTGATGAGACAGGTTCATCCAAAGGGACACAGCCAAGATCTGCTTACCTAGAGAAGAAGCCATTAGAGCTATTAGATGGAGATAGGAACATGTAATGGTAATTATGATGAATTGCTATGCTGAGTGTGGACTGATTTGAGAGGGAGAAGCTCCTGGGAACTACAGTCTTAGTGGGGTTCTCATACTTTCATGATCTTTACCTCCAGGTGCCCCATCATAAAGAACTAAGAAATATCGCCTCACAGCACTGCTAGGATAAAGGGATGAGTAATCATTGTGAAATATGCCCAGAGCCTTCATGACAAACACCCACTCTCCAAAGGAAAGAAATTTACCAGAGCTTTATCCCAACTGGGCAAGGAATTCCTACCACTCCAGCCACCTCCAGCCTTCTTGGCTCACATAATGGGAAAAAGAATAATTAAAACAAATACAATAAAACAGGGTTTAGTGCTTCAAGGAATAGATTAGGAACCCTGCAGCCAGGAAAGGAGTATGGGGCAGGGGTGGGGGTGGAGGAGCTTTATCACTGGAGAAACGTTTGGAAGTTCACAGCCCAACACACAGGCCGACCAAGACACTAATACTTATTGGAACATTAGAGAACATTTCCTCTCCCCTTTAAACCACCACATAAAACAGGGTTCCAATAAACAGACAGATTCTTTCTGGGGAAGAGTATGTAGGGAATCCAAGAAGCAATAAGGGAGACATATATGAGGACTGTTAGAAGAATTTGCAGCCTCTGGCACCTTTAGATATAATAAACATTAAACACGGCCCAACCCTAGCCAAATTAAGATAAGTCTTCACACTAAAGCCCTATTTATTCCATTCCTGTTACCCAATACATCATGTTGAGCTTTCAAGAAAAAATTACAAAGCATACAAAACGTCAAGAAAAAAAGTGTGAAGAGACAAATCATCAGAACCAAACTCACCTACAATACAGATGTGAAATAATCAGACACAGAATTTAAAATAACTATGATTAACATGTTAAAAGCTTTAACAGAAAAAGTAAACAACATGTAAGAACAGACGGCCAGTGTAAGCAGAGATGGAAGCCCCAAGAATTAATCAAAAGGAATGATAGAAATCAAAACACTGTAACAGAAATGAAACATGTCTTCTAAGTGATCATGAGTAGACTTGACACAGTGAGGAAAGAATTAGTGAGTTTGAACATAGGTCAATAGAACTTGCCTAAATTGAAATGTAAAAGAAGAAAACAGAATGAAAAAAAAAAAGACCTGGACATCTAAGAACTGTGGGGCAATCACAAAAGATGACATTTAAGCATAATTGGAATATCTGAAGGAGAAAAAAGAGAAAGGAGCAGAAGAAATCTTTCAAGTAAAAATAACTGAAAACTTTTAAGAAGTAGCATAGACACCAAACTATAATCCAGGAAGGTCAGAGAACACTAATCAAGAGAAATAAAACAACACTTAGGCATATCATATTCAAACCACAGAAAACCAAAGACAAAGAGAAAATCTTTGTCTAAAAAGCCAAACGGGGAAAAATAAAACACCTTACCTACAGAGGAACAATGATAAGAATTACAGATTTCTTGTTAAAAAAAAAGTATGCAAATAAGAGAATAGAATAAAATATTTAAACTATTAAAAAAAAAACACCAGACTAGAATTCTATAGAATGAAGTTACCTTACAAAAGTGAAGGAGAAATAGTGTCTCAAACAAAAATTGAGGGAAACCCTAGCCATTAGACGTTAACCTGTATTTTTGCTCCTTCCATTTGTTCCTTCTTCCTTTCTGATATTCTTGTTTCATTTACCATTTTCTTTTTGTTTAGGAATTTACCTTTAGTCTTTTTTTTTTTTAAGGCTAGCATCTAATTCTCTTAGTTTCCTTCATCTGAAAATGATTTGATTGCTCCTTCATTCCTGAAAGATACTTTCACAAGTTATGATTCTGGGTCAACACTTCTTTTCTCTCTGCACTTGAAATGTGTGTCACTTCTTTCTGGCTTCCATGGTTTCTGATGAGAAATCTGTTATCATTCAAATCATTTTTTTCCTTAGGATGACATTTTGCTTTTGCTTCCTTTAGCATTTTTATTTGTCTTCAATATTCAGCAGTTGGACTATGATATGTCTTTGCATCAGTTTACTTGGGCTTATCTTATTTGAAGTTTTCTAAGTGTCTCAGCTTAGGCTGCTATAATGAAATACCATAGACCAGGTAGAATCAACAGAAATCTATCTCTCACAGTTGTGGGGCCTGGAAAGTCCAAGGTCAAGGTGCCAGCCAATTCAGTTCTTAGAGAGGGCTCTCTTCCCATCTTGGAGATAGATGCCCTCCTCTGATGTCCTCACATGGCCTTTCCTTGCTTTGTGCACAGGAGAGAAAGTGAGAGAAAGCTAGTGAACAAGAACTAGAGAGGGAGGAAGGGAGGGAGGGAGGGAGGAAGGGAGAGACAGAGATCTTCCTCTTTGTATTAGGCCACCAATTCTATCTACTTAGGACCCCACCCTTATGATCTCACTTAACCTTAATTACCTCCTAAAAGCCCTATCCCCAAATACAATTACATTGAGGTTAGGGCTTCAGGTACGAATTTGGGTTGGGAAGCACAGTCATTCTATGACACTTAGCTTCTTAAAGATTTAGGTTTGTATTTTTTGCCTAATTTGGGGAATTTTCAGATATTATTTCTTTCTTCAGTCTATCCCTCTTTTTCTCCTCTCCTGCTGGGACTTCAGTGACATGTTAGATCGTTTGTTATGGTCTCACATGACCCTGAGGCTCTGTTAATTTTTTCCCCCTATTTGCTCTCTGTTGTTCAGATTAGATCATTGTTGGTGCTCTACCTTCATATCCACTGATTGTTTCCTGTCCTTTCCATTGTGTTGTCCAGTCTAGCCATTGACTTTTTTTTTTATTCATTGTATTTTTCAGTTCTAAAATTTTCATTTGATTCCTCTTTATATCTCTCATCAAGTTGATGATTTTCCTCATTCTTGTTATGGTGACTAATTTTGCATTGTATCCAGGACATTTTCAATATTATGAGACTCTGGTTCCTATAAAATCTTCCATTTTATAAGGCAGTCAAACTGCTTATGTTGAGAATACATGTCCTGTCCCACTTTTGTCGCTATGTTTCAATTGTCAATTAGTTTTCAAAGCTTTTGCATTGCTAGTCTGGGCTGCCACACTTGGCTGCTACCCAGAAGCCAATTTAAAACCTGGACTGTAGTCTGCTCAGTTGAGTTGGCTGTGGTGTCATGTATGGTCCACTTGGGGGTCTACCCAGGATTTCATACACAGATTTAAAGAATCCCATTTTCCAGTTCCATTTTTTTCTCTGATTCTTACCTAATCTCTAGCTGGTGATGCCGGGTTTCCTGTTCACGGAGTCGAGCAATGAATTTCACATACACTCAAGGTCAGAGAGCAAGGCACAGGCTTTTCTTTAGAGATAAAGTGAAAGGACAGAGCTCCTAGCTCACGCCAGGAGGGGACAATATATTCCATAGTTGTGTGTTTGCTAGGCGATTTATAGGCAGTTGAGGAATTTTAGGAATGTGATAAAGGGCTAGGGGTGTGGACCTGTTAAGTGGTCTTAGAATGTTCATCCTTGATGAGACATTAAGTCTCTTTTCTCATCAAAATTAACAACAGATTCCTTCCCAGAATAGCAGCTTCTTGGTCTGGGAGCATACCAATCAAAACTGCCTGCCCTGCCCTCAAGGTGGGCTGAGTTATTGGCTGTTTGCTAAATAGTTTGTTAAGAACCGCACTTCTTAACTTCCTGGGTTTTAAAAGGCAATCTAAGATGAAATATTTCTTGCTTTTACTATTGAGACAGGGACCATGGGTGTAGTCAGAGTAGTGTGAGGGCCTCTGGAAAAAGCAGGGTGGGATATTTACAGTCAGAGCAATATAACAATGGGCAAAGAAGTCCCTACTGAAACTCTGTGTTAAGCATTATGCAAAGTCAAGGTCACACTAATTCTCTAGGGTAAAGATACCAGACTAAGAATATAGACATCTTCAGTGAGATCAGTTAAAGGTCAAAAGGCCAGGAGCAACTCTGCCTGGAATGTTTGAGTGTTCTGCAAGGGTATCTCAGCATAACCCCTGACTTCACTGTAAACAGCTCTAGCAAACAGACAATAACCCAGCCCACCTTGAGGCCAGGGCTGGTGGTACAAGTCCACACCCTAAGACCTCAATTTCCAAAAAAATCCTCAACTGCCTATAAATCCCCTAGACAACGCACTACCCCGGGGCTCTCTTGTCCCCTCCTGGCATGAGCCAGGAGCTCTTTCCTTTCACTTTATTTCTAAATAAAAGCCTGTACCTTGCTCTCCTACCTTGAGTGTTTGTGAAGCTCATTCTTTGGCTTTGTGAACAAGAACCCTGGCATCACTATGTTGTTTATGGCTGGGCTTGCTTGCCATTATTAAATGCCCAGGTTGCAAATCACCTGATCGGGTCTGAAGGAGTTAAAACAGCACATAGGCCTGGGCTTTTTAGCATGGTCAAGTGAATCTTACACATGATTACAAATGATTAGCATAATAAAAACATGGGCTATGCTGAGGTACTTTCCTTTATTTGGGGAATATTAACTGATCTCACTGAAGAATGACTCTAGAGCTTAATGTTTAACACGTAGTTTTTGTAAGGGGTTTCTTTGCATATTGTTATATTGCTCTTCTGTAATTATCTTGCCTTGCTTTTCACAGAGGCCCTCACCCTACTCTAAGCGCACAGTCCCTGTCTCTTTGGGATGGAATGACATGCTGCCTCTTCGCTGCTATTCACTTAGTGTCATGAAGCAGTGGTCAGAAGTGTATCACTTCATAGCCTCTGCAGCCTTGGGAGAGGAGTGCCACCTCTGCTTGTGCTGCTGCAGGGCACAGAAATTGGCAGGGCTCCTTCCTGCAAGATTGGCCAGCCCAGCTATGCAGGCCACAGGCATGGCTATATCTATGGTATTTACCTGGAACAGGACTAGTACCGTCAAATGGGTTTGTCCTGTAGGGTCACCATTTTCCATTTGTTGTCTACTGAGAACAGGATTCTTTCACATGGTGGTTTGGGTACACAGGAGGCAAAAACCACAGGAAGCTCACTGCTAGGTCATTTTTCAAGTCCCAAAGTGCCCAGCCAGGCCACCTTCTTTTCTCTATCTTACCACCCTTCTGATAGGTGGTTTACGTATTTTAACCAGGGATTTTAGTTGTAATTAGCAGGAGGAATAGGGGAAAGTACACCTATTCCACTTTTCCAGAAATAGAGGTCTGATTCATATCTCTTATCTCTCCTGCTTGATCTGCACAGAAGACATAATTTTATAGATTGATAATGAGACAGGGACCGTGGGTGTAGTCAGAGTTGAGTGAGGGCCTCCAGAAAAAGCAAGGCAGGATATTTACAGAGAAATGTAACTACATGCAAGGAAACCTCCTACCAAAACTCTGTGTTAAACATTAAGCCCTAGAGTCATTCTTCAGTAAGATCAGTTGATACTCCCCAGATAAAGGAAAGTAGCCCATGTTTTTATTATGATAATCATTTGTAATCATGTGTAAGATTCACTTGAGCATGCTAAAAGGGACTTAATATCTCATCAAGGACAAACATCCTAAGGCCACTTTCAACAAGTCCACACCCTAAGCCTTTTATCAGTTCCCCAAAATTCTCAACTGCCTATAAATCCCCTAGACAATGCACCACCCTGGCTCTCTTGTTCCTTCCTGGCGCTCTCTTGTCCTCTCCTGGTGTGAGCCAGGAGCTCTTTCCTCTCACTTTATTTCTAAATAAAAGCCTCTACCCTGACTCTCCTACCTTGGGTGTTTGCTAAGATCATTCTTAGACTCCGCAAACAAGAACCCTGGCATTAATAATGGAATATGAAAATTTATTCAGGTAGTAATTCTATTTGGAACTGCTCTTATAATTACTAAAGAAGATTAATGTAGCCCTGATGCTGAGGTTCTTGGTTGTGGAGTTGAAGAATGAACTTAGCAAACACTCAAGGTAGGAGGGCCAGGGAGAGGCTTTTATTTAGAGATACAGTGAGAGGGCAAAACTGCCAGGAGGGGGCAAGAGAGCCCTGGGTAGTGCATTGTCTAGGGGATT
The DNA here is from genome assembly GCA_032199065.1 of Smutsia gigantea. Classification (NCBI taxonomy): domain Eukaryota; kingdom Metazoa; phylum Chordata; class Mammalia; order Pholidota; family Manidae; genus Smutsia; species Smutsia gigantea. The sequence continues at coordinate 99,181 of JAVSCE010002500.1, read as the reverse complement.
TATAGGCAGTTGAGGATTTTGGGGAACTGATAAAAGGCTTAGGGTGTGGACTTATTAAAAGTGATCTTAGGATGTTTGTCCTTGATGAGACACTAAGTCCCTTTTAGCATGCTAAGGTGAATCTTACACATGATTACAAATGATTACCATAATAAAAACATGGGCTACTTTATTTGGGGAGTATCAACTGATCTCACTGAAGAATGACTCTAGTGCTCAATGTTTAACACAGAGTTTTGGTAGGGGGTTTCCTTCCATGTAGTTACATTGCTCTGACTGTACATATCCTGCCTTGCTTTTTCTGGAGGCCCTCACCCTACTCTGACTACACCCGTAGTCCCTGTCTTAGCCCCTTGCAACTGGTATGTGGCTATTAACCTGGGAAAACTGTTTTTTCTCAATACCAATTAGTAAAGACCACCAGAAGCACTTTACTTCATGTGTCAGCAGAAACAGGACACCTAACTGTCTTACCACAGGGCTGTGTCAGCTCTTCAACCCTTGTCATGCTCTAATCTGCCAGGACCTGGATTGTCTTACCCTCCCATGGACATGGTGATTAAAGGACCTGGTAAGCAGAATGTGGTCAGTTTACTTGATGCCTTGATATGCCAGAGTGGGATATAAACAACATAAAGATTCAGGGATCTACTACATTAATAAAGTTCTTAGGGCTCCAGTGGTTTTAGTCATGTTGGACTATCAGTTTCAAAGTGAAAGAGAATTTTGTTTTAAGCCCCCTACCAATGAAAAAGACATGCACTGTTTCTTGGGCCTCTGGGTTTTGGAGGCTCTTCCAACTCATTTACCCATAACGTTGCCAGTTTTGAGTGGAGACAAAGAGAAAATACAAGCTGTTCAATGCTTGGTATTCATGACCCAGTAAACCCAATGGTGGTCTGTCTGTGGCACATAGAGATGCTACACAGAGCTTCTGGTAAGTACTAATTGGAGAATCACAGAACAGACTCATAGGGTTTGAAGCAAAGCCATGTCCTTTTCTGCAACTAAATGTGCTATTTGAGAAACTCAGGGACTGATACTAGGCCATGAAACTGAAACTCGGGGTTCTTCAGCTACGCGATTCACTCATTCAAGAAGAGAGGACACGAGAACTCTAGCAGCGAAGTTTATTGCCTGAAAGACAGAATGGCTGTCTCTAAAGGAGAGAGCAGCAGTGGCAGCAAGGGGGAAGCTGCTTATAAAGGAAATTGAATGGGAAGTTGGTCCCGTGACTTCTATACATTATGACGTTCAAGAAGAGGGGGTGCTGATTGGATGATTTAAAACAAGTATGTCTTGTACATTTTCCATAGGTTGAGCTCAGCTGGCACCGAGCTGCTGGCTGATGTAACATATAAGGTATGTAGGTAAAGGGATGTAGGTACCTTTTATGGTAAAGGTAGGTTACATTTGCCCTTTATGGTCAGGTGGTCGGTTGTTGCTAGGGGAACTATCTAGGGTGCAGGTCACGGGAACAATGGATGGGTTTTTCTAGTACCTGGACTTAGCTGCAGGTGATAAGGGGGTGTGGGGGGGACTACTATGCCCGGAGGCAGTTCTGGGTTCTAACACTGAACATCTTACAATGAGTCATTAAGAGATCATGTAATCTATGTGCCCATTATGAACTGGATGTTACCTGCCCCACCAGTCTTTAAAGCTGGGCATACCCAGCAACACTCTGTCAGGCAGAGGTGGTATCCATTCCATCATCCAGTGAAAGATGGGCTCAAGCAGCTTCTGGAGGTTGCAGCAAGTTGCATGAATTAGTTCTGGGCCACTAGTTGTTTTGCATCACCTCATTGCCTTCAGTCCACATATATTCTCATGGAAAAAAAGAATTTGGGCTTCAGGTATAGTTGGTTCTTCATGATATTTCACACAAACCAAAACAAACTACTGTAACACTATAGTCCCACTCAAATCCCAAGGCATTGCCTTGCAGGACAGCAGGAAAGATAAATCCTCCAAATGGGCAGAACTTGAAATAGTTCATTTGGAAGGAGAGATATCCAGAGATAAAGGTCTCACTAACCATGAGATAGTGGCTAATGGTTTGCAGATAATGTATTATTGAATAACAACACTGGAGGATCAGTGATAAGGAGGGAGGTATGTGGCTGGACGTCTTAGAATGGCACAGAATGAGATAATTAGCTTTCCATGTGAACGTTCACCAAAGAGCACCAACTGCAGATGAGGCTCCTGTTAATCAAGTGGACAAGACAACCCATTCTGTGGATGTCAACCAGAATCATTCCCCAACCACACAGCACTTGCTCAATTTTCTCATGTTAAACATGGCCATGGAGTTAAATACAGGATTACCTTCATTCCAGTTTTTGGGCCCTGTTGGTTTAGAGAACTAAGTTCCAAAAGAAGGAATGCTTCCTTCAGGAAATACAGTGATCCCTTTGAACTGGAAACTGAGACTGCCACCTGGACATCTGGGACCCATCATGCCACTGAATCAAGCAAAGAAGGGGGTTATTTTACCAGCTGAGGCAATTGATGTTAACTATAAACAGAAAACGGGTTTATTGTTTCACATTTTTCAAATTAATTACAATCATGCCCAGTGGCTAAAATGTCCTGGAAAACTATAGTAACCCAATAGACACAGGGCCAGTATGAGCTCAGACACTTCATAAGTGGAGGTTTGGGTCATCCCACTACTGGTAGAGAACCATGACCACCTAAAGTGCTGGCTGAGGAAAAAGAGAACAGGGTATTGAAAGGGTATCTCGCCACGACCATCCTTACCCCAGCACAACTCAGGAGACATGGGCCCACGCAAGAGATTTTAAAGGCTGCCTCTCAGCAGAGAGCAGCAACTCGTGGGTGAGGAAGCGCTTTTTTAAGGAGTAGGGATAGTGTGTTCTGCTATGGGGACATTGGTGATTGGATCTTAAGGGGTGGGGCTAAACATTTAGAGATAAGGTGAGGCAAGTCCAGGAATGATTTTCACTGGCTTATGTGCTTGGAACCATGGAGTAAATGGAGGATAAAGTACTATATTCTTATATTCCTCCCTTTTCTGTTTCATAAGTTGTAGAGGACTTGGGGAAAGGGGTGAAGGTCAGTCTTCAGTAACTGCTTCCTGTTGATTAGGCACTATGAAGTTCATTTTTGTATTGATGGGGGTGTGGTCCTCGGATGAGCCCTTGGTCTGAAGTGGTGATGGCGTGTTCCAGGTTTAATAAGGATCATCGTCTTGGGAGAGGGGTTGGTAATCCTGTAATATAAACAGGTTAAAGGTCTGGTTAGAAATTTTTTGCATGTGGGAGTAGAGTGTTTTTTGAATGCCATTAATAAGAAAAGGGGCTATGAGCAGGATCAGAAGGATTAGGAGAGGGGGAGTAGCAAATGGGAGGAAGATTTGCCATAGTTGACTAGGGATAGACCAAGAAGCGTTTGGGGCTAGCTGTTGTCTTCTCTTTTCCAAGTCTTCCTGTAATTGTTTGATTTTGTTTTTTACTATTCCAGACTGGTTGACATAAAAGCAGCAGTCTTCCTGCAGATATAGGCAGAGTCCCCCTTTTTCTACCATGAAGAGATCTAATCCATGGCACTTCTGTAGGACTACAGCAGCTAGAGAATCCAGTTAGGTTTGAAGGGTTAATATGGATTCAGCTACTTGTTGAATATCCCCTATTAATTGATTGGAGAGTTGTTGATAATAAGTAATGGATGTGGATATTACAGCAGATCCGGTGGCTATGCCTGCTGTGACCCCTAAGGTGGCTAGTAGGGGAACAAATTGAAGGCCACGTTTGGGTCGCGGTCTTACATTGCCCATTAGGGGTATAGGGACTGACTCGTCCCCTGGGACAATGTCTATGGATGGAAATAAGAGGACCAAAGTGCATGTGCCTCTCCATCCAGGAGAAAGGCAGCAACAGACAGTTGTCCCACACAGGGGGGAGGTTTCAGGGACAGACGGACAGGGAGCCTTTGCGGATGGATGGTGAGTAGGTGAGAGTTTGTCTACACTGTTCTTTCTGTAATTCTCCTACAGAGGTGTTTCCCATTGAGGAAAAACACCTCTGGGAGAACTGAAAAAGGGGCACTCTAGAAAGCTTGGGTGAGACATCGGCCAGGTCTGGGGAAGTCTCACTGAGGTGTATTGAACTGTTGAATTGTAGAGGAGTAGCTGTTAAATGAGAGAAGCCTGCTTTCAAACACATCCAGGACCATGAGCCAGACAGGGATTGGTAAGGTTAAGTAAGTGATGGGTAGTATTAACTATTTGAGTTAGGAGAGGGTCTTTAGGTATGGGTCCCCATCTGATTGGCAGATTGAGGCGATGCCTGGTGGGGCTGAACATGTTGTGAAGTATTTGGGGCAATACTGTAAAGACATATTCCCGGCGGGCTTGATCCTGTACTGCACCCCCGTCTGACATGCCTGCGTGGGTAAAGAAGTTCCAACAATAATTGTGGGAAGAAGCACTATTTCCCCTAGTTCTCCAGGGGCATTGGCTTATTCTAGCCTTATGGTTGGATTTCCCTGTCCAGCATTTCCGATTGCCATGTTTACATAGGGTGGCTGAATTATAGCATTCCTTAGTGACATATATGTAGGCAGAAAAGCAACCTGTAGGGCAAAGGGAATCCTTGATGGTGTGATCTTTTGGACAGTCTGAAAGAGAAGGGCTGGTGTTGGGGAAGATAGGTGTGGTGAGAGAATAAGTGTTGAGACCAGGGTTAAAATCCTGAAGCATGATGCATGGCGGTTGTAAGGGAAGTCTTAGGACTCTGTACTGGTGGAAACTTCTTCAGTGATGAGTGGAAGTGGAGATGAGCGTCGCAGAATGCAGAGAGTGAGAGGTCCCATCAGGGTGGAGGAGTAGGAACCTGTGGGAGATTTGGTGCGAGGAGAATAAGGTGAGTCAAACGGTTTAAGGTGGGAATTATGTACCCAATGGGAAAGACCCTAGGGTTTAACTGCAGTTGGCGTGGAAAGGATTACCGTGTATGGACCTTGCCATCTGGGAGTTAGGGATGGTGTCACTTGGTGTGGCGGAGATAGGAGCACAGAGTCTCCTGGGTGATAGAAAGTAGGAGAAGTGGGATCTTGAGATTTTGGTGTATAGAGGTCAGTGTGGGACCAGAGTAGAGAGCGAATGTGTTGAAGTAAAGGGTTGATAAGATGAGGAGGAAGGATAGTACGTTCAGAGTTGAGAACTGGAGGAAGTACGGGGTGGCCATACATGAGTTCAGAAGGATAAAGTGTAGCAGGTTTTTTTGGTAAGGCCCAGAGTCGAAATAGGGCCAAGGGGAGGACTTTTATCCAGTCAAGGTGGAGCTCCAGGGGTAACTGAGTAAGAATAGATTCAAGGGTTCTGTTGGTTCTTTCCACCTTACCTGAGGATTGTGGGTGACAGGGGATGTGAAAATGCCATGGAATATTAACAGCTTTACTGGTTACTTGGGAGATTTGAGAGATAAAACTTGAGGCCATTGTCTGATTGTAAGGAAGTAGGTATTCCAAAGCGTGGGATAATTTCAGACAGTAGGACGTTGGAAATAGTCTTGGCTCATTTGTTAATTGTGGGGAAGGCCTCAACCCATCCTGAAAATGTGCCCACCAATATGAAAAGATACTGGAGGTGTTTTACTGGAGGCATGTGAGTAAAGTCGAGCTCCCAATCAGTCCCAGGAATGAGCCCTCATGTTCGATGGGTAGGAAAGGTGGATGGTCGGAAGGTGAGTTGGGATTGACTTTTTGACAGATCTCGCATGAAGTTGTGAGCGTTTTGAGGAAGGCAGTCTCTGAATGAGAAAGAGGCAGGTAAGTTTTAAGAAAGCATTGTAAATATTGGAGGTTAGGGTGGAATAAGTGATGTAAGTAGGACAGTATGACTTCAGTGGAAGGCGGGCTGGTACTGGTGGAAACGTATTTTTTAGGGACTGGAACGAGGGCACCTATTACAAGGGCTAACGCTACTTTTCGGGCTGCCTCATCTGCCCTGTTGTTACCAAGGGAGATGGATGACTGGTCTGACCGATGGGAGTGGCAATGTACTAGGCGATGGCTGTTGGGAGATGTGAGGCTTCTATCAGTGGTATGATGTGTTTGGTGTTGGCGATAGAGATGCCCTTGGTGTTGAGGAGTCCCTGTTCTTTCCAGATTGCTGTGTGGGGCAGTAGGATATGGAAAGCATATTTAGAATCAGTATAGATAGCAAGAGAGGACCCCTGTACTAAAGTGAAGGCACAGGAAAGGGCTATCGGTTCTGCTTGTTGGTTTGTGGTGGTAGGAGGTAAGGGCTTTGCCTTGATAGTTTTGTCCAGAGAGACAATGGCATATCCTGGCCGTCGAACACCCTCATGGATAAAGGAACTGCTATCAGCAAACCAGGTATATGTGGCCTGAGGAAGGGCACCCTCCTGAATGTGGGAGGGACAGGGTAGGAGTTCATCTAGAGTTTGTAAGCAGTTATGGAACGGGGGTTGTGACCCTGCCTGTGGATCGGGAGGTAATGGAAGAAGGGTGGAGGGATTAAGGGGAGGACAGGTTTTGAAATTGAGGGAGGTGTCCTCAACTAGGGCAACCTGAAGTGATAGAATCCGGCAGGGGAAAGAGTCTGCAGGCCTTTGTAGGTAAGGAGTTCAGAAAGATGATGGGGGGAGATAACAGTTGTGGGTGACCCGAAGATGAGTTTTTTGGATTCTTGAATGAGGACGGCAGCCGCTGCGACAACTCTCAGGCAAGGAGCCCATCCCGGAATAGTAAGATTTACTTTTTTGGAAAGGTAGGCAACTGGGGCAAAGGAGGGTCCTAACATATATCCCAAAGCTCCCAGGGCGATGCCCTGCCTTTCTGAGACATATAGAGAAAAGGGGCGTGTGAGATCAGGCAAGTGCACTGTGGGGGCTTGTAGAAGGGCTAGCTGGAGTTTATAGAAGGACTTAGCTACAGGCATCAAGAGGGGCTCACTGACAGGTCCTTGGGATGCTTCACATAGGCGGGCAGCCAGGAGTGAAAAGTTGGGGATCCAGGAACAAAGGAACCCAGCAAGACCCAGAAGGAGAGAATTTCATCTTTGTTGTTTGGAACGGGCATGGTTTGGAGAAGTTTTTTCCTGTCTACGGTAATGGCCTTGTAGCCCGGAGAGAGCTGAACTCCCAGGTAAGTGACCTGAGTTGGGGACAGCTGAACGTTGGAGGGTGAAACCCGATAGCCGTGTTCTGAGAGAAAGTTTAAAAAGGAGAATAGTATCCTGCTGAGAGGTTTGTAGGGAGGGACTGCACAGGAGAAGATCATCTACCTATTGAAGGATCGTGGAGCTCGAGAGAGTAAGGGATTTGAGGTCTTGTGCTAGAGCTTGTCCAAAAAGGTGGGGACTAGCTCTAAATCCTTGGGGAAGGACTGTCCAGGTCAAATGAGTAGAAGTCTGGGTGGCAGGATTGGTCCAGGTGAAAGCAAATAGATCTTGAGAGTCGGGATGCAGGGGGATTGTGAAGAATGCATCTTTGAGGTCAAGGACAGAAAAATGAGTGGTGGAAGCAGGAATGGTGGACAATAAAGTATAGGGGTTAGGGACTACAGGATGGATGGGAACAATGGCTGCATTAATTACTCTTAGGTCCTGGACAAGCCTGTAAGAACCATTAGGCTTTTTTAACTGCCATATAGGAGTATTGAAAGGGGAATTGGCTGGTCGTAGTAGCCGTTTGTATAAAAGTTCCTGGATAATTGGCTGCAGGCCCAGTAAACTCTTGAGAGGCAGTGGGTACTGAGGTTGAGAGGGAAAAGAGGTGGGGACTTTAAGTCTGATAATTACTGGGGGGCAGGTGGCAATAGAGGGGTGAGGGTATTCCAGACTACAAGGTTGACCAGATGTGTATCAGAGGAAAAGGAGAGGAGGTGGGTTTGCAGCGGGTTGGAGGGCAAGTAAAAGTGGGATTGAAAGTGAGTCAGGATTGAGGCGCGGTCCGGGAATGAAAGTAATGGAAGCTCCAACGTTGTTGTAATAGGTCTCTTCCCATAAGGGGGATGGGACAATGGGGAATCACCAAAAAGGAGTGAGAGAGGGCAATGCCTCTAAAGATGCAGTGAAGCATGGGAGTTTGTAAAGGTTGATAAGGTGTCCCCTCTACCCTGACTATAGAGGACTGTGAGAGGGAGGTAGGTCCCCAAAACTCCTTCAGGACTGAGTAGGTGACCCTGGTGTCCAAAAGGAAAGAGATGGGCCTCCCCACTACCAGAATGGTTACCCTGGGCTCCTGTTCAGTGATGGTAGTGGTCAGGTGGAGGAGTCCCGGGCCCCCTCAATCATCAGTTGCCAGACCCAGAAGGTCTATGTGTGGAGTGTTAGAGCTGGATGGCCTGGCACCCCTCAGTGTTCGAGGACGGTCAACAGCCCTGTGTCACTCCTTATGGCACATAGGGCATGGGCCAAGGGGCTTCTAGGGATTTGGGCAGGCTCTAGCCCAATGACCCGTTTGACCACATTTGAAGTACGGACAAGGAGGTCCTCCTGGCTGCGTCTTAGGTGGTGGGATATCCAAGCACCAGTGGTTGGTGTAGGTTGAAAGGCCTTAGCCAGCATTTGTTATTTTTGTTTATGGGCCTTTTCATCTCTTCTATTATATACTTTGAAGGCCACTGCCAGGACTTCTGCCTGAGGAGTTAAGAGTCCCTTCTCTAGTCGTCTAAGTTTAGCCTTAATGTCAGGGAAACTCTGGGTGAAGATGTAGGTCATTAATAATTGTCTCCCATGTGGGGGTCTCAGGGTCTAGGTTGGTACATTGTAAAAGAGCCTGGGTGAGGAGGTCTAGGAACATAGAGGGATTCTCAGTTTTATCGTGAATAACTTCTTGGAGTTTCTCATAGTTCATGGCTTTATTGGCTGACTTCCTGAGACCCGCCATGAGGCAGGTGATGAATTGATCTCGGCTGGTGACTCCCCCGCCGTATTATAGTCCCACTTAGGGTCTTGGTCAGGAGCTGCCTCAGCACCTATTGGATGGCCTGGAGTAGTTTGGTGAACCTCATCAGCATGAGTTCTAGCCTGATCCCAGGCTCACCTATGCTCCTTCGGCAAAAGTGTGTTGGATAGGATCATGTGAAAATCATGAAAGGTAAGATCATATGACTGAGTTAGGTATTGGAACTCTTTTTTTGTAAGTAGCTGGGCTGGAGGTGAAGGAGCCTAATCTTTTCTCCATATGAGATAGGTTGGAGTGAGAGAAGGGGACATGGACCCAGATGACACCCTCCATACCGGCTACTTCCCGTAGTGGGGCTAGGATCTGGGTTTGAGAGTGAGTGACAGGAGGACATGGTAGGGGATCTCAGGATGGGAGGGAAACTGGTTGGGGTTGAGGAGGTGGGGCTGGTGCCCCGCTGCTGATGGGAGCTTGTGGTGGGAGACTTCGCCGGGGTTGAGGGGAAGGAGGCTGGGCAGTTTCCATGGTGGCACTGTGTGGACTGGGTGGTTGAGGAGGAGGAGGAGAAGGAGGAGGTGCCATAGGGATTTGGGGTCGGTAGGGTGGGGGTTCGTTAGTGAGGTCAAAGTCAGAGGAGGTGGTGGGATCTGGTTTGTGTTGGAGGTTGAGGACTTTAAGGCGAATAGTAGGTGTTTAGGATTGCAGGAGAGACAGAGAGAGGGCTTGGTTCAGAGGTGGATAAAGCCTGGGTATATGAGATCTCTTTCCATTTGCCCGTGCACTCACAGAAGTTGTATTAAGTCGTGGAGAATTTTAGGATCTAAAGAGCCATTGGGAGGCCATTTAGACTGGTTATCCAAGGAATATTGTGGCCAGATCTCATAACAGCAGCGAATAAGCTTAAAAGGTTTGAGGTCTGGAGTGAGGTGGAGGGGTTTTAGATTATTGAGTAAGCACCCTAGGGGTGAATCTGTGGGAATGGAGGGGCCAGATCCCATGGTGAGAATGACACTGTCCACAGGTTGCTGAGGCATCCCAGAGCGATTGGGAAGGTCATGGAGAAGACCAGACACAGTTAGGGGGTCGTCACCACCGCTAACTGAGCAGTCGAGGTGAATACACCAAGAAGGTTTGGTACCTGATACCAGGATTTAGATGAGAAGGATATCAATCACCAACGGGTAGAGATTCTTACCATGGGAAAAGGGGGAAGGTGAGGAAAGGTTGACTATGGGGATCAACTGTGACTCTGCAAGGCATGGTTGGGGGTGCCCCTGTCCCAGGGGAGCCCTTCGGGGTGCCGGACACTCAACGGTCACTTCCCAGGTTCCAAAGGGACATTTAAGTTGACTATGAAGGGGAGACTTACTAAATTGGAGGCCGGTGTTGGGCAAAAAGACGAGCGACTAGGGAAATGGATGGTGAGCTCATGAAGGAGGATCAGGCAGTGAGGGTTCCCAAAGCAGCTCAGATTGCCGGAGTAAGAGCAAAGTCAATGGGAGAACCTCATGTGAGTCACTGCACCAATGAAAGGATATCTTGCCACGACCCTCCTTACCCTAGCATGACTCAGGAGGCACAAGCCCACTCAAGATATTTTAATGGCTGAAAGAGAAAATGGCTGCCTCTGAGCAGAGAGCAGCAACTTGTGGGTAAGGAAGTCCTTTTTTATTTTAGTTTTTTATGGGTGATATTTTTATTTTATTTAGTTATTTTTTGGTATCATTAATCTACAATTACATGTGCAATATTATGGTTATTAAACTACCCCCTTCATCAGGTCCCCCCCACCAACCCCATTACACTCACTGTCCATCAGCATAGTGAGATGCTATAAAATCACTACTTGTCTTCTCTGAGTTGTACAGCCCTCCCCGTGCGCCCCCCAACATTACGTCTGCTACTCGTAATGCCCTTTTTTCCCCCTTATCCCTCCCTTCCGACCGATCTTCCCCAGTCCCTTTCCCTTTGGTAATTATTAGTCCATTCTTGCGTTCAGTGAGTCTACTGCTGTTTTGTTCCTTCAGTTTTTTCTTTGTTCTTATACTCCACATATGAGTGAAATCATTTGATACTTGTCTTTCTTGGCTTGGCTTATTTCACTGAGCATAATGCCCTCTAGCTCCATCCATGTTGTTGCAGATGGTAGGATTTGTTTTCTTCTTATGCCTGTATAATATCCCATTGTAAATATGTACCACTTCTGCTTTATCCATTTATCTACTGATGGACACATAGGTTCCTTCCATTTCTTGGATATTGTAAATAGTGCTGCGATAAACATAGGGGTGCACCTGTCTTTTCAAATTGGGCTGCAGCATTCTTAGGTTAAATTCCTAGGAGTGGGATTCCTGGGTCAAATGGTATTTCTATTTTAAGTTTCTTGAGGAACCTCCATACTGCTTTCCACAATGGTTGAACTAATTTGCATTCCCACCAGCAGTGTAGGAGGGTTCGCTTTTCTCCACATCCTCCCCAACATTTGTTGTTGTTTGTGTTTTGGATGTTGGCCATCCTCACTGGTGTGAAGTGATATCTCATTGTGGTTTTAATCTGCATTTCTTTGATGATTAGCAATGTGGAGCATCTTTTCATGTCCCTGTTGGCCATCTGAATTTCTTCTTTGGAGACGTGTGTATTCATGTCCTCTGCCCATTTCTTAATTAGATTATTAGCTTTTTGTTTCTTAAGGTGCGTGAGTTCTTTATATATTTTGGATGTCAGCCCCTTACCGAATATGTCATTTATGAATATATTCTCCCATACTGTAGGGTGAGTTTTTGTTCTACTGATGGTGTCCTTTGCTGTACAAAAGCTTTTCAGCTTGATATAGTCCCACTTGTTCATTTTTGCTTTTGTTTCTCTTGCCCGGGAAGATATGTTCATCAAGAAGTTGTCCACGTTTATGTCCAAGAGATTTATGCCTATGTTGTTTTCTAAGAGTTTTATGGTTTCATGAATTACATTCAGGTATTTGATCGTTTTTCAGTTGACTTTTGTGTATGGGGTTAGACAGTAGTCGAGTTTCATTCTCTTACATGTAGCTCTCCAATTTTTCCAACACCAGCTGCTGAAGAGGCTGTCATCTCCCCATTGTATATCCAAGGCTCCTTTATCAAATATTAATTGACTGTATCTGTTTGGGTTAATATTTGGATTTTCTATTCTGTTCCACTGGTCTGTGGGTCTGTTTTTTTGCCAATACCAAATTGTCTTGATTATTGTGGCTTTGTAGTACAGCTTGAAGTCAGGGAGCATAATTCCCCATTTTATTCCTCCTTCTCAGGATTGCTTTTGCTATTCGGGGTCTTTTGTGGTTCCATGTGAATTTTAGAAGTATTTGTTCCAGTTCATTGATGTAAGCTGCTGGTAGTTTGAGAGGGATTGTGTTGAATCTGTAGATTGCTTTAGGTAGTATAGCCATTTTGACAATATTTATTCTACCTAGCCAAGAGCATGGGATGAATTTCCATTTTTTAGTGTCCTCTTTAATTTCTCTTAGGAGTGTCTTGTAGTTTTCAGAGTATAGGTCTTTCACTTCCTTTGTTAGGTTTATTCCTAGGTATTTTATTCTTTTTGATGCAATTGTGAGTGGAACTGTTTTTCTGATTTCTCTTTCTGTTAGTTCATCATTAGTATATAGGAACGCAACAGATTTCTGTGTGTTAATTTTGTATCCTGCAACTTTGCTGAATTCAGATATTAGTTTTAGTAGTTTTGGAGTGGAGTTTTTAAGGTTTTTATGTACAACATCATGTCATCTGCAAGTAGTAACAATTTGCCTTCTTCTTTATCAATCTGAATGCCTTTTATTTCTTTGTTTTGTCTGATTGCCATGGCTAGGACCTCCAGTACTATGTGGAATAACAGTGGAGAGAGTGGGCATCCTTGTCTCGTTTCCGATCTTAGATGAAAAGCTTTCAGCTTCTCGCTGTTAAGTATGATGTTAGCTGTGGGTTTGTCATATATGGCCTTTATGATGTTGAGGTACTTGCCCTCTATACCCACTTTGTTGAGAATTTTTATCATGGATGGATGATGAATTTTGTCAAATGCTTTTTCAGCATATATGGAGATGATCATGTGGTTTTTGTCCTTTTTGTTGATGTGGTGGATGATATTGATGGATTTTCGAATGTTGTACCATCCTTGCATCCCTGGGATGAATCCCACTTGATCATGGTGTATGATCCTCTTGATGTATTTTTGAATTCGGTTTGCTAATATTTTGTTGAGTATTTTTGCGTCTACGTTCATCAGGGACATTGGTCTGTAATTTTCATTTTTGGTGAGGTCTTTGCCCGGTTTTGGTATTAGAGTGATGCTGGCTTCATAGAATGAGTTTGGAAGTATTCTCTCCTCCTCTATTTTTTGGAAAACTTTAAGGAGAATGCATGTTATTTCTTCTCGATATGTCTGGTAGAATTCAGAGGTGAATCCTTCTGATCCGGGGGTTTTGTTCTTGTGTAGTTTTTTGATTACCGATTCAATATCATTGTTGGTGATTGGTCTGTTTAGTTTTTCTGTTTCTTGCTTGGTCAGTCTTGGAAGGTTGTATTTTTCTAAGAAGTCCATTTCTTCTTGGTTTTCCAGCTTGATAGCATATAGATTCTCATAATATTCTCTTATAAACCTTTGTATTTCTGTGGGGTCTGTCTTTATTTTTCCTTTCTTATTTCTGATTCTGTTTATGTGTGTAGATTCTCTTTTTCCCTTAATGAATCTGGCTAGGGGTTTATCTATTTTGTTTATTTTTTCAAAGAACCAGCTCTTGGTTTCATTGATTTTTTTCTATTGTTTTATTCTTCTAAATTTTATTTATTTCTTCTCTGATCTTTATTATGTTCCACTTCCTGGTGACTTTGGGCTTTATTTGTTCTTCTTTTTCCAATTTAAATAATTGTGTCTTTAGACTATTGATTTGGGAATGTTCTTCCTTTACGTAGGCCTGGAGTGTAATATACTTTCCTCTTAGAACTGCCTTTGCTGCATCCCACAAAAGTTGTGGCTTTGTGTTGTTGTTTTCATTAGTCTCCATATATTCTTTGATTTTTGTTTTGATTTGGTCATTAACCCATTGATTAATTGGGAGAATGTTGCTAAGTCTCCATGTATTTGTGAGCCTTTTTGATTTCTTTCTAAAATTTATCTCTAGTTTTATACCTTTGAGATCTGAGAAGTTGGTTGGTCGAATTTCAATATTTTTGAATTTATTGAGGTTCTTTTGTGGCCTAGTATGTGGTCTATTCTGGGAAATGTTCCATGTCCACTTGAGAAGAATGTGATCCTGTTGCTTTTGGGTGTAGAGTTCTGTAGGTGTCTGTTAGGTCTATCTGTTCTACTGTGTTGTTCAGTGCCTCTGTGTCTTTACTTATGCTCTGTCTGCTTGATCTATCCTTTGGAGTGTGTTGTGTGTTGACGTCTCCTAAAATGAATGCATTGATTTCTATTTCCTCCTTTAATTCTATTAGTATTTGTTTCACATATCCCGGTGCTCCTGTGTTGGGTGCATATATATTTATAATGGTTATATCCTCTTGTTGGACTGACCCCTTTATCATTATGTAATGTCCTTCTTTATCTCTTGCTACTTTCTTCGTCTATTTTGTCTGATACAAGCAAGTACTGTAACACCTGCTTTTTTCTCCTTGTTGTTTGCATGAAATATCTTTTTCCATCCCTTCAGTTTTAGTCTGTGTGTATCTTTGGGTTTGTGGTAAGTCTCTTGTAAGAAGCATATAGATGGGTCTTGCTTTCTTATCCATTCTATTACTCTGTGTCGCGTTGGTGGTATAGTGGTGAGCATAGCTGCCTTCCATTCTATTACTCTGTGTCTTTTAATTGGTGCATTCAGTCTATTTACATTTAGGGTGATTATTGATAGATATGTACTTATTGCCATTGCTGGCTTTAGATTCGTGGTTACCAAATGTTCAAGGGTTGTTTTTGTACTATCTGACAATCTAACAACTTTCTTGTTAAGTTATTGTAAGCACAGTCTGATGTTTCTTTATTCCTCTCCCTTCTTTTCTTCATCCTCCATTCTTTATATACTAGGTGTTTTATTCTTTGCCTTTAGTTAGTATTTGGATTGTCTGCTTTCTTTGCTATGATTTTATTTTCTCTGGTGACATCTTTTTAGCCTTAGGAGTGCTTCCCTCTAGAGCAGTCCGTTTAAGATATCCTGTAGGGTGGTTTATGTGAGGCAACCTCTCTCAACTTTTGCCTGTCTGGAAATTGTTTAATCCCTCCATCATATTTAAATGATAATCGTGCTGGATACAATATTCTTGGTTCGAGGCCCTTCTGTTTCATTACGTTAAATATGCCATTCTCTTCTGGCCTCTAAGGTTTCTGTTGAGAAGTCTGATGATAGTCTGATGGATTTTCATTTGTAGGTGATCTTTTTTTTCTCTCTAGCTGCCTTTAATACTCTGTCCTTTTCTTTGATCTTTGTCATTTTAATTATTATGTGTCTTGGTGTTGTCTTCCTTGGGTCCCTTGTGTTGGGAGATCTGTGAGCTTCCATGGACTGCGTAACTATTTCCTTCCCCAACATGGGGAAGGTTTCAGCAATTATTTCTTCAAAGACACTTTCTATCCCTTTTTCTCTCTCTTCTTCCTCTGGTACTCCTATAATGCGAATATTGTTCTGTTTGGATTGGTCACACAGTTCTCTTAATATTCTTTCATTCCTAGAGATCCTTTTATCTCTCTCTGCCTCAGCTTCTCTGTATTCCTGTTCTCTGATTTCTATTCCATTAACCGTCTCTTGCATCTCATCCAGTCTGCTGCTAAGCCTGTCGATGGCTTGTCTCATTTCTGCAGTGTCTTTCCTCACTTCCCTCACTTCCTCCCTCAGCTCTTGCATATTTCTCTGTCGATCCATCAGTATGGTTATGACTTTTATTCTGAATTCTTTTTCAGGAAGATTGTGCATTTCCATCCCTTCAGACTCCCTCTTTGGTGTCTGGGTCTGGATAAGCTTTGTTTGTACCATATTTCTCTGTGTTTTCATGGTGATATAAGTGGTCGCTGGTAGGTGCCACATATGTCAGCTGGTCTCTTTACACTTTAAAAAAAAACAAAGAAGAGAAAGAGAAGAGAAAGAAAACAAAAGAAAGAAAAGAAGAGAAAAAAAAACATCAAAAATAAAGAAAAAAAACGCCACGGGAGTAGATTCTGTGGGGATGCTGTAGGTGGTGTTGTTGCTCCACTATTCTGCAGTCGTGGCCATGCCGCTCCGTAGGGCCCTTTGTAGCTTTTGCCAGGGTGGGAACGAATGGGAAGCTGCTGATCTCTGTGGGAAGTTTTCGTAGGGCTACTTTTTCCGAGTCGCCAGCTAAGGGATCCAAAATTCCCCAGGACTCCCAGCCTGCTGGGCGAGTGTGCTGGGACAATCCTGTTCTTCCATTGGGCCCCTATCTCTTTAAGA
Source organism: Smutsia gigantea (assembly GCA_032199065.1). NCBI lineage: Eukaryota > Metazoa > Chordata > Mammalia > Pholidota > Manidae > Smutsia > Smutsia gigantea. The sequence continues at coordinate 82,846 of JAVSCE010002500.1, read as the reverse complement.
CCGCTAAAAAAAAAAGCACTCACTTTTCTTTTGTTCCGGGGGGCCGGCTGCGAGGACCTAGTGCATTCCCAGGCTCAGATCCTGCACCCTCTGTCTCTCCAATCTCCGATACACCGCACGATGTGCGTCAGCGCTCCTGGCACAGATCACCAGGGCTGGTTATTTCACGGGTCTGTACTTCCACTCCCTCCCAGCTCTGAATCCTCTCCTCCCGCTGGTGCACTGCGGTAGGGGAATGCTCAGGTCCTGCTGGGACGTGGCTCCGTATCTTACCCGCCTCGCAGGGTGCCGAGCCCTCTCAGGTGTAGATGCAGGCTGAGTGCTGTCCTGTATCTTCTGGTCTCTCTTTTAGTAATAGTTGTATTTGCTGTATTTTCATAAATATATATGGTTTTTAGAGATTTCCACCGCCCTGCTCATGCCGCCATCCTCCCAGAAGTCCCAGGAAGCGCTTTTTTAAGGAGTAGGGATAGGGTGTGTTCTGCTATGGGGACATTGGTGATTGGAACTTAAGGGGTGGGGCAACCATCTGGTGTTGGTGATTGGATGTTAAGGAGGGGGGGCGAAGTGTTTATAGATAAAGTGAGGCAAGTCCAGACATGATTTTCACCTGCTTATGTGCTTGGGACTATGGGGTAAATGGAGGATAAAGTACTATATTCTTATAGGTATAAGTAGTGGACTAGGGAGATTATAAAAACAAATTGTAGTGATGACCAGTGGCAGAAACAAGGATGAAATGCCTATGTATGCTTTTCCATGTTTTGTTCTGTATATTTTTTATCAAATTTCTTTCCCTTTCCCCATTCTATATAACTTTATATCAGGTGTGTTGGTGGTAGTTAACATTATAAACTAATCCACTGTGTTCAGAATATCAAAGAGGGATTATGAATGAACTAGAAATGTCATTCAGAAATACAGTGGCTGATGAGACTCTTTGTCCCTTCCTAGGGGGAAAGGTGGGCATGCTCTCCTTTGTATAAGGAATAGTTGCAGTATATTAGGAAGAAGCATGCTATTTTGGCTATTGTTGTTACTTGTAAACTTAAAAATAGGTTGAAAGCTCTCTATGGTTGCTAAGTAGCCAAAGAGATAGACTGTGCTTTTTTTTTAATTCAAGATGTATTTCTACTCCCTTCTATGCTCTTCTCTGTATCACAAATGCTGGGGAATTGGAACAATATTTCTCAAACCCCATTTCCTACAGGATCCTGGATGCAATTTACACAATATACACTCATACAATATTTGTAAGGCAGAAGAAAGGCAGAAGCAGTGGGCATGTGTGTGGGATGAGGCAAATGGGAAGTGTTGTCATGACCACAGGCATTCCGTTGGTCACCTATCTCTATGCAACAAAACAGCAATGACCACTGGTGGTGAGTTCCTGTAATTTCCTAGCCTGTGGGACAGCCATGATGCACTGACTTTCAGGACCACAGCAACAGTGCAGACCTGGAAGACAGTGGCAGCTTCCCCCACTTCCTCTTCTCCAGTATTGCTGCAAACACCCTCTGCTTGAAAAATCAACAGTGATTTCTGTTTTCCTGGTTGAACCCTGGTACACTGTGTTGTCCCGAGACAGCACAGCAAAAGCCCATTACAACCATGATTTGGGAGTAATTCCTTTTAGCTGATGGTTTCTACACAGGTTTAAAAATCCCATTCACATGGTTGATTTGAATTATTTGAACTATAACAGACCCTGACTGAGAGTCTTCAGGTTGAGATCTTCCATGGGAAGAAATCTAGAAGGAAGAAAGTACACTTAACTTTACCACAGAGTTAAGTAACATGTGTTTCACAGGAATATGCACATAGTTTTCATTTACCACTATTTTACCGCAGTAGACATGGTCACAATCTTATGGCTAGAAGAAAATATCTCAGTGTTGATCCAAATTTGTGGATCATGCCTCTTTTGTGTCATGCATCTCAGTGGCTGGAAATAAGTCATGTAGCCACACACCCCTGCAATGGGCGAAGCTGGAAAAGGTCATCTGAATTGGGGTGGCTATGTGCCCAAGCAAAAAACTAGGGTTCCATTATAAACTGAGAGTTAGATAGTAGATATTAAAGCGAGCAAGTAATTACCTCTTCCACACTTCACACAGAAATATTCTGGCCAGTAAATACATGCATCAACCATGCAATGATGGGGAGCGGGGTGTGACCAGGTCGGGGGAACACTGGCACTCAACAGCGAAAGATTCATCAAATCTCCCTTCCTGAGTTGAGCATGCAGTTCCTGGAAGATCCCAGGCAGAAAGTGAGTAACAATTAGAGGGCGCCTACAGTGTGCCCAGTACTTTCACATACATTAATGAGCCCCACAGATGTAAAGTGACTTGCCCAAAGCCAGCAGGAGGAGTGAGAGCCAGGGTTTTGCACCTAGTTCTCAAGCCCTACAATGTCTCCCACCTTACTATTTTTTTTTTCTAAGTGCTCCTAAGGGAGTGCGAGATTCTAGAAGTAAGGAAGATTCTACCTGAATGCTAGTGTTATAGTATTGGATTTAATGCTATACTGTGAACCCACAGGTCTTTAACTTAAGACAGTATTAAGACATATGGATTCTAAATTCCCAGTATGAGTGCCAACTGGGCCTGGCTTTCAGGTGACACTTTGTTTCCAAAGGAAGAATTGTCAAGAGATTTAGATGCAAGCGTGCTACCTGAATTTTCCTTCCTGGCTGACTACAGGTGGGATAGGGAAGCAAGGAACAGAGGAACACCAGTGGCCCCTGTCCAAAAATATACCTTCCCATTATACACCAATTAGAGATACATTTGTGTTAACCAGTTTCTCCTTTAAAAGCAATTACTGCCATGCCAAGCCTCATTAACAACTCAGTGTGAATTCTTTTAAACAGACAATCCATTCAGCTATCAGCTGAGGCCCTGCAAGTATCTGGCTAGAGTGCCCAGATTTACAAAGAGCAAATTTATGAAGTAGGTACAGGAGTCAGAAAGATGTGCATGGCAATGGGTGGTGGAGAAAAATGCACTGGAAGTTCAGTCTTCATGTCTCTCTCACTGACCAGCACAAGCAGTGTGGAAGGACAAGAAAGCCAGAGACTAATTCAAAGCCTAGGAGACCACTAATTAACTGTTGAGGACAGGCAATGTGTTGTAGCATTTGTTTCCAGACCTGCACTGTTCCTGTATACCTAATAGGATTTCAATGTAGAGCTGGCCACCGGCTCTACACAACTATTTGGCTCTGAACAGCCTTGTTAAGATTGTAAATTTCATTGCATAAATAGTAAGTATGGTTCTTTCTATAGAGCCAACAGAAAATAGGCTTTTCTTGTTCTATCTCTTAAAAAATGTAATATGTTCTACAATGGAAAAAACATGGCACAGAAGACACTAGTGTTCTGGGCAAGCAGGGGGGCCACCTCAAGCAAATGACCATTGCTGTGAGACAGACGCAGAAACTCAGCTCTTGACCACAATTCCTGTGGCTGAGTCTTGGCTCTGCCACTTACTGGAAGTATACAGTGTAGCAAATTTTAACCTTGCTCCCTCTCTATTCCTCAATAGTAAAATACAATTTTTGTGAGTTGTGAATAAATGAAATGTTCGTTTCCCTTCCTTTCCTCTTCTTGTACTGCCAAAGTGTTCATCTTCACAACCCCAAATATCTAAAAATATTGCTATTTTATTTGCTTGCATCAAAATTTCCTAACTTCAGTAAATCAACATGATGCAATAGAAACAAGACCTCTTCAGTCTTTTACTGGGCTGAAATCTTGTCATATATGCCCACAGGATCCAAAATGGCAAATGTTGTGTCATTCAAAAGATCTGAGAATATGATAAGCTCAGAGTAATGTCAGGTACAGCATAACAGATGTAAGGGAGACCTTAGTGGATATCTGGGTACTTTAGTCACCCTCCCAAGCCCTAATACCTATCTTCATTATTAAATACCATGGATGGGCAGCCTCAGAGCTGATTTAATGCCCAGTCGCTTATGCACTGAACAAAATATAAAGCCTCCCTGAACTCCTCCTGCAAGATCCAGACCAGGACAGCCACTCGAGCCCTGGACTGAACACCAATCCTAGGGGAGTGAACTATCAGGAATGAGCCAGCGCTAGGACACCCTTTCACGCAGATTTTCATAAGGAGCCACTTATAAACCTGCCAAAACACAACTGGTTCTACTGCCTTGAGGAAAAATTAAAACAACAATGACAAAGACTACCAAAAATCACCAGTGCAGCTCTCTCCTTAAATAAATGTTGAAAAAAATATCAAAAGGAACTCCAAATTATTTAAGTGGGATGCCAACATCATCCCAGGAAGACCTTTCCACCTGCCCAAAATGTGTAATTGTTTCAAGGCCTGAGAACCCAGGCTGAGCCTACAGGTTCAGGGCAGCTGGTTCCATATGTAAAGAGAAAAGGCCCCAAGTTTTAGGTCAGTCAGGATCTTCCTTTCAGCCTGCAGGAACATTTTGCAGTTTCTTGCTAAAAGGCAAGATCTGGGAGGCTGGGGAACAGCTAAGAGTCTTTACAATGATTGAAGGCAAGAGCTTCGGAAAATAGTTTTGATGACATAAATACTATCACATCAGTGATTTTTCTGGGTGAATTGCTGGACCCCTCTTTCTCAGAATTACACAAGCCAGAACATTATTTTTAATAATTTAAAAGCTATACACCAATGAATTTTTATGTATCCAGTAATTAACTCTTCATGTGTATTTTATGTCTGCCTTCATGGTAATGGGAAAAAATTTATGACATGCTTTACCTAAGTTGCTACAGACTTCTTTCTTTTTGTCTCGGGTCTAACACAAGACCAGTCAATTTCACAGTCAACATCCCTAAGTAAAACATGAGAGACTGAAGGCAAAAGGGGGAGAATTCTTGATTTTCATCAGTCTGTGATTCATGTCCCTTCATGCCTCTGCTACCACACCATGCTCCATCTCTCCTCTTCTTGGAAAGAACAAGTGGAGCATGATGATGTTTCTGCTGATGGGCCTTTTTTTAAAAAAATTGAGGTGAAGTTCACATAACACAAAATTAGGAATTTAAAAGTGAATGATTCAGTGGCATTTAGCAAATTCATAATATGTGCAAACCCCCCACCATCTAGTTCCAAAACATATTAATCACTCCAAAAGGAAAATCCATCCCAATTGAGCAGTGATTCCTCCTTCCCTTTCCCCCTGAGACAGTGTTTTCTGAGTCTGTGTGACTCTGCTTGGTCACTTCCTCCCTGCAAAAGCCATGGAGATGTGCAGGCTATAAAATCATCTCTCTGGCCTCGGAGAGAGATCAAGATGTGGACTACCCTGGGAACATGCTCAAAGCGTGGACCTCCCTGGGAGAAATGATTCTGTTCCTTTAATAAGAAAACATAGGAGTTGGGTTAAGAAGTTGAGTCATCAAATATTTAAAGCCTCACCTAAAAGATGAATAGGCATTCTTCTTGTATCCCATGACAGCCCCAATCTCATGGGCACCTCTGCAAGCCAGGAAACAGCCTCATTATCTGTAGACAGGCTGAGGAGAAGAGAGTTGGAATACCTTTACAGTCAGAATAAGGAGTACACATGGTTATATTTAAATGCTACTGTATTTTTTATAATATATTAAAATGCTATTTATATTTTTTATATTTAAATATATAAAAAGGAGACACTGGCCCAGTAATAAATCAGTTGTCTGTAATTAAGCCTAATATTGGTGGAGGGGGATCATAGTGAGGAAATATACCCCTGAAAATATTTCTCAACTTTCTCTTTAAACAAAAATAATACTTGATATTAGTAAGATATAATGAAGACCCTTGTTATTTATAGGTAAGAGATAAGAGAAAGGAAACAATCAAAGGTTGCTCCCAAAATCTGAGTCTAGAAAATGGAGAGTTGACACATAACAGAAATAGGGCTGTACAGAAGGAGAGCAAGTTCAGGGTGTAGGAAGTTGATTTTGCCTCCAAAAAGTAAGCTTGAGGTAGAGGGAAGGGTATTTGAGGGAAGGACAGAGCAGGTCAGTGATAATGTGGGATTGAGGTCAGAGGTCAGATATAGGGCTCTGACCTGAGAGCCATCTACTTCCATGGGGAGGGAGAGGGGTGTTGGTATATGATGTCCAAGCAAGCTCTGGGAAGGTATTTGACCAAGCAGATTAGACCCAACCTTGGGGATCACCCATATTTGAGGAGAGAGAGCAAAGCCCTTGAAGGAAGTCAGTTAAAGTCTTCAGAAAGAGGGAGGAAACACAGGATGGCCTAGAACCCTGGAGACCAGAGAGAAGAACATGTCAGCAATGGGGGCAGGGCAGCACTGTACCCATATGCCCCAAAGAGGTCAGGAGAAAGGGAAACAGAAAAGGATTCACTGGAGTTTGCCCTGAGGAGACCCTGTGACTTCTGAGAAATCAATTACTAGGGTCTAGAGCCTGTCTGTGCAGAGCTGGAGCTGAGAGAATGAAGAGAGAATGAAGAGAGAAGGGATGCAGCAGATTGAATAATCTGCTTGATAACTGGTGATGGAAGATGGAGGAAAATGCCACAGTGGCTTCCAGGAACAATGAGAGAGAAGTGTTCAGTGGGCAGATCCTGACTGCTGTGCCATTGGGTGATACATCCACAAGGGTTTCCTGGCTGGGGCTGGCCAGGTGGTTAATCCAGCACTCTCAGGGCAGAGTTTTACACCAGCAGGCATCGTAGTCAATTCCAAAGTTCACCCAGTGACCAACTTTTGAAAAGAGCAAATAAACCATGAGTGTTTTTTCCTCAAATCCCATTATCTCTACAAAAATGACCTCTGGAATTGCACATAGAACCTCCTCTAACCCATTTTGGAAAGGAAGTGCATTGGATATAGAGACACTGCATCAGAAGATGAACAGCTAGTCCACAGGTTTGGAGAAGCTGGAGCTCCGACACACAGTCTTCACCAAAAAATGGAGAAAAGGCTGAGCAGAGGGATGATCAACACACACACAAGATGAAAACCTCTAACTTTATCAGGCTGGGACTGGCTGCTACTGGTGGTGGTGCCTCCCAAGGAGGGGTTTTGAGATGGGAAGGGTCATGGGGCCAGTTCACAGTTAGGGGTTTGGTGTAAGGGTGGGGGTGGGGATCTTTCAGGAGGTTGCAGTCTGGGAGGTACAGCTATTAGCAGTAGCTACTTCAGGGTGGGGAGGGCATATTTCATCACCAGCAGCCAGAGCTTGGCCTCAGGCAACATTTTTTTTTTTGAAATTGTAGTAGTCAGAGATTTTAGCAAGCAGTAACTCCAAAGAAACATACAGTCACTTGAATTTGAGAATAATCCTCCAATACTGTAAGAATTGGTGAAGCCCTAGAGACTGGGGTAACAGAAAACCCACTTGGAATTTTAAGATAATTTGAGCAGCAGGGCCATTGAATGAAACAGGGTGTCCATTATTAAAAATCCAGGCAAAATCCTAGTTTTTAGAACTAGAGAATAAGGTCCAGGTGGATCACCACTCACCCCTACCTTGGGCTAAGCAAGAAGTCTAAGCTCCTAAATGTTCCCCTGCTTAGAGACCAGATTAGTGGATTACTCTCAGAGTCAGGTAGGTCAAGGGCTGCAGCAGGGGATGAAGTGAGAGGGATTTGGGGCCAGAACCAGCTCAGTCATTGCGAAAGCTATGTCTCCACCTATGTCTGGTGAGCTTCTGCATCGACTTCTGGAATGTTTTCCAACACGACCAAACAATTCTCCAATTCTCAGGGGACAACACCAACTGGGTATCCTTCAATTTAACTCAATTCTGATACTGTCTACCTGGAGACAGCATCAGATCCCACAGGTTAAGGATTCAGTCCCACAAGACTTCCCCCACTTCAGATGCCAACTCCAAGTCCAGCTGTCATCCGTGCTTCTGACTGACCAGCTATAAATTTGAGGTTCCCATGACCCTTCCTCAGGTTTGATTAATTTGCTAGAGCAGCTCAAAGAACTCAGAGAAACATCTCCACATATTGCCAGTTTATTGTAAAGGACATTATAAAAGATACAGGTGAACACCCTGATGAAAAGGTACAGAGAAACTTCTGTCCTCTTGGAACTAGGGTGTGCCACTCTCCCAGGCACATGGATCCATTCACCAACCGAGCTCATCAACATTGCTCAACAGTTTTTGTTTTTTATTTTTTTTGGTATCATTAATGTACTATTACATGAGCAACATTATGGTGACTAGACTCCCCCCATTATCAAGTTCCCACCACATACCCCATTACAGTCACTGTCCATCAGCGTAGTGAGATGCTATAGAATCACTACTTGTCTTCTCTGAGTTGTAAAGCCCTCCCCGCACACCCCCAACATTATGTCTGCTAATCATAATGCCCCTTTTTCCCACTTGTCCCTCCCTTCCCACCCCTCTTCCCCAGTCCCTTTCCCTTGGTAAATGTTAGTCCATTCTTGGGTTCTGTGAGGCTGCTGTTGTTTTGTTCCTTCAGTTTTTTCTTTGTTCTTCATACTCCACAGATGAGTGAAATCATTTGATACTTGTCTTTCTCTGCCTGGCTTATTTCACTGAGCATAATATCTTCTAGCTCCATCCACGTTGTTGCAAATGGTAGCATTTGTTTTCTTCTTATGGCTGAATAATATTTCATTGTGTATATGTACCACCTCTTCTTTATCCATTCATCTACTGATGGACACTTACGTTGTTTCCATTTCTTGGCTATTGTAAATAGTGCTGCAATAAACATAGGGGTTCATATGTCTTTTCAAACTGGGCTGCTGCATTCTTAGGGTAAATACCTATGAATGGAATTCTTGGGTCAAATAGAATTTCTATTTTGAGTTTTTTGAGGAACCTCCATACTGCTTTCCACAATGGTTGAACTAATTTGCAGTCCCACCAGCAGTGTAGGAGGGTTCCCCTTTCTCCACATCCTCGCCAACATTTGTTGTTGTTTGTGTTTTGGATGTTGGCCATCCTCACTGGTGTGAGGTGATATCTCATTGTGGTTTTATTCTGCATTTCTCTGATGATTAGCGATGTGGAGCATCTTTTCATGTGCCTGTTGGCCATCTGAATTTCTTCTTTGGAGAAGTGTCTATTCATGTCCTCTGCCCATTTCTTAATTGGATTATTTGCTTTCTGTTTGTTAAGGTGCATGAGTTCTTTATATATTTTGGATGTCAACCCTTTATCAGATACGTTTTTTATGAATATATTCTCCCATACTGTAGGATGTCTTTTTGTTCTACTGATGGTGTCCTTTGCTGTACAGAAGCTTTTCAGCTTGATATAGTCCCACTTGTTCATTTTTGCTTTTATTTCCCTTGCCTGGGGAGATATATTCATGAAGAAATTGCTCATGTTTATGTCCAAGAGATTTTGCCTATGTTTTTTTCTAAGAGTTTTATGGTTTCATGACTTACATTCAGGTCTTTGATCCATTTTGGGTTTACTTTCGTGTATGGGGTTAGACAATAATCCAGTTTCATTCTCTTACATGTAGCTGTCCAGTTTTGCCAACACCACCTGTTGAAAAGGCTGTCATTTCCCCATTGTATATCCATGGCTCCTTTATCATATATTAATTGACCATATATGGTTGGGTTAATATCTGGACTCTCTAATCTGTTCCACTGGTCTATGGGTCTGTTCTTGTGCCAGTACCAAATTGTCTTGATTATTGTGGCTTTGTATTCAAGCTTGAAGTTGGGAAGCAAGATCCCCCCTGCTTATTCTTCCTTCTCAGGATTGCTTTGGCTATTTGGGGTCTTTTCTGGTTCCATATGAATTTTAGAACTATTTGTTCCAGTTGGTTGAAGAATGCTGTTGGTATTTTGATAAGGATTGCATTGAATCTGTAGATTGCTTTAGGCAGGATGGCCATTTTGACAATATTAATTCTTCCTACCCAAGATCATGGGATGAATTTTCATTTATTAGTGTCGTCTTTAATTTCTCTTAGGAGTGTCTTGTAGTTTTCAGCGTATAGGTCTTTCACTTCCTTCGTTAGGTTTATTCCTAGGTATTTTATTCTTTTTGATGCAGTTGTGAATGGAATTGTTTTTCTGATTTCTCTTTCTGTTAGTTCATCGTTAGTGTATAGGAATGCCACAGATTTCTGTGTATTGATTTTGTATCCTGCAACTTTGCTGAATTCAGATATTAGATCTAGTAGTTTTGGAGTGGATTCTTTAGAGTTTTTTATGTACAAATCATGTCATCTGCAAACAGGGACAGTTTGACTTCTTCCTTACCAATGTGGATGCCTTTTCTTTGCTTTGTCCGATTGCCGTGGCCAGGACCTCCAGTACTATATTGAATAAAAGTGGGGAGAGTGGGAATCCTTGTCTTGTTCCCGATGTTAGGGGAAAAGCTCAGCTTCTCACTGTTAAGTATGATGTTGGCCTTTATTATGTTGAAGTATGCTCAATAGTTTTTATAGAGCTTAATCAGCAGCCCCCACTCCCACCCCTCTCCCTTCACAGAGGTCAGTGGGCGAGGCTGAAAGTTCCAAACACTCTCATTGCTTGTTCTTTCTGGTTACCAGTCCCACTCTGAGGCAATCTGAGCACCCCACCCTAAGTCACTTCATCAGCAGAAACTCAAGTGTGCTCAAAAGGAGCTCCGTATAACTTAAAAGACACACCTATCATTTATGAACTTCCCAAAATTTTAGAAAATTTGTGTCAAAAACCACAACAAAGACCAAATATATTTCTTTCCATACCACAATGCCTCACATGGAACCAGAGTGGGCCATGCCACTGTGACATTCTGGATCCTAGACAGTCAGTTAGGAATTATTACATCTCCCTGGCTTCTGAGTCTGACATCAACCCAGGGTTGGGATTCTTCTCCAGTTCCAATGGCAGATGCACAGCTGGAGAACTAGGTCTGGCCTGTGTTCTCTCCCTCTCCGCTCTGGGGAGCATAAGCAGATTCTAAGAGGAACTGATTGTCTCCAAAGGTCACTCCCCCCAGGATCTCTCCTCTGCAGAAACTCCATGAGTGTTGGCCTCTGAGGACAAGGATGACTAGGAATCCACACACCTTCTCTTTTTAATTAAAATTTCCACTTCAGTGGAGCCTGATTTCATCCCCTCCCTGTGGGGTCCTGCTCCTATATCATTTTCATTGCCAATTAGTTCATGACTCCTATTCGGGGCATGCAGACTTCTTTCAACCTCTGTCCCTCTATGTTAGTCATAATCAACCCAGCACGAAAGACAGTTTGAAGGTCAAATAAGCTCAGGGTCAGGGGGAATCAGGCATCAGTTAGAAGCTGAATACAACCCAGACACAGGATCAGAAACTATCTTCTTTTAGGGGCTTCATCAGCCAGAGGCTGGGTCTGTTATAATACTTGGACAGTCAGACATGCACAGCGAGGGGATTGGAGACTTTGGCCAGTTTTACATACCATTAGATGCTTGTTCATGTCCTAAACATTCCTAGTGAACTGTTCTCACAGGATGTGGGGAGGAAGAGTATAGATACAAGACCTGCCCAAAATGACTAGTTACAACATGGAGAAGAAGTTGAAACTGACTTCATGTCAAAGTACATTATATGCTCATTAGCACACTAAAAATCACATCCCTTGGCACCATGACAGTTCTGAGGAAGCCCATCTAATGACAAAAACAGGGCATTCTATTTCCCAGAAATCCCCTCCCTATTCCGAGAAAACCCCTCATAATCTGAGATGAATATTCCACCTCTGCCTAAACTCCAGCTGTAAGACCACCCAACCCAAACCTCAGGGTGCTACTCACCTGTGGAGCATGCCCACACTCCCTACTTGCATGTGTACTTTGCTTTATTAAACTACTCTTTGCTTTTACCTGCTTGAACTGCTTTTGAATTCTTTATTGATCAGAGTCAAGAACCCTCATGCAGGCTGGATCTCACCTAGTGCACAGGGAGATCTCCCTGGATTGGACTGCCTGACAACAGGCCCATATGATGAATGTGCAAGAGCACACAGAACTGAGAAAACCATCAGCACAATGTTTCTGTCAACCTGAGCACTAGTTTCTTTAGAAACTAGGCCCCACTGCTGGGATTTTCACTTGTCTTGTATCCCATTTCATCAAATGTGGGTCTGACTACTCACTTTGTATGCGGAAGAAAATATAAAGAGAGTAGCCCGTGTGTCTTCTACCATATAGTAATAGCCACTATAACCAATGCGGAAGGAAGAACCTGAGGCAGGAACCCAATATAATTGGCACCTACATGTTCACCTTATAACCAGTGCTTGGCATGTAGTTGGCATGCAGCCAGGAAAGTAAAGTGTGTTGAAGTGAAAAAGTCAAAACTATTCAGGTGTGGAGGATCAGAACTTGATGTCTTTCACCTCTCTAAGTTCTATGGATAAGATTAGGTTGTGGAAGGCAACAGGAAAAACACACCAGTCTGAACTTAAGGGGAATGCTGGATCAGATAGAGAGCTTTCCTCAATGATATATTTCACTGGTATCTTCCACTTTGGGGCAGATTTTTAAATTCTCTCCTCTTCTCCTTTAAAAAAGGCACTATTTACACACATTCCTATCAGATTTACACACTGCCTTCTGGCCTCTCTTTGTCCATGCTGTGCCCAGATCGCTTTTCTACCTCTATCAACTGTATCAAAATTTCACCATCCTGTAATACACATTTATTACTTTATATCCTGAAAATACATCTGCATTCTTTTTAGGTTGAAACAAGAGCAGCAACTGTCGCTCATCCACGATGCCTTTTTTTACCCCTTCCCATCTGTGTACCTGTAGGCACTTTACTTACCCTCCTTAAGACTCAGTGGCCTCACCTGAAAATGGGGATATTAGCCACTTAATATAAATTAAAAATAAGTGAAAATATTCATGAGTGCAAGATTGTATGTAACATGTCTGGCATTTAGTAAGTTTTGCTAAAATGGTAGTTTTATTTCTCTGTTAATCCCAATATAAAATGATTCATACCTCCTTGCTGTCCAGTGAAACTTTTGTCGAGAAAAAAGTGAGCTCATTGCACTTCCCACCTTGTCCTAAGTATTAATGTATGTGTCCTTGCTCCTCTTCAGTTGGTACTGTCCTTACCTCCCACTGCTGGCCCCAAATTGGTGCACTTAGTACCTCGAGCACAGTACATACTTAATAAATACTTGTTTTATGGAAAGCATGAATGGAAATAACAAAGGAGGAAAGGAAGATGGAAGAGACTGAAAAAATATACCTGTCCATCCTCTATGAAATCTCTTTGTGTTTGTTTTCTCTAAGAATAATATATAGAGACAGGGCTTGTAGGCTTGGATTTTGTTCATTTACTTACTCTTTTACCATATGTAAAAGTGATCAGAACAGAGCCTGGAACAAGTAAATAAAATATAAACTTTATTATTTACTATTAATATTATTATTCCCCATATCCCCAAGTGTACTTCTTTTAGTTTAGTCCCTGTTAACCACTCCATCCCTCAATTGCTGTTCAAACTGGGACAAGCAGGAAGGTCCCTGAGATTTGATTTTGCTTTGGGGGAGGGTGGGTGTGAGCAGTGGGAGAAACCCAGTTGAGCTGATAGAAAAAATCCCATGTGAAAGCTGCCACCTAGTGTTCACTTCAAAAAGCTAGAGGCATTTAACAGACTAATTTGCTCCTTCTTGGCAAGGACTTTATTACTAATTACTAATTGTTCTGTTATTGGATCCCACATTTTGGGAAAAGTAGAACAGAACTTTTAACAGTAATTAGGTGGTAATTGAAGAGCTGGAAATTTTCCTAAAATTCTAAGAGAAATGATCTCAGAGTGAGCTGATATAACTGAAACCAAAATCAAAGAAATGAGAGATTTGGGATATTCTGTGACTCTTCCTTGCAGGTAGATGCAGTTCCTGTTGCAGAGGCAAGTGAGGAGAACATGCTGTTTATCTGAGCACCTTACATGTATTAGTCTCTTCACATGAGCATACTCGAATTCAGATCTCCACAACCCTCTAATACGGCTATCTCCTTATTAAGGATCAGAAAATAGAGGCCTAGGCAGTTTAACTTGCCTTCTTTTTTGAAGATAGTTAAGAAAAAAATTATGATTTGTTCCCGTGTCTATAGATGTCAAACTATATGCTTGTTCAACTTTTGGAAATCCAGGAAACACTCCACAGACTCTGGTTAATATCCTTACAGACTTCTACAGTGTCCTTGCTTGAGAACCACTGCGCTAAAGAAACAAAACCCTCTCATATTAATGTCCTTGATATAAACTGTACCAGTGACCTGAACCAAGACTTTCAAATATCTAAGAAACAAGAGGAGCTAAGAACAAACTGACTTGATTCAACTTTGTAAGAACTTCGACCATGGTGACTTAAGGGGGAAATGATCATCACAGGACCAATTGCAAAGGAGTGTGTAGACTTGCAGCCCAGGACTGCATCCAGTGCTGGTGGTGGTGCATGATTCGTTGGTGTATTTGTAACAAAAACAAAAACCCAAAAAACAAAAACTACATCCACATTAAAAATTATTTGCTCCTGAATTCCGGGAAGATGGTGGCATGAGCAGGGTGGCAGAAATTTCCTCCCAAAACCATATGTATTTATGAAAATACAACAAGTACAACTATTCCTAAAAAACAGACCAGAAGATAAAGAACAGCACATAGCCTGCAGCTACACCTGAGAGGACTCGGCACCCCGCGAGGCAGGTAAGATATGGAGCTGCGAACGTGCAGGACCTGAGCACTCCCCCACCCCAGAGCACCAGCAGGAGGAAAGGATTCTGAGCCAGCAGGGAGTGGAAGTACAGGCCCGCGAAATAACCAGCCCCGGTGATCTGCGCAGGGAGCGCTGACACACATTGAACAGTGTAGCGGAGACAGGAGAGACAGAGGGTGCAGGATATGAGCAGGGAACGCACCCAGGTCCTTGCAGCCAGGTCCCAGGAAGAAAAAAAAAAGCACGCGCTTTTTACATCGGTCTTGAAGAGACAGGAGCCCAGCGGAGTAGCCGGATGGCCAGGCACATTCAGCCCAGCAGGCTGGGAGTTCTGGGGAGTTTCGGACACCTTGGATGGAGACTGGGAAAGGGTGGCCTCACATTGACTTGCCACAGAGATCAACAGCCTCCCATTCGTTCCACCCCGGCCAGAGGTATAAAGGGCACTGCGGAGCGGTGTGGACGTGGCGGCGGAATAGTGGAGCAACAGTGCCACGTACAGCATCCCCACAGAATCGACTCCCGGTGGGCGTTTTTTTTTCTTTGTTTTTTTGTTTTGTTTTGTTTTTTGTTTTTTCTTCTTCTTTGTTTTTTTTTCTTTTTAAAGTCTTAAAGAGAACAGCTGACATATGTGGCACCTACCAGCGACCACTTCCATAGCATGAAAAGACAGAGGAATATGGTCCAGACAAAGATCAAGCAGACAACCCCAGAGAGGGAGCCTGAAGGGATGGAAATGCACAATCTTCCTGAAAAAGAATTCAGAACAAAAGTCATAACCACACTGATGGATCTAAAGAGAAATGTGCAAGAGCTGAGGGAGGAAGTGAGGGAACTGAGGAAAGACACTGCAGAAATCAGACAAGTGATCGATGGGGTTAACAGCAGACTGGATGAGATGCAAGAGACTGTTAATGGAATAGAAATCAGAGAACAGGAATACAGAGAAGCTGAAGCAGAGAAAGATAAAAAGATCCCTAGGAATGAAAGAATATTAAGAGAACTGTGTGACCAATCCAAATGCAACAATATTCACATTATAGGAGAACCAGAGGAAGAAGAGAGAGAAAAAGGGATAGAAAGTGTCTTTGAAGAAATAATTGCTGAAAACTTCCCCATGTTGGGGAAGGAAATAGTCTCGCAGTCCACGGAAGCCCACAGGACTCCCAACACAAGGGACCCAAGGAAGACAACACCAAGATACATAATAATTAAAATGTCAAAGATCAAAGATAAGGACAGAGTATTAAAGGCAGCTAGAGAGAGAAAAAAGATCACCTACAACGGAAAACCCATCAGACTATCATCAGACTTCTCAAAAGAAACCTTACATGCCAGATATATTTAACGTAATGAAACAGAAGGGCCTCGAACCAAGAATATTGTATCCAGCACGATTATCATTTAAATATGATGGAGGGATTAAACAATTTCCAGACAAGCGAAAGCTGAGAGAATTTGCCTCTCATAAACCGCCACTGCAGGGTATCTTAAATGGACTACTCTAGAGGGAAGCACTCCTAAGGCTAAAAAGATGTCACCAGACAAAATAAAATCATAACAAAGAAAGCAGACCATCCAAATACTAACTAAAGGCAAAGAATAAAACACCTAGTATATAAAGAATGGAGGAGGAAGAATAAGGGAGAGAAATAAAGAAACATCAGACGGTGCTTACAATAACATAACAAGAAAGTTAAGTTAGATTGTTAGGTAGTAAAGAAGCAACCTTTGAACCTTTGGTAACCACGAATCTAAAGCCAGCAATGGCAATAAGTACATACCTATTGATAATCACCCTAAATGTAAATGGACTGAATGCACCAATCAAAAGACACAGAGTAATAGAATGGATAAAAAAGCAAGACCCATCTATATGCTGCTTACAAGACACTCACCTCAAAAACAAAGATATACACAGACTAAAAGTGAAGGGATGGAAAAAGATATTGCATGCAAACAACAAGGAGAAAAAAGCAGGTGTTGCAGTACTTGTATCAGACAAAATTGACTTCAAAACGAAGAAAGTAGCAAGAGATAAAGAAGGATATTACATAATGATAAAGGGGTCAGTCCAACAAGAAGATATAACCATTATAAATAAATATGCACCCAACACAGGAGCGCCAGCATATGTGAAACAAATACTAACAGAATTAAAGGAGGAAACAGAGAACAATGCATTCATTTTTGGAGACTTCAACACACTACTCACTCCAAAGGACAGATCAACCAGACAGAGAATAAGTAAAGACACAGAGGCACTGAACAACACACTAGAACAGACGGACCTAACAGATATATACAGAACGCTACACCCAAAAGCAACAGGATACAAATTCTTCTCAAGTGCACATGGAACATTTTCCAGAGTAGACCACGTACTAGGCCACAAAAAAAACCTCAGGAAATTCAAAAATATTGAAATCCTACCAACCAACTTCTCAGATCACAAAGGTATAAAACTAGAAATAAATTTTAGAAAGAAATCAAAAAAGCTCACAAATACATGGAGACTTAACAACATTCTCCTAACTAATCAATGGGTTAACGACCAAATCAAAACAGAAATGAAAGAATATATGGAGACTAATGATAAAAACAACACAAAGCCACAACTTCTGTGGGACTCAGCAAAGGCAGTTCTAATAGGAAAGTATATTGCAATCCAGGCCTATTTAAAGAAGGAAGAACATTTCCAAAAGAATAGTCTAAAGACACAATTACTGAAATTGGAAAAAGAACAAACGAGGCCCAAAGTCACCAGAAGGAAGGACATAATAAAGATCAGAGAAGAAATAAATAAAATAGAGAAGAATAAAACAATAGAAAAAATTCAATGAAACCAAGAGCTGGTTCTTTGAAAAAATAAACAAAATAGATAAACCCCTAGCCAGACTCATTAAGAGAAAAAGAGAATCTACACACATAAGCAGAATCAGAAATGAGAAAGGAAAAATAACGACGGACCCACAGAAATACAAAGAATTATAAGAGAATATTATGAGAATCAATATGCTAACGAGCTGGAAAACCTAGAAGAAATGGACGACTTCTTAGAAAAATACAACCTTCCAAGACTGACCAAGCAAGAAACAGAAAAACTAAATAGACAAATCACCAGCAATGAAACTGAAACAGTAATCAAAAAACTACCCAGGAACAAAACCCCCAGACCAGAAGGATTCACCTCTGAATTCTACCAGACATATAGAGAAGAAATAACGCCCATTCTCCTTAAAGTTTTTCAAAAAATAGAAGAGGAGGGAATACTTCCAAACTCACTCTATGAAGCCAGCATCACTCTAATACCAAAACCGGGCAAATTAGAAAATTTTCACCAAAAAAGAAAATTACAGACCAATGTCCCTGATGAACATAGATGCAAAAATACTCAACAAAATATTAGCGAACCGAATTCAAAAATACATCAAAAAGACCATCCATCATGATCAAGTGGGATTTATTCCAGGGATGCAAGGATGGTACAACATTCGAAAATCCATCAACATCATCCACCACATCAACAAAAAAAGAACAAAAACCACATGATCATCTCCATAGATGCTGAAAAAGCATTTGACAAAATTCAGCATCCATTCCTGATTAAAACTCTCAACAAAATGGGTATAGACGGCAAGTACCTTAACATCATAAAGGCCATATATGATAACCCCACAGCTAACATCATACTTAACAGTGAGAAGCTGAAAGCTTTTCATCTAAGATCGGGAACAAGACAGGGATGCCCACTCTCTCCACTGTTATTCAACATAGTACTGGAGGTCCTAGCCACGGCAATCAGACAAAACAAAGACATACAAGGCATCCAGATTGGTAAAGAAGGAGTCAAATTGTCAGTATTTGCAGATGACATGATATTGTCCATAAAAAACCCTAAAGACTCAACTCCAAAACTACTAGAACCAATATCTGAATTCAGCAAAGTTGCAGGATACAAAATTAACACACAGAAATCTGTTGCTTTCCTATACACTAACAATGAACTAACAGAAAGAGAAATCAGAAAAACAATTCCATTCACAATTGCATCAAAAAGAATAAAATACCTAGGAATAAACCTAACGAAGGAAGTGAAAGACTTGTACTCTGAAAACTACAAGACATTCCTACGAGAAATTAAAGAGGACACTAACAAATGGAAATGCATCCCATGCTTTTGGCTAGGAAGAATAAATATTGTCAAAATGGCTATACTACCTAAAGCAATCTGCAGATTCAATAGAACCCCTATCAAACTACCAAGAGCTTTCTTCAATGAACTGGAACAAATACTTCTAAAATTCATATGGAACCACAAAAGACCCCGAATAGCCAAAGCAATTCTGAGAAGGAGGAATAAAACGGGGAATTACGCTCCCTGACTTCAAGCTCTACTACAAAGCCACAGTAATCAAGACAATTTGGTATTGGCACAAAAACAGACCCACAGACAAGTGGAACAGAATAGAAAATCCAAACATTAACCCAAACATATAGAGTCAATTAATATTTGATAAAGGAGCCTTGGATATACATTGGGGAGGTGACAGCCTCTTCAGCAGCTGGTGTTGGAAAAACTGGACAGCTACATGTAAGAGAATGAAACTGGACTACAGTCTAACTCCATGCACAAAGGTAAACTCAAGGTGGATCAAAGACCTGAATGTAAGTCATGAAACCATAAAACTCTTAGAAAAAAACATAGGCAAAAATCTCTTGGACATAAAATGAGCGACTTCTTCATGAACATATCTCCCCGGGCAAGGGAAACAAAAGCAAAAATGAACAAGTGGGACTACATAAGCTGAAAAGCTTCTGTACAGAAAAGGACACCATCAGTAGAACAAAAAGACATCCTACAGTATGGGAGAATATATTCATAAATGACGTATCCGATAAGGGGTTGACATCCAAAATATATAAAGAACTCATGCACCTCAACAAACAAAAAGCACATAATCCAATTAAGAAATGGGCAGAGGACATGAATAGACACTTCTCTAAAGAAGAAATTCAGATGGCCAACAGGCACATGAAAAGATGCTCCACATCGCTAATCATCAGAGAAATGCAGATTAAAACCACAATGAGATATCACCTCACACCAGTGAGGATGGCCAACATCAAAACACAAACAACAACAAATGTTGGCGAGGATGTGGAGAAAAGGGAACCCTCCTACACTGCTGGTGGGACTGCAAATTAGTTCAACCATTGTGGAAAGCAGTATGGAGGTTCCTCAAAAAACTCAAAATAGAAATACCATTTGACCCAGGAATTCCACTCCTAGGAATTTACCCTAAGAATACAGCAGCTCAGTTTGAAAAAGACAGATGCACCCCTATGTTTATCGCAGCACTATTTACAATAGCCAAGAAATGGAAGCAACGTAAGTGTCCATCAGTAGATGAATGGATAAAGAAGATGTGGTACATATACACAATGGAATATTATTCAGCTATAAGAAGAAAACAAATCCTACCATTTGCAACAGCATGGATGGAGCTAGAGGGTATTATGCTCAGTGAAATAGGCCAAGCTGAAAAAGACAAGTATCAAATGATTTCACTCATATGTGGAGTATAAGAACAAAGAAAAAAACTGAAGGAACAAAACAGCAGCAGACTCACAGAACCCAAGAACGGACTAATAGTTACCAAAGGGAAAGGGACTGGGGAAGATGGGTGGGATGGGAGGGATAAGAGGGAAAAAGGGGCAGTATGATTGCAGATGTAATGCTGGGGGGCCATGGGGACGACTGTACAACTCAGAGAAGAGAAGTAGTGACTCTACAGCATCTCACTTCGCTGATGGACGGTGACTGTAATGGGGTTGGTGGGGGGGACTTGATGAAGGGGGTAGTTTAATAATCATAATATTGCACATGTAATTGTAGGTTAATGATCCGAAGTAAATTATAAAAAAAAGAATACCTAGGAGATGCTAACAAAAGAATAAGTGATTAAAAAAAAAAAGAACATATGGGATGTGAACAATTTCCAGGGATGTGTTGTTTTAATTTGTCTGATTTTTCGCATAGTATTCAAGATCAAATAGACAACATTCACCATGTTATTGATAAGTTTTCACAAATGCCTGCATTGTTAAATTGGTTTTCTTTGTTTCATTTGATATGGCCTATAATTGTAGGTCTAATACTGTTATGCATTTGTATTCCTGTTCTCCTAGTGTGTGTGCGGAAGGCAGTTATTGGTCTTTTAAAGCCAATACAAGCATATGCTACTTTTCAAGAATTAACTACAAGAAATAAGTGATTCCTTTTAAACAACTTTGTGAAATCATATACTGATTCCCCACCTGCAGTTGCTGCAAGAAAATAATCATGTATATTGTGATTTTATCCATAATTATAGCTGCTGGCTGTCCTCTCTTTCATATTTTATCTCCCTGTTTGGTCCCAGGAGATGACTGGTTAGCCAGAGACGGGTAAGATTCCTCATGGGAGGAACAACCTAAGACAGGCACAGTCGTAAGGGACCTCAGGTGAGCAACATGGGGGCCAACTGAGGTGAGGCATAGAACCTCACCCCTCCAGACGAGAGGGACATTGCCTGTGACAAGCTATGTCACAGGCCGAGCCCAGCTAATCATTATTCTGGGTACTTCCACAAATATATGCATATGTATTTGCATCAATTAAAACAAAAAAGGGGGAAATGTGGGATTCACTTATAATTTAAGTATAAAAATCATATGAATAATCATGGCTGACTTGATTGATTATAGTAACTGAATTAGTTTCTCTGATATGACTGCCTTTGCATTGTTTACCTTGTGAAAACTTGTTTACTATGTTCCTTGCATTGTTCACCTTGTGGGAGCTTGTTCACTGTATTGGAACTTGTTCATTGCATGGTGAGGAATAATGTCTTGTGTATTGAAAAGTTGTTAAGAGAAAAAACTTCAAAAGTTCACATCGCAAGAAAAAATAATGTGTAACTATGTATGTTGAAGGATGTTAACTAAACTTACTGTGATAATCATTTCACAATAAAAAAATGTAAAAAAAAAAGAAAAAGAAAAAAAAGAACATATGGAGACTAATGACAACAACAACATAAAGCCACAACTTCTGTGGGATGCAGCAAAGGCAGTTCTAAGAGGAGAGTATATTGCAATCCAGGCCTATTTAAAGAAGGAAGAACATTCCCAAATGAACAGTCTAAAGACACAATTACTCGGGAACAAGACAGGGATGCCAACTCTCTCCACTGTTATTCAACATAGTACTGGAGGTCCTAGGCACGGCAGTCAGACAAAACTAAGACATACAAGGCATCCAGATTGGTAAAGAAGAAGTCAAATTGTCACTATTTGCAGATGACATGATACTGTACATAAAAAACCCTAAAGACTCCACTCCAAAACTACTAGAACTAATATCTGAATTCAGCAAAGTTGCAGGATACAAAATTAACACACAGAAATCTGTTGCTTTCCTATACACTAACGATGAACTAACAGAAAGAGAAATCAAAAACAATTCCATTCACAATTGCATCAAAAAGAATAAAATACCTAGGAATAAACCTAACGAAGGAAGTGAAAGACCTGTACTCTGAAAACTACAAGACACTCCTAAGAGAAATTAAAGAGGACACTAACAAATGGAAATGCATCCCATGCTCTTGGCTAGGAAGAATAAATATTGTCAAAATGGCTATACTACCTAAAGCAATCTACAGATTCAACGCAATCCCTCTCAAAGTACCAACAGCTTTCTTCAATGAACTGGAACAAATAATTCTAAAATTCACATGGAACCACAAAAGACACCGAATAGCCAAAGCAATCCTGGGAAGAAGGAATAAAACAGGGGGAATTACACTCCCTGACTTCAAGCTCTACTACAAAGCCACAGAAATCAAGACATTTTAGTACTGGGACAAAAACAGACCCACAGACCAGTGGAACAGAATAGAAAATCCAAACATTAACCCAAACATATAGAGTCAATTAATATTTGATAAAGGAGCATTAGATATACAATAGGGAGATGACAGCCTCTTCAGCAGCTGGTGTTGGAAAAAGTGGACAGCTACATTTAAGAGAATGAAACTGGACTACTGTCTAACCCCATACACAAAGGTAAACTCAAGGTGGATCAAAGACCTGAATGTAAGTCATGAAACCATAAAACTCTTAGAAAAAAACATAGGCAAAAATCTCTTGGACATAAACATGAGCAACTTCTTCATGAACATATCTCCCCGGGCAAGGGAAATAAAAGCAAAAATGAACAAGTGGGACTACATCAAGCTGAAAAGCTTCTGTACAGAAAAGGACACCATCAGTAGAACAAAAAGACATCCTACAGTATGGGAGAATATATTCATAAATGACGTATCCGATAAGGGGTTGACATCCAAAATATATAAAGAACTACTCACGCACCTTAACAAACAAAAAGCAAATAATCCAATTAAGAAATGGGCAGAGGACATGAATAGACACTTCTCTAAAGAAGAAATTCAAATGGCCAACAGGCACATGAAAAGATGCTCCACATCGCTAATCATCAGAGAAATGCAGAATAAAACCACAATGAGATATCACCTCACACCAGTGAGGATGGCCAACATCCAAAACACAAACAACAACAAATGTTGGCGAGGATGTGGAGAAAAGGGAACCCTCCTACACTGCTGGTGGGAATGCAAATTAGTTCAACCATTGTGGAAAGCAGTATGGAGGTTCCTCAAAAAACTCAAAATAGAAATACCATTTGACCCAGGAATTCCACTCCTAGGAATTTACCCTAAGAATGCAGCAGCCCAGTTTGAAAAAGACAGATGCACCCCTATGTTTATCACAGCAGTATTTACAATAGCCAAGAAATGGAGGCAACCTAAGTGTCCATCAGTAGAGGAATGGATAAAGAAGATGTGGTACATATACACAATGGAATATTATTCAGCCATAAGAAGAAAACAAATCCTACCATTTGCAACAACATGGATGGAGCTAGAGGGTATTATGCTCAGTGAAATAAGCCAAGGCGAAAAAGACAAGTATCAAATGATTTCACTCATATGTGGAGTATAAGAACAAAGAAAAATACTGAAGGAACAAAACAGCAGCAGACTCACAGAACCCAAGAATGGACTAATAGTTACCAAAGGGAAAGGGACTGGGGAAGATGGGTGGGAAGGGAGGGATAAGGGGGAAGTAGGGGCATTATGATTAGCAGATGTAATGTTGGGGTGGCACAGGGAGGGCTGTACAACTCAGAGAAGACAAGTAGTGATTCTGGAGCATCTCACTACGCTGATGGACTGTGACTGCAATGGGGTTGGTGGGGGGGACCTGATGTAGGGTGTAGTTTAATAACCATAATATTGCACATGTAATTTTAGATTAATGATACCAAAACAATTATTTAAAAAAAAAAGAAAAAAAGACACAATTACTGAAATTGGAAAAAGAAGAACAAATGAGGCCCAAGGTCACCAGAAGGAGGGACATAATAAAGATCAGAGAAGAAATAAATAAAATTGAAAAGAATAAAACCAAGAGCTGGTTCTTTTAAAAAAGAAACAAAATAGATAAACCTCTAGCCAGACTCATTGAGAGAAAAAGAGAATCTACACACATAAACAGAGTCAGAAATGAGAAAGGAAAAATAATGATGGACCCCACCGAAATACAAAGATTTATAAGAGAATATTATGAGCATCTATATGCTAACAAGCTGGAAAACCTAGAAGAAATGGACAACTTCTTAGAAAACGACCTTCCAAAATAAATTATTTAAAAAAAGTATTTGCTCCCCAAAAAAATAAAAATAAAAAAGGGAAAATGATCAGTATATAATAAAATACTAATCTTACCTAAACACTCTACATCCTTATCTTCATGAAACCTAAAACCAAATTAATAGGCTGCATTGTTGTAGAAATCATGGGGATGTTATGTTATTATAAGGGATTTCTAATTTTAAAAAAAGCTTGTGCTCAATGTTGAAAAGTTTTTTAAAAGGGGGATAAAAAGTAACAATCTCTAAAGTCCAGTTAATTAACCTCTCTTAATATTATGATATATATATAAAGTTTTGCATATTTGAAAATGTGTGTGTAATTGTTACATTAGCACCATGCTACATGCAGTTTGGTTGCCCTTTTTTTAAACTGAGGTATACTAGTAACAGTTTTCCATGACAATTATTATTCTATCATCTTTTAATGGGTGCATTGACTTTTCATTTTATGAAATGAAATTTCATATTATTTATTAAACAGGCTCAATATGAATTTAGTTTCAGATTTTTCTTAATACAAGATAATGCTGGAGTCAACAACTGCATACCTAAACCGAATATATATCTGTGTTAACTAACATTCAGAGGATGATAAACAGCAAAAACAGAAAGTGACTTAAAACAAGAGTCTTGAAGAAAGCAAGGGGTGCAGTCAAAGAGTTAACAGGAATATAACAAATGATCAACTAATCACCAAAGCTGGCCTAGAATTAATCCTCCTGTCCTCAGTATTCCAGATGGAGTTGACAGAAATTGCTTTCTCAGAGGCGGAGCTCTGGCCCTTCTTGTGTGCCTTTATGGCAAAGTTAGAAGGCATCAGGTTGTATTCTAGGGTTAAGAATGACAAACCACGGATTAAAGATGGCGGTGTGAGAGGTGAGACAGAGTCTTCCTCCTAAAACTGCATATAAATACGAAAATATAACTAATACAACTACTCTTGAAAGAGCAACAGGAAAGTGGACTGCGCCAAACTGCATACACCTGGAGAAAAGGGCCGACCTCATGGAACACGGTAATGTACTAAAGCTGTGGCCTGGCGGAATCCAAGCCCTTCCTCCACCCCAGCTCAATAGTGGGAGGAAGAGAAATCGAGCAGGGAGGGAGTGAAGACTTGGGACTGATGAATACCTAACTCTGGAGATCTGCTCTGGGAGCACAGACTTACATTTCATGGTGCTTGCATGATACTCTTGTAATTAGGGGGTTGGAAAGCTAAGACCGGCAGAATTATTGGAGAGACTAGGATTCCAGCAGCTTGTGGAAAGCAGGGATCCATATCCAGCTGCTCTGGGACAAAAAAAAAGGTGGGCAGTCTGAGAGACTTCCTAACAAGGAAGCCCTCAACAAGAGGGCTGCTAAAGGGGCAAGGATTGCACAGAGCTTACTGCTCAGGAGAAAGGACAGGTAGACAAAATTGTCTGGGTGCACTCTGCCCAGAAAGTTGGGAGCTTTCATGATCATCAGGTGCTACAGCTCCCTGGCTACCTACACAGCCCCAAGAACCCCTTCTGTAACAGGCAGCCTACTGCACCTTGTTCCTGGCCAGATGCACCTGGCTCACAAACCGGCAAACCCTTCCCTGGCATTAGGCCAGCCAGAGGGAAGATCTGTCTACAGCAACTACAAACGCAAAGCATACAGGCTTATACCTGTGTGCTCAGCCCACTTACCTAGGCAGTGGAGACAGGCACACCAGCCGGGAAGCAGGACACAGCTCTTTCCTCCCACCAGGTACCAATACCACTCGCCTGCGACCCTCGACATTGCTTCAGTGGCTGAGCAGCTCCAAAGAGAAGAGCTTCTGGGGACGAGAAGGCGCCATACACAAATATGAAACACCAAAGGAACCTGGTTCAGAGTAAAGTTATTAATACAACTCCTGAGAAAGATTCAAATGATGTTGACCTCATGACTCTCCGTGAAAGGGAGTTCAAAATAAAAATCATTAACGTGCTCATGGGAGGTACAGAAAGATATTCAAGAACTCAGGAATGAATTCCGGTCGGAGATCCAATCGTTGAAGAGCACAATCCAGGGTATTAAAAGCATACTGGATACGGTGGAGGAGACGATAAATGAAATAGAAACTAGAGAAGAGGAATTCAAAGAAGCTGAGGCACAGAGAGAAAAAAGAATCTCTAAGAATGAAAGAATATTGACAGAACTGTGTGACCAATCCAAAGGAACAATATTCGCATTATAGGGGTTCCAGAAGAAGAGAGAGAAAAAGGGATAGAAAGTGTCTTTGAGGAGATAATTGCTGAACACTTCCCCAATCTGGGGGAGGAGATAGTCTCTCAGGCCATGGAGGTGCACAGATCTCCCAACACAAGGGACCCAAGGAAGACAACACCAAAACACATAGTAATTAAAATGGCAAAGATCAAGGATAAGGACAGACTACTAAAAGCAGCCAGAGAGACAAATAAGATCACATACAAAGGAAAGCCAATCAGGATATCATCAGACTTCTCAACAGAAACCTTACAGGGCAGAAGGGAGTGGCATGATGTATTTAATGCAATGAAGCAGAAGGGCCTTGAACCAAGATTACTTTATTTGGCAAGATTCTTATTTAAATTTGAAGGAGGGATTAAACAATTTCCAGATAAGCAAAAGCTGAGAGAATTTACCTCCCACAAACCATCTCTACAGTGTATTTTGGAGGGACTAATATAGATGGAAGTGTTCCTAAGGTTTAATAGCTGTCACCAGAGGTAGTAAAACCACAGTAAATAAAGTAGAACAGCTAATTACTAAGCAAATGCAAAATTAAATTAACTATCGCCAAAGTCAATCAAAGGATAAACAAGTAGTACAGAATATGATACCTAATACATAAGGAACGGAGGAGGAATAAAAAGGAGAAAAAAAAGAACCTTTAGATTGTGTTTGTAATAGCATATTAAGTGAGTTAAGTTAGATGCTTACATAGTAAGAAAGTTAACCTTGAACCTTTGGTGACCACGAATCTGAAGCCTGCAATGCCAATAAGTACATACCTATCCATAATCACCCTAAATGAAAATGGACTGAAAGCACCAATCAAAAGACACAGAGTCACTGAATGGATAAAAAAACAAGACACATCTATATGCTGCCTACAAGAGACTCACTTCAAACCCAAAGAAATACACAGACTAAAAGTAAAGGGATGGAAGAAGACATTTCATGCAACTAATAGGGAGAAAAAAGCAGGAGTTGCTGTACTTATATCAGACAAAATAGACTTCAAAACAAAGAAAGTCACAAGAGACAAAGAAGGACATTACACAATGATAAATGGTCAATCCAACAAGAAGATATAACCATTATAAATATCTATGCGTCCAACACAGGAGAACCTACATATATGAAACAAATACTAACAGAATTAAAACGGGAAATTGAATGCAATGCATTCATTCTAGGCGAATTCAACACACCACTCACTCTGAAGGACAGATCAACCAGACAGAAAATAAGTAAGGAAACAGAGGCACTGAACAACACATTAGAACAGATAGACCTAAGAGACATCTACAGAACTCTACACCCAAAAGCAGCAGAATACACATTCTTCTCAAGTGCACATGAAACATTTTAAAGAATAGATCATATACTAGGCCACAAAAAGAGCCTTGGTAAATTCAAAAAGATTGAAATTGTACCAATCAGTTTCTCAGACCACAGAGGTATGAAAATAGAAATGAATTATGTAAAGAAAATGAAAAATCCCACAAACACATGCTTTACACCATGCTCCTAAATAACCAATGGATTAATGACCAAATAAAAACAGAGATCAAGCAATATATGGAGACAAACGACAACAATAATTCCACACCGCAAAATCTGTGGGACGCAGCGAAGGCCGTGCTAAGAGGAAAGTATATTGCAATACAGGCCTACCTCAGGAAAGAAGAACAATACCATATGAGCAGTCTAAACTCATAATTAATGAAACTAGAAAAAGAAGTACAAATGAGACCCAAAGTCAGTAGAAGGAGGGACATAATAAAATTAGAGCAGAAATAAAATTGAGAAGAATAAAACAATAGGAAGGATCAATGAAAGCAACAGCTCGTTCTTTGAGAAAATAAACAAAATAGATAAAACCCTAGCCAGACTTATCAAGAAAAAAAGAGAGTCTACGTACATAAACAGAATCAGAAATGAGAACGGAAAAATGCACTATGGAGAGCACAGAAATACAAAGAAGTATTAGAGGATACTATGAAAAATTATGTGCTAACAAACTGGATAATCTAGAAGAAATTGAGTTTCTAGAAAAATACAACCTTCCAAGGCTGACACAGAAAGAAACAGAAAATCTGAACAGATCAATTACCAGCAACAAAGTTGAACTGGTAATCAAAAATTTACCTAAGAACAAAATACCTGGACCAGATGGTTTCACCACTGAATTTTATCAAACATTTAGTGAAGACCTAATACCATCCTCATTAAAGTTTCCCAAGGAGTAGAAGAAGAGGGAATACTTTCAAACTCGTTCTATGATGCCAGCATCACTCTAATACCAAAACCGGGCAAAGAAAAGTAAACAAAAAAAGAAAACTACAGACCAATATCCCTGATGAACATAGATGCAAAAATACTCAACAAAATATTAGCAAACTAAATTCAAAAATACATCAAAAAGATCATCCATAATGATCAAGTAGGATTTATTCCAGGGATGCAAGGATGGTACAACATTCGAAAATCCATTAACATCAACAAAAAGGACAAAAACCACATGATCATCTCCATTGATGCTGAAAAAGCATTTGACAAAATTCAACATCCATTCATGATAAAAACTCTCAACAAATGGGTATAGAGGGCAAGTACCTCAACATAATGAAGGCCATATATGACAAACCCACACCCAACATTATACTTAACAGCGAGAAGCTGAAAGGCTTTTCCTTTAAGATCAGGAACAAGACAAGGATGCCCACTCTCCCCACTTCTATTGAACATAGTACTGGAGTTCCTAGCCACGGCAATCAGACAACACAAAGAAATAAAAGGCACCCAGATTGGCAAGGAAGAAACTAAACTGTCCCTGTTTGCAGATGACATGATATTGTACATAAAAAACCCTGAAGAATCCACTCAAAACTACTAGATCTAATATATGAATTCAGCAAAGTAGCAGGATACAAAATTAATACGCAGAAATCTATGGCATTCCTATATACTAACAATGACCTACCAGAGAGAGAAATCAGGAAAACAGTTCCATTCAAAGTTCCATCAAAAAGAAAAAAATACCTACGAGTAAACCTAATCAAGGAAGTGAAAGTCCTATACTCTGAAAACTACAAGACACTCATGAGAGAAATTAAAGAAGATACCAATAAATGGAAACACATCCCGTGCTCATGGATAGGAAGAATTAATATTGTCAACATGGCCATCCTGCCTAAAGCAATCTACAGATTCAATGCAATTCCTATCAAAATACCAACAGCATTCTTCAACGAACCAGAGAAAATTGTTCTAAAATTCATATGGAACCACAAAAGACCCCAAATAGCCAAAGCAATCCTGAGAAGGAAGAATAAAGCTGGAGGAATTATGCTCCCCAACTTCAAGCTCTACTACAAAGCCACTGTACTCAAGATAATTTGGTACTGGCACAAGAGCAGACCCATAGACCAATGGAACAGACTAGAGCGCCCTAATATAAACCCAATCATATATGGTCAATTACTATATGATAAAGGAGCCATGGACGTACAATGGGGATATGACAGCCTCTTTAACAGTTGGTGTTGGCAAAACTGGACAGCTACATGCAAGAGAATGAAACTGGATTATTGTTTAACCCCATACACAAAAGTAAACTCGAAATGGATCAAAGACCTGAATGTAAGTCATGAAACTATAAAACTCTTAGAAGACAACATAGGCAAAAATCTCTTGAATATAAGCATGAGCAACTTTTCCTGAACGCATCTCCTTGAGCACGGGAAACAAAAGCAAAAATGAACTCATGGCACTACATCAAACTAAAAAGTTTCTGTACAGCAAAGGACACCATCAACAGAACAAAAAGGCTTCCTATGGTATGGGAGAATGTATTTGTAAATGACATATCCTACAAGGGGTTAACATCCAAAATATATAAAGAACTCACATGCCTCAACACCGAAAAAGCAAATAACCCGATTAAAAAATGGGCAGAGGATATGAAGAGACAGTTCTCCAAAGAAGAAATTCAGATGGCCAACAGACACATGAAAAGATGCTCCACATCAGTAATCATCAGGGAAATGCAAAATAAAACCACAATAAGATATCACCTCACACCAGTAAGGATGGCCAGCATAAAAAAGACTAAGAACTACAAATGCTGGCAAGGATGCGGAGAAAGGGGAACCCTCCTACACTGCTGGTGGGAATGTAAGCTAGTTCAACCATTGTGGAAAGCAATATGGAGGTTCCTCAAAAAACTAAAAATAGAAATACTATTTGACCCGGGAATCCCACTCCTTGGAATTTATCCAAAGAATACAACTTCTCAGAATCAAAAAGACATATGCACACCTATGTTTATTGCAGCATTTTTTACAATAGCCAAGATATAGAAGCAACCTAAGTGTCCATCAATAGATGAATGGATAAAAAGGATGTGGAGTACTATTCAGCCATAAGAAGGAAACAGATCCTGCCATTTGCAGCAACATGGATGGAGCTGGAGGATATTATGCTCAGTGAAATAAGCCAGGTGGAGAAAGACAAGTGCCAAATGATTTCCCTCATTTGTGGAGTATAACAATGCAGCAAAACTGAAGGAACAAAATAGCAGGAGACTCAGAGACTCCAAGAAGGAACTCAGAGCACTCCAAGAAGGTTGTTCTTCACTTACTTACCTTGTGGAAAGAAGACTCAATAGCTAAGAGACACACTAAAGTAAATTTTCTCCAAGTCTGACACTGAAAAATGTGGCTTATTCATACAAAAAGAGCATGGCAGCTACAAAGGAGAGGTGAAATCAGGCTGGGTTTAGCAATCTCCATATCATAAGTCAATGGTAGAAGAAAATGGAACAATGAACTACAAAGTACACAGGTAAGAAAAAGAGTGTAACAGAAGAAGTAATATTCATCAAGGTGTCTTGATATATGAGACAGAAGAAATGAATGTAATCTCAAATTTCTATTTCCAGTGGTTACCAAAGGGAAGGGTGTGGGAGGGCAGGTGGGGAAGATGGGAGAAGGGGATTGAGGGGTATTATGTTTAGTACACATGGTGTGGGGGGTCACGGGGAAAACAGTGTAGCACAGAGAAGGCAAACAGTGAATCTATGGCATCTTACTACACTGATGGACAGTGACTGCACTGGGGTATGTGTGGGGACTTGATAATATGGGTAAATGTAGTAACCACATTGCTTTTTCATGTGAAACCTTCATAAGAGTGTATATCAATAATACCTTAATAAAAAATGAAAAAAAAAAGAATAACAAACCAAATGCTTACACCAAGGACACCATTAGAAACCAAGTCATATTTCTGGCCTGGGCTCATACAAACTGGGAGAGGTAAGAATCTGAGAGGGAGACTAAACCAAACAGAGCACCCTGTGAAATCAGAGTTTTGGAGTGGAGTAGATCAGTGTTGGATCCCAGACTTGCCAATTATAGGATCTGTGGACTTGGGCTAGGCATTTAAACTCCTTGACCTTTAGTTTCTACATTTTTCTCATCTCGAAGATGGTAAAAGTGATAAAACTTCTCCCTCAAATTTGTTAGGTTAAATAATGTAGCTTTTCATGCAAAGTAAAGTGGATAGTATGAAGTGGATGCTCAATACTGGTAGCTATTACCCAGGAAAGAAAGTCTTGTGTAATCAGGGCAGGGGTGGCACAGATGGAACTAGAGAGAGTTCAGTCCAAAGAGAATAGCATGTCTGGGTGACAAAGGGGGCAGATGAGACTGTGGTGAGGGCCAGGTCATGGGAAGTCAGATCCCAGAAACCAGGATGACACCTGGGGTCCTGGAAAGGTAAGGGATGGCAGTGTGGGGCTGAGTCCAGAAAGTAGTTCCCAGCTGGGACTTTAACTCCTCGGATTTCCTGAAGAGTTAGTTCCACAAGCTATATAGCAGTTATTTAGCTCCTTTTAAAGAATTTCCCTCTATCCCTCTCTGACTCTCCGTGTTTGCCTGTTTTTTCATATTAACCGAACTTTAAATGTTTACCATTTCCTAAAGAGTAAGCCTTATTCCAGAAAGAGAATATAAAGCTTTATTTTCCTGGGAAAAGTGAGAGTAATCTTAGATTCCTTCAGAAAAACCTGGAAGCTTTCTTAATCATCTCATCACATCAAATACATCCCCATACCTCAAGGATCCTACTTCTTAAATGTTTTGTGAATATATACACTTCTTTGGTTCTTTACTATCATCAGAATAGTTGAAAATGTCTTTGACCTTTTGGTGGACTCCTACAATCATGTCCAAACTGGAGCCTTCATCCTGTATCCATGCCCATCCTCCATTTGCAGCTAGTGATACTATATTATAAAAAACAGAAATATAATCAAATCTTTCACTTAAAAAAACTTCTAATAATTCTCCCTACTATCAGGGTGAAGTCACAATTCTTTAATGTTGCCCACAAAGTCTGTATGCCTGAGTTTTGTCTGTCTCTCCAGACTCATCTTGACAACCCTCTTCTTCGCTCATAATGCTTAAGCAGCACTGACTTTTCAGTTCCTAGAAGCCCTGAGCTTTGTTCAACCTCAGGGCCCCTGCACAAAATGCTCCCTCTGCCTACAAGGCACATGCTAAACTTTTCACTTGACCAATTCCTTCTTACCCTTTAGCTCTCTAATTGATTTGTGACTTATTTACTGAAACCTACCCAAATCTTCCAAACTAGTTCTGTTTTATGCTTTCATAAGATCCTGAACTTTGCTATGGCTGCACTTATCACAACTCTAATTAAATAACATTTGGTTATTCCTGAATATTTAGTTATTTGGGTTGACTGTAAGCTCCATAAGATCAAGGACTTATACTTTATGTTCAAAGGTATAGATCAAGCACATAGTACAGATAATAGCACATAGCAGGCATGCAATAAATAATGAATGTCCACAACTATCAATTTGCATCTTCAGTCATATATCTGTGTATGTGAACACTGACTATTTTTAAAAAAGAAGAAGTTTAGCCAATTTCCTGCATTCTCTTGGTATCTGGAGGTTGTTCTTCACTTACTTACCTTGTAGAAAGAAGACTCAATAGCTAAGAGACACACTAAAGTAAATTTTCTCCAAGTCTGACACTGAAAAATTTGGCTTATTCATACAAAAACAGCATGTCAGCTACAAAGGAGAGGTGAAATCAGGCTGGCTTTAGCAATCTCCATATCATAAGTCAATGCTAGAATAAACTGGAACAATGCACTACAAAGCACACAGGTAAGAAAAAAAGTGTAACAGAAGAAGTAATATTCATCAAGGTGTCTTGATATATGAGACAGAAGAAATTAATAAAATCTCAAATTTCTATTTCAAGTTATGATAAGCTAGGTTATTCAGACCAATATGCCCACTGATAAGGACTAAAGATGCTGGATAAATTATTTTTAAACATCTCCAAATCATCAAACTACTGACAAGAATAGTAAGGAACTATTAGGCCAAAAGCTAAGAGAAGGTGGGAACCCAGAAAAGCAAATAAGGCACAAAAGTTATTCTTGCCCCAAGGACATTTACCAGTCAGGGAACAGCTAGCTTTGTTTTTAGGGGCTTCACTGGGTAAGGAAAGAGCAGTCAAGGTCCAAGGCTACTCAAGGTGAAAATGCTATTAAGTGACTTCCTGTACTAAGTTGGATGTCCACAGGCTATACCCTAAGGGTAATGTTAAACCAGTACCCCAGAATTTTAGGAAACTTTGTGTTTACATTGACTCTAACAGAAAATAAGAAAAAGAAAAACTAAATAAATCCTGTATTTGAGTAGATGTAGCCACTGTGCAGCTCTTGATCACATTTGCACTCTGGGTCAACAATAACCCATGGAAAATAAACCCATGACAACTGGTCTCAGACTGAGAAGGCCTCAAGGCAGTTAACAGGAGCAAACAAAAATCTTCTTTGGAAGAAGCCATAAATACTTTTTCTCTGAAATAGTTTTTGAAGGATAAGGAGCAAACACAAAAGAAACGAGAGGCCATGGACCATACATAGCAGAAATATCAGGCAGCAGAAAGGAACCTGATAAGTCAGACATTGGAGTCATCATGACACAATTCAGAACAACTATACTTACTATGTTTAAAGAAAGAAAATAATTCAACTACCAATTGGCAGGAAAGAGGGCAGAAAAATATATTGAAATGCTCCATAATTATGGAATCAGCAAAATCTAAACTGAGGGCAACTCCACAGAATCAAAGGCCCCGGTTTGCCAACAGAACATTTTAAGACAGAGCTCTTGATGTTTTACCATTAGGTAGGATGTTTGGTAACTGTTTTTTTTGCAAATACCCTTTATTAGATTAATTCCTCTTCTATTCATGGTTTTCCATGAACACCTAATTTAGTCATTTCTTTTGTTTATTGAGATGATATTTTTATTAGTATCTTGAATTTTGATGTTAAAACAACACATCTTGCTCATAAGGTATTATTCTTTTCAAATACTACTAGATTTGGCTAATATTTTGTTTACGGGTTTTGGCATGTCCATTCATGAGCAAAACTGGCATAAAACTTTCCTTTGATTTGCCCTCCTTGTCAGGTTTTCCTATAGGGTTATACTAGGCCTCACAAGAGGTTTAAGTGTTTCCTGCTTTTGTCTTCCCTTCCCTATTTTTCTAGAAATATTTGATTAAAATGGGAACTATTCTTTCTTTTAACATGGTTGGTTTCACTTGCCAAGGGCGCCAGGGTGCCTGCAGTCGTCTTCCCGGGAACACTTGGGACTACTCTTTCGATTTTTTTTAAACGATTTGGGGTTTTCTATTCCCTGAACATGAACAAAGTACTTCCCCAGGATTTCTCCATTCCGGGAAGCGACTGCAGAGGCCTCGAACAATAGAAATGAGGGAAACGCGCACAAGTCACTGGCACTGTGCGCCCAGAAAGAAACTGCGTAACCACCCGCGGTGCCACCCGGCCGCAAAGCCTCTCGCTCCGGAAGCCGTGTTCTGACGTCACTACGCGGCAGAGCCCCACAGGGCCACAGCGGGACCTACTGGCTTGTGGGAAATGCGGGAATACCTCAGGCCTCAGCGCGCCGCTGCGGGTTTCCGCAATGCCGTATGCACCTGCTCTTTCCGCCTGCTCAAACACCTTTCCCCTCCGTGACAAAGGGGTACGTTCCCACCCCTGGGGAGCGAGAATATGCAAGAGGGTGGCGTCAGTTTAGATGCCGCTAAAGTAATGGAACTTGACCCGGGGCCTGAAGCCCATCAGTATCACGTTACTCACTAAGCGTTAGTATTACCTCCCACCGGCCCCAGCCACCAAGGAAGTCACATGACACTCTTCTGGGGTCCACTGTCACGTGACTTGTCGCGCGCGATTTTCCTCCTGAGCGTACTAGCCTCTAGAGCGCGTGCGCCTCTATCGAGGCTCTACAGCCCCACCCACTTGGGAGGGGCAGGGGGGGAGGCACCTCGTCTCGACGCATGCGCAGCACACGACTGGCACCGGCACTAATTCTCACAAACCTCGCTACCACCGTTTCTTCCTACTGGGTCCCGAGACGCGCGCCCTGCTGTCCACCCGTCGTAGGCTCTGGAGAGAAGGTGGGCCGGGAAGTGGATTCAGGGGAGTTGGGACTAGGTTTTCGGCAGCATCTGCTGAGACTATCGCGATCGCAGCCCCAAGGGTGGAATAAAGGGAGGCCGCAGGCAGGGAGGTACCCGTGGCGATTTGGTCCTGCGTTCGGTGCCTCGAGAGAGCCGGAGCTGCAGTGGTGAGAGTAGGTGCTGGTGACGCGTAATGCGGTCACGTCGCCATCACCTGTTCTCCATTTTGGATCCTCCTGGAATGGAGCCTGCGTCCGAGACGCCCTAGGCGTCCCGCGAGCGTGTTGTCAACTCTAGTAAAACCACAACTCCCTCGCCTCTGCTGAGGGGCTTCAGGGCCACTTCTTTCTGGATTTCCTGCCTGGTATCCTTAAATTACCGCCGCCCCTGCTTAATTTACAGCGGACCTTCTGCGGGTACCAGACCTGCCCCATCGCTCTTATGGGTATATCAAATATAAATGTAAATTGCCCCTCGCCTTTAAGGTTTTTAGCTACCTAGTTAAAGACATACCTTCCTTCTTGTCCTTGATTCCTATTCCCAACCTATGATAGTAGGACTAATCCACCGCTACCGTATCTGGATGTTTACTACTATGTCTGGCACCGCATCTGCTACTCTTGATAGTTGACATCATAATTTTCTCCAGGTACTTCGTTGAAACAACATGCTTCAAGAATATAAAAAATATTTTCTTGTGGTTATTAGGTTTGTTGTTTTATTAGAACGTATTTTTCTCTTTGTATTATCTTGAAGTTCCCAACCAAACAACTGCAGACTGATCTTTACAAGAAGAGGAATATTTTTATTAGTGGCAAGAAGACCATTTCAAAGTGAAGTTGTCTGTCCTCCAGACATACAACAGTGAAATTCCTGTTTCAGCAAATACAGGTGAGGCTGTTGGATCATTAGGAAGAAATCAGCTGTCACACACACACCAAAGTACAGATTGAACAACTTCCAGTTGACACATGGAAGGCTAACAAGAAAAGCAGGAAGTGGGAAATACTTGCAAAGTAAATTGGCTCTGGTTAGACCAGAAAGAGAAAAACCAAGGTTTCCAGTTGCTTTTCTACGAAAATAAGGTTTCCCCACCCCACACCCGGGTAAGACTATCTCTGCTTTCCATGAGGGAAGTTTAGGCACACAGACCCGAGGAGCCGGTGTATTCCAGGGAAATGCTGGAGGGAAGCAAGAGAGAGTAGGAACCATGGGAGGAGGCTGCATAGCATGCCAATGTGGAGGAGGAGGTGGGACACAGGAGGCAGGGCACAGAGTCAGAGGTCAGAGAGAGCTCCACACCCTGAGGAGCAAGGCTTAACCCTCGTTCTCCTTCCCCTGGTTCCAGCCCCTGTCTGTCACTCTAGCCTTTGACTCTGGCCTGTCACAGGAGTAGCAGCAGTTCAGAACATTTGTCTGGGTCAAACACTGCATAGAGAGAAGGCATCCTGTGTTGGAACTGATTTTCAAAGGAACATCCTAAAAATTGAGTTAAGGAGGATTTGGCCACTAGGGCACCTACATGGAAGTTCAGGTGAAGAATCCTCAAGAAGAAAACTGTCAGCTCAGGCTGTGCTTCCTATAGCAATTATATCTAAGCCTTACATTCGTGGAGTGACCTTGAAGCCTCTCATTATAGCCTTGTTGGGGGCTGGTGTGTATATTATTTTATATTGGAGAAAGTTCCTTTCTATAAAAAGTAGGATATGCAAGATAACTAAACCTCAAGCTGTAGAAAATAAGCCTCACTTGAAAGAAAAAAATCCAGAAATTTCTAAGAAACAGAAGACAGGAGCTAAGAAATCTTTTTTTAATATATTGTTGATATACAATATTACATTGATTTCAAGTACACAATTATTAAATCCTCACCTCACCTAGTACAGTTACTGGCAACATAGAAAGATGTTACAACTCCCTCTCTCCTTTTTTCAGCCATTGTAGTGTCTGCTGTTGACTGTGTTCCTCGCCATGTCTTCTCACAAGACTTTCAGGATCAAGCGATTCCTGGCCAAGAAACAAAAGCAGAATCGTCCCATTCCCCAGTGGATTCGGATGAAAACTGGTAATAAAATCCGGTACAACTCCAAGAGGAGACACTGGAGAAGAACCAAGCTGGGTCTTTAAGGAGTCACACATACTTATGCTGTGATGGCACACTTATTTATGCTGTATCAAAGTCATAGGCTCTTACCATCTCACTCTGTAAACACTGCTAGTATCTGGGAAATTGGGTGTGTGTTTTTTTGGCAAATGATTTTTTTTGTTTCTATGCTTCTGCACTAGTCTGTTATTCAGTAATAGATACATGAAAACCTTTTGCATGAAAAAAAAAGATGTTACAGAACCACTGGTTATATTCTTCATGTTGCATTTCCATCCTAGTGACCAGTGTATATTATGATTGAGAATTTGTGCCTCTATCCTCACCAAAAAAAAGTATTTCCTTTTTTTATGGCTGAATATTCCATTGTATATATTCCAATAATATTCCAAGATGTACCACATCTTCCTTATCCATTCATCTATTGATGGACACTTAGATTACTTCCATATCTTAGCTATTTGCAAGTAAAGCAACAATAAACATAGGTGTGCACATAAGTTACTGAGTCAGAGATTTTGTTTTCTTCGGGTAAATTCTTGGAAGTGGAATCACTGGGTCAGTTAGTATTTCTATTTTTAGTTTTTTGAGGAACCTGCATATTGCTTTCCACAGCCTCGCCAACACTTGTTACTTCTTGTCTTTTGGGTAGTGGTCATTCTAATTGCTGTGAGGTTATACCTCATTGTGGCTTTGATTTGCATTTTCCTAATGATTAGAGATGTGGAGCATCTTTTCATGTACCTATTGGCCATCTGTATTTCTTCCTTGGAAAAATGTCTGTTCAGGCCCTCTGCCTTTTTTTTAATCAGGTTTTTTGTTTTTTTGGTGTTAAGGTATATGAGTTCTTTGTGTATTTTGGATGTTAACCCCTTATTGGATGAGTCATTTGCGAATACATTCTTCCATACCATAGGTTGCCTTTTTGTTCTGTTGGTGTTTCCTTTGGTAAAGCTTTTTAGTTTGATGTAGTCTCACTTGTTCATTTTTGCTTTTGTTTCACTTGCCTGAGGAGATGTGTCCAGAAAAAAATTGCTCATGCTTACATTCAAGAGAAGAATCTTGCACTGTTTTCTTCTAAGAATTTTATGGTTTCATGCCTTACATACAGCTCTTTGATTCATTTCAAGTTTACTTTTATGTATGGAGTTAGACAGTAATCTAGTTTCATTTTCTTGCATGTAGCTATCCAGTTTTACCAAAACCACTTATTGAAGATATTGTCTTTTCCCTGTTGTATACTCATGGCTCCTTTCTTATTAATTGACTCTATATGTGTGGGTTTATGTCTGGACTCTCTATTCTGTTCCATTGATCTATGGGTCTTTTCTTGTGCAAGTGCCATACTGGTTTTTTTGTTTGTTTGTTTGTTTTTTCTTTTTACCATACTGTTTTGATTACTGTAGCTTTGTAGTATAGGTTGAAGTTAGGAAGCATAATACCCCCTGCTTTGTTGTTCTTTTTCAGGATTGCTTTGCTTATTCAGAGTCTTTCATGGTTCCATATGAATTTTAGGGTTATTTGCTCTAGTTCATTGAAAAATGCTATTGTTATTTTGATAGGGATTGCAAAATTCTTTTGATTTGTAGTCATTGCAAAATACAACTATTAAAAAGGCTAGTTTTAAAATTACAATTGGCTCTAAGTAGGCAAAGAGGGGAGAAAAATGTATTTAAAATGGACTGAGAATGAAGTGAGGAAATCTGAAAAATATTACAAAAATTTTCTGGGAGATAAAACAAGGAATCAGGACAAAATAAAGGAAAAGAAATAAAAAAGGTCATTAATTGTCTTAGTCCATTCCAGCTGCCGTAAGAAAATACCACAGACTGGCTAGTTTACGAACAACAGGAACTTACGTCTGACAGTTCTGGAGGTTGGGAAGTCCAAGATCAAGATGTGGCGTGGTTTCCTAATTCATAGCTGAGCCTTCTCGCTGTGTTCTGACAGTGGAAGGAGCACACACACTCCCTGGGGTCTCTCTTATAAAAGCATTAATCCTGTTCATGAGGGCACCACCCTTATGACCTAAGCGCCTGCAAAGGCCCTGCCTCCTAGTACTGCCACACTGTGCATTAGGATTTCAACATATAAATTTGGGGGGGGACACAAGCCTTCAGATCATAACATTAATGAAGCAAAAGTCATTAAAGAGACCATCAAGTGGGAGTTCTGTCAGGTGCAAGGGTAAAGATTTCAGGCCTTGGAAGATAGAACAATTGGTGTAGACGGTAGAGAACCGGTATGAGCTAGCCATATTGAGCTGAATGACTTTGAATGTAATCAGAGGTCTCCAAAAGACAAGGATAAATCTGTTAGTTACAAAAAGAATGACAAAGAAGTTCGGGACAATTATCTTTAGGAGGTGAGTTCTGAAGATGAGGACAAAAGTAATGAAAAAATATGCATATATTATGGTATATGTAATAGAGAATCAGTCATCAGAGACAGAAGGTGGAACACCCAAGTAGGCAGAGGTTGGCTACCACAAGGGCCCAAACACTCTTAAAACTTGAAGACAGAAGTGAGTCATCAGGCAGGAAAATGAAGTGTCAGCTACTCACAAATGGGAAGACTGTAGAAGGTAGCTGGAAGACTATAGAAGAAAGCTGAGCAAAATCCTGTTTATTTCAATTATTCCAAACTCACCTAGAAAACAGAACCTAAAGCACACAATCAAGAAACAGGGAACTAAAAACAACAGCAAACCTCTGTGTACAGGGTTGGATAGTGTCCCAGAATTCATGTCCACTTGTACCTGTGAGTGTGGCCTTATTTTGAAATAGTCTTTGCAGGGGTAATCAAGTTAAGATGAGGTCATACTGGATTAGGGTAACGAGTGTTCTTAGAGGGACCTTTGGACACAGACATAAGCTAGAGGGAAGATGGCCATGTCAAGACAGAGGCAGGCATCAGTGATGCAGTCACATGCCAAGAATGCTGAAGATTGCCAGCAATCACCACAAGCTAGAAGAGGCAAAGAAGGATTCTTCCCTAGAGCCTTCAGAGGTGGTGTCCTGCTGATGCCTTGATTTTGGACTTAAAGACTCCAGAACTGTGAGAGAATAAATTTCTGTTATTTTAAGCCACCTGTTTGTGGTAGTTTATTATGGTAACCCTAAGAAGATGATAAAACCTAGAATCAGAGAGTAGAATCTGAATAGCTTGAGAAAGGCCAGGAACAGTTATTTGAGGAATAAGTAAAACAGTGTAGGCAGAGAATTCAATAACTGGAAAATTAATTACAAAACAAGAAGGAGGTCATAGAGAATATTGCCATTCTGCAGCACCAAGTCCAACATAATCAGACCCTTGCTGTGATAATGAGAACTGTCACTAAAGAGAAGGAAAACACCTTCAAGTTACCAACATGAACATCTCACAGTGCTTTTCTTTGGGAGGCAGACCTAGTTTCGGTTCCTGATTCTGCCTATGCCTTTAGTAAATCTTCCTAAAATACAGATTCATCTCAGAAAATGAGTAAAAAGTATTAGCTACCTAATACAGTACAGGTAAAGCACCCATCATGCTGCCTGTCATACAGTAAGCACTCAAATAAATTAGTTTGCCTCCTTTTTTCTTACCCCAATATAAGATGATAAAATGCCAATTGAAAAGACTTGATTTGAGCTGTGCTGCCAAAAGCATATATGTCAGAAAGTGTACCTTAGCCTGACATTCATATTGCTGTCTTAGTCCCCCAGTCAGACTTTGGTAGTCTGAAGGGCAAAAGCTTGTCCTTATCCAAATTTATTTTCTAATCATCCCCCCCATCCCCAGTGACAAACTAATACATGTCCCAAGTTGTACTCTGTCAATACTTGATAAGTACTTGTGGAATGCATGAATGAAAGAAAAATAAGCAGAGGGTAGGGGGAGTTTAACGAAGAAAAAGAACAAACTGAAAAAACTTGCTGTTGTAATGAACAATATAATGAGGCCTTTAGAACTGATTCAGGAAGATTCCTTTCTCCCCCTGCTCCACCCTCTCCATCACCATAAAATAAACAGTTTTGTGTTTATTCTTTTAAAAGGAAAGTAAAATACAGTGGAGAGGCTTACAGCTTAGTAGTTTGTTGTTTCTGTTTTTAATCTCTCCAGAAGGCTTTAGAGATGCTTCATTTTCTATATTAACTGTTCTCCTGATTGAGGCAAGTGGGGGAGTACCTGGGGAAATGGGACCTCTGGAGTGAGATAGAGTTCACATTCCCAAAAGGCTTTGGTTTTTGTCAGGAGGGGTAAAAAAAATGGATTATTGATTTAGGCAATCTTGTCAAAAGCTGCCACCTAGTGTTCATTTCTGAGACTACCTCCTGCCATGCTAATCCTGCGGTTCTCTTATATCAAGGATCATTTTTTGATGTATTGTTATGCACCTGATTTTGATACAACTTGGTTGCCAAAAAGAAACAGTTTTAGGAAAGAACTGTTTTCATCTGTTTTAGTCACAGACATATAATACTGCGCAGCCTTTGGATCAATGGATTAATATTTTTAAAAGAAATGATCCCATACTGAATTGATATAATAGCAATCAAAAAATAATACTCAGGTTATTTTCTCCATCCTTACTGCTAGTAAATGTTACTTGTAGTTTTATTCAGAGAGGGCTAGGACAGAAGAATAATTTATTGAGTATCATCAATGTGCCAGGCTCTGCAAACTAACCCATTTAAGTCTCATGACAATCCTTTTAAGTATTTCTTCTCTTCCTCTCAGCTTTTTTGGGACATAATTGACAAATGAAATTTGAGTTAAGTGTTCCCTAACACCATATTACAGATAAGAAATGGAGGTGAAGTAACTGGCCTTTATATCAAAGAGTGAGTTGGCTAAAGAACCCACATGTCATACTCAGTCCATTCACTTGCATCTGTGCCACACTGCCTAGTAAATTTTCTTGAAATTCAGAGGAAGGTTTGCAAACCCCCTTGACTTCTTTCATAAACTGTTCAAAGGCCTATACAACTTTGTTTGGAAAACACTGCATTAAATGGAACCGCTTATCTGACACATTGGTTTTCAGGGGACCATTTCCTTAAAACAAATTGTACTTATGAGACCTGAACCAAAATATTCAAAATTCTAAGTTAAAAACACTAGGGTGGTTTTATTCTTGAGTTATAATAGAATAAATTCATAAAATATATGAGATTTTTTAAGTTATACTTCAATTATAATACATTTCAGCTGAAACCCCATGATTTACATTGCAGTTACTTAAACTGTCAGCTATTCCGTATTACTTCAGGATTCCAAATTCTTGCTGAGGAATCAATCCAACACATTATGCCCCAAATCCCAATTTTGCCTTGTGTAGAAACTATTATTCACAGTAGAAATGTTTTTGTTTTCT
Source organism: Smutsia gigantea (assembly GCA_032199065.1). Classification (NCBI taxonomy): domain Eukaryota; kingdom Metazoa; phylum Chordata; class Mammalia; order Pholidota; family Manidae; genus Smutsia; species Smutsia gigantea. The sequence continues at coordinate 39,170 of JAVSCE010002500.1, read as the reverse complement.
AAAAAGCAAAATACTAAATTTCCTAGGTTCATTATACAATGTATTTAATCAGCTTTTGAAATTTGGAAAGTCCCTAGTTTGGAATATTTTAGAGGACCAACATAATTTATTATGAATCATTTATCAAAGAAAAGACTCATTGATTTAACACCCATCTTTCTAGAACCTGAGCTTCTCCTCCTATTCAGGATTATTTTTCTTTAATACTGACAACAATTCTATAAGCTTTGTGATAACTCATATTCAAGTGAAGTACTGTTGTAAATAACTGCAAAGTTCAGAGGCTCGACACAAGGTTTATTGTTCATGTCATGGTGAATTGGTGGGGGCTTTGCTACACATGTTCATTAACGAACCAGGCTCCTTCTGCCTCGTGCTCCACCACCTTGAAGGCAGGTGAGATATTTAAATCCCAATTATTCTCCCTTTAGGAATCTGGCTTCAGGGCCAAGCTTCTTATCTATTCCTTGCCTGTGGCCTTTTCTTAACCCAGAATCAGATTTCTCTTTTCAATCCTAAAATGTGCTTGAATAAACTTGACTTTAAAATAATTAAATTCATAGAATATTCAGAATTATACCCTTTAGGTCCATCTATGCTGTCCTGAATGGCAAGATTTCATTTTTTTTATGGCTGAGTAATATTCAATTATATACTGTATATATGTATTTTAATTGATTGGCAAATGGGAAGTTCTTAAAGACCTTAAATACACACATTAATTTTTAAAAACTATAATACATTTGTAGCATACCCAGTCCTTTTAGGGGAGGAAATTATTTTATTTGTAAAAAAGAGAGTACTTTACATGCTGAAACAGAGCTTTCACTTACACTTACTTAAATTTTAGTATTTACTCAATGCCTTCTACTAGACTAAAATTTTTTTTCTGATGGAAGCAAATTCTGTACTCTTCGCCTTTAATTTAGGCTTCCTTGGAATAGTGTGAAATTACCATTATTTTTATGTATTTCCAATTACTGAAAAGTTAGATTTGGGTCTATAAAGAAATTAAATTCACAAAAACACATCTGAGGAGCAGTCTTAGGTCCACTTAGCATGAAAAATGGCTTCCACTGGAGCACTAATTTTTTGGCAAGTAGCTGGGTACTCTATATACATGTTTTCCATAATTTTTAAATTTTATAAAGTAACTTACATTTGTTGAGGAAAATACATTAAAATTACACATTTGGAATCAAATTATGAGACAGGGACCATGGGTGTAGTCAGAGTAGGGTGAGGGCCTCTGGAAAAAGCAGGGTGGGATATTTACAGTCAGAGCAATATAACAATGGGCAAAGAAGTCCCTTTTGAAACTCTGTGTTAAGCATTATGCAAAGTCAAGGTCACACTAATCCTCTAGGATCAAGATACCAGACTAAGAATATAGACATCTTCAGTAAGGTCAGTTAAAAGTCAAAAGGCCAGGAGCAACTTGGCCTAGAATGATTGAGTGATTTTACAAATAGGGAAGGGTATCACAGCATAACCCGTGACTTTACTGTAAACAACCCTAGCAAGCAGAGAACAACCCAGCCCACCTTGAGGGCAGGGCAAGTAGTACAAGTCCACACCCCTAAGCCTTTTTTCATGTTCTTGAAAAACCCTCATTTGCCTATAAAAACCCCTAGACAATGCACCACCCCAGGACTCCCTTGTCCCCTCCTGGCGTGAGCCAGGAGCTCTGTCCTTCCACTTTATTTCTAAATAAAAGCCTGTACCTTGCTCTCCTACCTTGCCTGTTTGCTAAGCTCATTCTTCGACCTCGTGAACAAGAACCCCGGCATCAATTACATTATCTACTTTTAGTCATTCAGGTCAGGGATTGGCAAGCTTTTTCTGTCAAGGGCTAAACAGTATATTTTTAACTTTGTGACCAGTCTCTAGCACAACTACTCAACTTGATGTTGTAGCTCAAAAACAGTGACAGACAGTACATAAAGGAATGGGCATGGCTGTGTTGCAATGAAACTTTATTTACAGAAACAGTTGGTAGATCAGATTTGGCCCATGGCTGTAGTTTGCTGACCCCTGATTTGGATTACTGTCATAGAACCTAAATAATATTAGAATCTTAATTATAACAACATAATTAGCATGAAGTGTGGGCAAGAAAATATGATGGAACAAAAATAGCTTATGAATTATATGTCTTAATTTTATTACTCCTCCTAATATCAGCAGTCCATCAACAGCACAGTTGAATAGATGAAGTGTTAATTAAAACAAAAAGGCTGAGAAGTAGCAGCAAGTAAAGTAGGAGAAAACCAAGAGAATGGGTGTCCTGAAATTCAAATTAAGAGAGCATGTCTGGGAGAAGATAGTGATCTTACGGATTGATGGAGGGGAAAGTCTAGTGAAATGGGGAATGGGAGATGAGCCATTAGAGTAATTATAAACAATTTATCCATGCCAGCATCATTTTGTTAATTACTCACTGTTCTTATAACAATTACTCCTAAGTAGAGTTAGATACTGTACACCTTACTAGGCGAATACTCAGTTGTGTGCTAGCATAGGGCAAAATAAAAAGTTTTGTGAAAGTGTAAACAATATATCTTTTGTAACCATAAATCTCATGTTCCCTTTATCCTCACTGTGCCCCTCAAAACCAAGAAAACCTGGGACTGAAGACCACAGAGGTCTTCAAGTAAGCTGAAATTAAGAGTTGTGTAGCACTGAAAGGGAGTCTTTTCATCAAAGTATAACTTGCAATATGAAACAGCAATTAGAGTCTGCCCACATTCACTGTCTATCATTAATGGGCTAATCATTTTTAATCAGGAAACACTAGAAGAAAGTCCCATGGAGCCTGGCAGTTGAGACCCTTTCAGGTGGTTAAGAAAATGCATTTTACCTTTGCTGAACGTTTGCATATTGTACCACCAGCCTCTGGAAGCACAAAACACCTAAATTTGACACCATTCAGGAATGTTTTAAGTGCAAAAACAAAGGCTGTAACCTTTGGTATAGTGAGTGGAACCAGGGTGCACTTGCACCTCCAGTTTTCTCAATTTTAGCCTCAAATGGGCTCTGTCCAAGCGTTCCTGAGAAGGTTCCTGTCAGGTCCCCATCTGAAGGCTCACATGCTTCACACAGGTGACTCTTAACACAGGACCCTTCCCTGAAGCTAACAAAACAGTCACCTCTTATGTGCTGCCTTGTACGACGTCCGTACAAGGATACTTGAGCCTGTACAAGGATGCAGAAGCTGCAGAGGCGCAGGGCCTCAGGGAGACCCGCCACACCGCCACTGCTCCCATCCAGGCCCGCCCCAAGGTTGCGAGACCTTCAGCGGACCCTGGAAGGCGGGGTGCGCAGGCGTGGTGGGACGCGCTGACTCCTGACAGGTCTTTCCCTAAAGGATTCCGTCTGGCGACTGGATATCGGTGCCTACTGCCTGCCCAAGTGGAAGCTTCTAGGCTATGACTTTAGCTCAGGTGCTGCGCAGAGCTCGGCTGTCGGTTGGCCCGCGAAACTTCCCTGGGCCTGGACAGAGAATGCTCGCTTTCTGCAGCGGATGCGGGATCGGTGAGGCTCCCGGAAACCAGCAGGTCACCGAGGCCCTAAGGAACAGTCCGAACGTTGGTATCCAGGCCTTGTGTGCGTGCAGACAATCTACTGCCACCTAGGTGGAAAAATCTCTCAAAAGGCACCAGCGGTACTGCGCCAAACTCTGTTCTGCTACCTTACCTTAAGAGGTGGGTACACACAAGCCAAGGTAACAGTCCTTCCCGGAGCCCACTGGTGGGACCAGTGGTCCAAAGTCTGGGACTCTGTAGTGAGACTATGAGCCAGTAGTGAGGGTCTGGGACCGGGCGGCCAAGAGGTGCAGGGACCCTGGGACAAGGGCACCTTCTGTAATGTTCGAGTTTGGATATGCCCGCTCTCGGCTTCAGCGAACTGCGGACACTGACAGCCCGCCGGGCCCTGCTGGGCTCGTTCCCCAAGCTCGCAGCTCCCTGCAGGACCTGAGCTGGCGCTCTGCGCAGCGGATGGCTGGTGTGCGCGTGTGCTGCTAGGAGCCAGACCCAGCCCCCCGTCTCTCGCCCCTTGGGTCCTTGTTTATGAAACCACTATTCCCAGAGAGTTAGTGCCACCAAGATATCCCCCAGACCCCGTGGCCAGCTTTTCCATTTTTCCCTCCTGGGGCCAATACTTTTCTACAGTGTCTACAGCCAAAATATCTCACTATCAAGAGGACCTTCACTGACTGGTCTTTTAAGACTCTTCTTCATTTGCAAAAATCCCTGGCCCTTTATCCACCTCTCTTTTCTGGTAGGCTATTTCTTAGGCTTAAGGTAGGACATGCTTCCACCTATAAAAGTGGATCATTCCTTTGGCCCTTAAGACTATACACATTAACCTGACTCCCATCTTTTTTAGACCTTTAGCCGTTCAGCTCTGATTGTCCTTTCCTCATGGTCCTTGATTACCAACTCATTTTAGGACCAGAGGAACTAATCCACCTTGTCCTTTACAAGCTAGAGGTTTGTTGACATTCTTTCCTCAGGTTGCTTTGTTAAAACATGTTTTAAAATCAGGTATAAATTTTCCTTTGGTGTTTTAGGTTTTGCAATTTTATCAAACAATATTTTTCTCTCTCAGCTGCCCCTGGCATCATGCACTTCTCAACCAAAACAATTCCTATCTAATCCTTATAGCAAAAGAATAGGTTTGGCATTAGCTACAAGTGAAGACTACCTCAAAGCCTGTCTTTTTTTTTTTTTTTTCACCTCACATAGATACTTTTATTTTGGTGGTAAGAATATTTAAGATCTACTATCTTAGCAAATTTCAAATATGCAGTGTAGTACTGTTAACATCCCCAGAACTTATTCATCTTAAAACTGAAAATTGTACCCTTTGACAACCTTCATCCCTGCCCTCAGCAATCTCTAATCTGCTGTTTCAATGATTTCTGTCTTTTTAGATTCCATGTGTCAGCAAGGTCATACACTATTTGTCTTTCTCTGACTTCTTTCAAATAGCATAATGTCCTCAAGTTTCATCCATGATGTTGCAAATGGCAGGATTTTCTTCTTTTGGTGGCTGTATAATATTCCATTTTGTGTTTTATATGTGCCATATCTTCTTTATCCATTCATCTGTTGATGGACACAAGTTGTTTTCATGTCTTAGCTATTGTAAATAATGCTGCAATAAGCATGGGATTGAAAATACCTCTTCAAAGTAGTGATTTCATTTCCTTCAGATATGTGTTCTGGAGTCAAATTGCTGAGTCACATGGCAGTTCTACTTTTAGTTTTTCGAGGAACCTCCATATTGCTTTCCATAATGACTGTACCAATTTCCATTCCCACCAACAATGTATAAAGATTCCCTTTTCTCCACATCTTCACCAACACTTGTTATCTCTTGTCTTTCTGATGATAGGCATTCTGACAAGTATGAGGTGATATTTCATTGTGGTTTTGATTTGCATTTCCCTGATAATTAGTGATGTTGAGCAACTTTTCATGTAACTGTTGGCCATCTGAATTTCATCTTTGGAAAAATGTCTATTCAGGTCCTTTGCCCATTTTAAAATAAGATTATTTGGGGTTTTGTGATTGAGTTGTAGAAGTTCATTATATATTTTGGATACTTGCCCCTTATCAGATATGTGGTTCAGAAATATTTTCTCCCTTTCCATAGGTTGCCATTTCATTTTGTTGATTGTTTCTTTTACTATACAGAAGTTTTTAAATTTGTTGTAGTCCCACAGGTTTACTTTTGCTTTTGTTGCTTGTGTTTTTGGTGTTCTATCCAAAAGTCATTGACAAGACTAATGTCAAGAAGATTTCTTCTAGGATTTGTATGTCTTCAGGTCTTAAATTTAAGTCTTTAATCCATTTTGAATTCATTTCTGTGAGCATTATAAGATGGGGTCCTGTTTCATTCTTTTGAAGGTGAATATCAGCTTTTCCAGCACCATTTATTGAAGAAAATACCTTGTTCCCATTGAGTATTTTTGGCTTCCTAGCCAAACATTAGTTGATCATATATGCATGGGTTTATGTCTGGACTCTCAATTCTGTTGCATTAGTCTTTGTGTCTGTTTTTAATGCCAGTACCACATTGTTTTGATTACCATAGCTTTGTAATACAGTTTGAAATCAGGAAGTATGGTGCCTCCAGCTTTGTTCTTTTTCAGGATTGTTCTTTAGGGTCTTTTGTGGTTCCATTTGAAATTTAGGATTGATTTTCTATTTATGTAAAACGAAATGCCATTGGAATCTTGATAGGGATTGCACTGAACCTATAGATGACTTTGGGAAGTATGAACATTTTAACAATATTAATTCGTCCAATTCATGAACATGGGATATTGTTCTATTTATCTGCATCTTCAATTTCTTTTATCAATGTGTTATAGTTTCCAGTGTACAGATCTTTCACCTCCTTGGTTAAATTTATTCCTACATTTTTTTATTGTTTTTAATGCTATTGTAACTGGAATTATTTTTTTTCTTCTGCAACTAATCATTGTCAGTGTATAGAAACACAAGCTGAAAATTTCTAAATTCTAATGGCATTCACTCTTTAGTGGGTCATCATTGCCTATTCTTGAAACAGCATGCACAAAGAATCATTCTATTCAACTCCACATCACGGGAAGTTGTATCAACCCTGTAGCTAAAAGGATATGGGGTGGAATCATTTGGTAATGGCAGTTTTGAAGATTAAGTCTGAACAATGTAAGATGATTCTGACATCTTCTTGAAATCTTTAAACATGGAGGGAGACTTAGAATTATGCAATGGAGTTCCAGGGCATACAGCTTCATCCACACAGGGGGGTATCTGGGCCAGTGAGCTTCCTTCCCAGGGGGGTAGTTGACAAAATTCCTCCAGCAGTAATCATACTCTGAGGGTCTCATGATCTGGATAGTCACACCACTGTTAATGAGGTCCCTGAGTCCTTGCCGGTTCTGTTGATCCATGTGCTGAAAAAGCCGAGCTACATAGATAACCAAAGTCACACTAGGGTGTTGACTCAAAAATTCTCGGATGGCCTTGGCACATTCCCAACAGGGACTCCAGGACAAGAACCAGATGATGGAGCAGCTGATGGGTGGGCAAAAATGTCTTTCTGAGGTAAATTTTTCTATAAAATTGAGTTCAACATGCGTGGTGGTGTTTTTGCTGGAGTTTCGCCAGATCCTACCGCTCCTGCCCCACTTGATTTCATAGAGCAGACAGGTCTCTTTACGGAGTTCTCTGGGGTCAAAGAAATCTTCAAATTCCCAGGATTGAATTCTTCTCCTCAAGGTGGCATCTCCAGCTGAAGGACCTTTGTCAGAAGCCATGGCGCTCTGTCACTGGACTTTTTCCCCCCGAAGCTACGTTTTGTGCTAACCACTCCTGCCAGCAACATGCCTGAATGTTGCTTCTTCAGGCATGACCATGTCATTTGCTTGGCAAAGGATGACTCATTCCTGAGTCTCAGGCAGTCACGGGATATCTGCCTGTCTTTTTTTAATGTTCCTGCTTGGACTTCAGCTGCTGCTGCGAGGAAGCTCAAAAAAGCCCATATGGAGGAGAACTGAGGCCTCTGGCCAACAGCCTTACCTAACCTTCCTACTGGTATCTACCAACAACTGCCAGTCTTGGGAGGGAAGGCATTTGGACCTTCTACACCCCAGAGAATGGAGTCCTTTTCCAGAGGTAGTCCATGAGTGAGGTTTGGGGAAAACAGGTATTAACTGGTATGCTGCAATGGCGTGGGAATGAATGGCGAGCAAGATCTGGCAGAAAGGGAAAAATGCACTGTGAGGTGGGCACCCCAGACAGCAATAGAAATGTGTATTCCAAGAGTGGGGTGCTTGTGGGGAGCACCTATTATGGCAAAGTAACTATAAGCACAACTACTGAGCTGGGAAGTGCCAGGAAAGAATAAAGAGCAGGTGGCTAGGTCCAAATACTAAACAGATATTATGTGGCAGAAATATGAATACCCATCACCTGTTATAAGTGACTGGCTTCGAAAGGCTTTTTTTTTGCCTTATCTAGATACTGAAGAGCCATCATACAAGAGAGCAAATAAAAGAATGATTAACAACACTATTACTAAATTATACTTAAATTTAAAAACAAAGTTTCTTTCATTCTTACTTTAAAAAGTACACATTTCAGAAGTTTACATCATTCACCAGACTCATTAACATATGGGTTAATTTTTGTGAATATAAAAGGTTTGATAAACAATCCTGAATTTCCTCAGTAAGAATCACTGGGTTCTTTAAAATATACAGCTTGATATATCACCACTTAAAATTCACAAAGAACACATGGAAGTTTACATTACAGTCAAAGCAACAGCAGTTTTTAAGGGCTAATTTGGATCACACTCAAATAGAGCTCTGCAAATGTCTTATTGCACTTTTCTCCACCTGAGAAGGAAACTAATTATATGAACATGAAGCAAACCAAAAATCTTGAGCTTCACTGAGCTTTAATCAGCCGAAATAAATGCATTCATTTAAGATATTATCACAACCTCATTAATAAGCTTTGCTTTATATAAATTACTCTTCTGAAGGAACAAAATAGCAGTAGACTTATAGACACTGACAAGTGACTAGTAGTTACCAAGGCAGGGGGGTGGTTGGGGCAGGTATGGGGGGGGAGGGGGAGGGAGATAAAGGGCACAATAACTTGCAATCACAGTATAAGTTGGTCAAGGGGATGGTAGTGCAGCATGGAGAATACAGTCAATGATTCTGTAACATCTTCCTATGTTGACATATAGTAACTGCACAAAAGGAGGTGAGGATATAATAATATGGGTAATGGGTAACTGCTGAAACCACTGTGTTGTATATTTGAAACCAACGTAAGATTTTTATCAATGATACTTTAAAAAAATACTCTTCCAAATATCTACAGTGTAGCAGTTTTCTGAGCATTTATTCCTGGAAACTCACAGGGATGAACATGGATATTTTGCATGCTATAGGATCACTGAGAACCATTTTGACAAAATATCATAAAAATAAGTGAGGTAATCATTTCAAAATATGTACTTATATCATTGTGTTGTACACCTTGAACTAATACAATGTTCTATGTCAATTATATCTCAATAGAACTTGGAAAAAAAAATAAGTGAGGGCTTTGGGGTATAGTTGGAAAACACAAAGATCCTAAAACTAAAAGTCATAGTATTTTCCCAGTTAGGTGTTCAATCTGTCTTGGTCTAACTGGGAAGAAAATATTCTAATATTAACCTCAGTGAATCATATTACAAGAAAATGGGAGCTAATGATAAATGGGGCTGGAAAGAGTTACCTCAAAAGCAGAGATTTTAACAAACCAGAGTTCTATTTTGCTAGAAATATCCCAAACTATCATTATGTGTTGAATTTCTACAGTAATTCTCAAAGGCATTTAGAAGGTAAATGCACTGGTTCTTTAATGTAATTGCAGGTTTAATATTGTGGAGTTAAGGAAGAAAACCTCCTCACATCAAAAGCAGATTTTCCCCAAATCTACCTTAGTTCCTGAACTGCCCCAACATCCCAATTAAAGGCAGGGAGAAAATTCACTCTACTCTTTATCATCTATGAAAAACAAAAGGAAAATCAAAACTATGATACAAAGAAAAATAGTGCTGTTTTACATTATGCACCCTACCATTCTTCCAGGAATCATTTCACTTCTATCTTTCTTTCTTTGAACACCAGCAGCCTGATTCTAGAGGCTTCACTTCATTTTGTTTTTATTAAAGTGTCATTGATACACAATTTTATGTTGGTTTCAAATACACAACACCCATTTACCCATATTATCAAGTCCTCACTCCCTCCAGTGTGTTCACTGCATTTGCACTTTTTTTTTCATTTCTATACTTGATTTTAATGAATAGTATAGTTAAAAGATAATTCAGAAAAGGCTCCATGAGTCTTTTCAGTGCTGAGACTAAAAGACGTGAATAACTAAGAAACTGTATTAGCTACATTAGCTATCTATTGTTATGTAATGAATTAAAAAATTTTTTATCAAGGTATTGATATACACTCTTATGAAGGTTTCACATGAAAAAACAATGTGGTTACTACATTTACCCATATTATCAAGTCCCCACCCATACCGCAATGCAGTCACTGTCCATCAGTGTAGTAAGATGCCACAGATTCACTGTTTGCCTTCTCTGTGCTACACTGTTTTCCCCGTGATCCCTCACACCATGTGTACTAAACATAATACCCCTCAGTCCCCTTCTCCCTCCCTCCCCCCCTCCCCCCCACACCCCTCCCCTTTGGTAACCACTAGTCCCTTCTTGGAGTCTATGAGTCTGCTGCTATTTTGTTCCTTCAGTTTTGCTTTGTTGTTATACTCCACAAATGAGGGAAATCATTTGGCACTTGTCTTTCTCCACTTGGCTTATTTCACTCACCGTAATATCCTCCAGCTCCATCCATGTTGTTGCAAATGCTAGGATTTGTTTCTTTCTTATGGCTGAATAACATTCCATTGTGTATATGTACCACATCTTCTTTATCCATTCATCTACTGAGGGACACTTAGGTTGCTTCCATATCTTGGCTATTGTAAATAGTTGCACTTCTTTCTTGATGACAATAAAATATGCAGTCTGACATAGTGAGTCACCCTAAATCTGTCATGTTAATATCCATTCAGAATTCATCCGGAGACCACAAGAAATACAGAGCTACATGCTCAGAAACACAAAAAGGAAAAATATACAGGTTCATTTCTTCTCCAGAAAATCAAAAGAGATTAAAATATGTCACCTGAAGGCAGAATATGAGAATTTATTACTCTTATGTAAAATATACCCAAGTATTTGCATGCTAAGAAGACACCTTCCAGAGTTGGCTAACAGCTGTCATTAATAAGCATCTACTAGATACAGAGTACTTTCCATGTCACTTGGGGTTAACATTCACAATTCTAAGCTAGGGAGGAGCAGAGACTCTGGTCATAGGCATAGTTTAGTGTAATTGTTACAAGTCTTTTAGATAAAAATAATAGAAAACCCAATACAAACTGGCTTAGGAAAAAAATTCATTGGCTTACATAAATGAAAAATTGTTTTTAATAAGGAATAGTTTTTAAAAATAAATGATTATTACTGTTACTGAATGTGTTCTCCAGAGCCCATTTTTTACAAGTAGTGTCTCTGAAGTCATTTCAAAAGTCATTCATCTACATAATAGGTTTCAAAAAGATCACAGCTAGCCTGCAACTGTAGTTCATTATCAGACCTAAAGGAATTATTTTATCTGGCACTATCTGCCGCGCTGCCTTAGGCCAGTGTCCCGTGGGCTACAGGAGGTCAGGCCTAACGGGAGGCACCTCCCACATCCCCCTCACTTCCATTCCTCCCTTCTCAAGGGTCTTTGCTCACCTTGCGACAGTCAGGACTTATTAGGCCTTACTGGGCTTTAGTCACAAGAAGGTGGGTCTTGCATAAGTCAAGTGCAGGAGATGGAGGAGGAAGAAGAAACGTCTAGGCCATGGAGGTTCACGTGGCGGCGAGTCCCGTTCTCACCTCTGCGGGTGACTGTTACATGCCGAGCTTATGTACTCTTCTTGGGCCTGTGACGCACACAGACCAATGGGTCCTAGAACGGTGTTTCTGTAACTGACATCTTCATTGCCTGTACGATGGCCCGCTCACCTTTTTTTTTTAAATAGATTTTATTTGAAAGAGATTTTAGGTTTACAGAAAAATTGTGTAGGAAGTAAGAGTTCCCATATATCTCCACCCCTTTCCCCCACTTTCTTCCATTAACAGGTGTGAAGCAGCATCTCATTGTTTTAATTTGTAAATCCCTAATGCCATATGATGTTGAGTATCCTTTCATGTGCTTATTTGCTATCTGTATAGGTATATGCTTGGATCTTTTGCTCATTTCTTTTTTTTTTTTTGGTATCATTAATATACACTTACATGAACATTGTGGTTACTTGATTCCTCCCATTATCAAGTCCCCACCACATACCCCATTACAGTCACTGTCCATCAGTGTAGTAAGATACTATAGAATCATTACTTGTCTTCTCTGCGTTATACTGCCTTCCCCGTGCCTCCCCAACTACATTGTGTGTGCTAATCATAATGCCCCTTTATACCCCTTATCCCTCCCTTCCCACCCATCCTCCCCAGTCCCTTTCCCTTTGGTAACTGTTAGTCCATTCTTGGGTTCTGTGAGTCTCTGCTGTTTTGTTCCTTCAGTTTTTTCTGTTCTTAATACTCCACAGATGAGTGAAATCATTTGATACTTGTCTTTCTCTCCCTGGCTTATTTCACTGAGCATAATATCCTCTAGCTCCATCCATGTTGTTGCAAATGGTAGGATTTGTTTTCTTCTTATGGCTAAATAACATTCCATTGTGTATATGTACCACTTCTTCTTTATCCATTCGTCTACTGATGGACACTTATGTTGTTTCCATTTCTTGGCTATTGTAAATAGTGCTGCGATAAACATATGGGTTCATATGTCTTTTTCAAACTGGCTGCTGCATTCTTAGGGTAAATACCTAAGAGTGGAATTCTTGGGTCAAATGGTATTTCCATTTTGAGTTTTTTGAGGAACGGCCATACTGCTTTCCACAATGGTTGAACTAATTTACATTCCCACCAGCAGTGCAGGAGGGTTCCCCTTTCTCCACATCCTCACCAACATTTGTTGTTCCTTGTCTTTTGGATGTTGGCCATCCTAAGTGGTGTGAGGTGATATCTCATTGTGCTTTTAATTTGCATTGCTCTGATGATTAGCGATGTGGAGCATCTTTTCATGTGCCTGTTGGCCATCTGAATTTCTTCTTTGAAGAAGTGTCTGTTCAGATCCTCTGCCCATTTTTTAATTGGCTTATTTGCTTTTTGTTGGTTGAGGTGTGTGAGCTCTTCATATAATTTGGATGTCAACCCCTTATCGGATATGTCATTTATGAATATATTATCCCATAGTGTAGGATGTCTCTTTGTTCTACTGATGGTGTCCGTTGCTGTAACAGAAGTTTTATTTTGGTATACTCCCACTTGTTCATTTTTGCTTTTGTTTCCATTGCCTGGGGAGATATGTTCATGAAGTTGCTCATATTTATGTCCAAGAGATTTTTGCCTATGTTTTTTTCTAAGAGTTTTATGGTTTCATGACTTACATTCAGATATTTGATCCATTTTGAGTTTACTTTTGTGTATGCAGTAAGACAATGATCCAGTTTCATTCTCTTACATGTTGCTGTCCAGTTTTGCCAACACCACCTGTTGAAGAGGCTGTCATTTCCCCATTGTATATCCATGGCTCCTTTATCATGTATTAATTGACTATATATGCTTGTGTTTATATCTGGGCTCTCTATTCTGTTCCACTTGTCTATGGGTCTGTTCTTCTGCCAGTACCAAATTGTCTTGATTACTGTGGCTTTGTAGTAGAGCTTGAAGTCAGGGAGCCTAATCCCCCCAGCTTTATTCTTCCTTCTCAGGATTGTTTTGGCTATTCGGGGTCTTTTGTGGTTCCATATGAATTTTAGAACTATTTGCCCTAGTTCATTGAAGAATGCTGTTGGTATTTTGATAGGGATTGCATTGAATCTGTAGATTACTTTAGGCAGGATGGCCAGTTTGTCAATATTAATTCTTCCTATCCATGAGCACAGGATGTGTTTCCATGTATTTGTATCTTCTTTAATTTCTCTCATGCATATCTTGTAGTTTTCAGGGTATAGGTCTTTCACTTCCTTGGTTAGGTTTATTCCCAGGTATTTTATTCTTTTTGAAATGATTGTGAATGGAATTGTTTTTCTGATTTCTTTTTCTGCTAGTTCACCGTTAGTGTATAGGAATGCAGCAGATTTCTGTGTATCAATTTTGTATCCTGCAACTTTGCTGAATTCAGATATTAGATATAGTAGTTTCGGAGTGGATTCTTTAGTTTTTTATGTACACTATCATGTCATCTGCAAACAGGGACAGTTTGACTTCCTCCTTACCAGTCAGGATGCCTTTTATTTCTTTGTGTTGTCTGATTGCCGTGCATAGGACCTCCAGAACTATGTTGAATAAAAGTGGGGAGAGGATGCATCCTTGTCTTGTTCCTGATCTTAAAGGAAAAGTGTTCAGCTTCTCGCTGTTAAGTATAATGTTGGCTGTGTGTTTGTCATATATGGCCTTTATTATGTTGAGGTACTTGCCCTGTTTACCCATTTTGTTGAGAGTTTTTATCATGAATGGATGTCGAATTTTGTCGAATGCTTTTTCAGCATCTATTGAGATGGTCATGTGGTTTTTGTCCTTCTTTTTGTTGATGTAGTGGATGATGTTGATGGATTTTTGAATGTGGTACCATCCTTTGCATCCCTGGGATGAATCCCACTTGATCATGATAGATGATCTTTTTAATGTATTTTTCAATTTGGTTTGCTAATATTTTGTTGAGTATTTTTGCATCTATGCTCGTCAGGGATATTGGTCTGTAATTTTCTGTTTTTGTGGTGTCTTTGCCTGGTTTTCTTATTAGACTGATGTTGGTCTTGTAGAATGAGTTTGGGACTAATCATTCCTCTTGTACTTCTTGGAAAACTTTAAGGAGGATGGGTATTGGGTCTTCACTAAATGTTTGATAAAATTCAGCAGTGAAACCATCTGGTCCAAGAGTTTTAGTCTTAGGTAGTTTTTTGATTACCAATTCAATTTCTTTGCTGGTAATTAGTCTATTCAGATTTTCTGTTTCTTCCTGGGTCAGCCTGGGGAAGTTTTCAGCAATTACCTCCTCAAAGACATTTTCTATCCCTTTTTCTGTATTTTTCTAGAAAGTTGTCCTTTTCTTCTAGGTTATCCAGTTTGTTAGCATATAATTTTTCATAGTATTCTCTCATAATTCTTTGTATTTCTGTTGTGTCCATAGTGACTTTTCCTTTCTCATTTCTGATTCTGTTTATGTGTGTAGACTCTCTTATTTTTTTGATAAGTCTGCCTAAGGGTTTATCTATTTTGTTTATTTTCTCGAAGAACTAGCTTCTGCTTTCATTGATTCTTTCTATTGTTTTATCCTTCTCAATTTTATTTATTTATGCTTTAATCTTTATTATGTCCCTCCTTCTACTGACTTTGGGCCTCATTTGTTCTTCCTTTTTTAGGTTTATTAATTGTGAGTTTAGACTGTTCATTTGGGATTGTTCTTCTTTCTGAGGTAGGCCTGTATTGCAATATATTTCCCTCTTAGCACGGCCTTTGCTGCATCCCACAGATTTTGTGGTATTGAATTATTGCTGTCATTTGTCTCCATATATTGCTTTATCTCTGTTTTTATTTGGTCATTGATCCATTGATTATTTAGGAGCATGTTATTAAACCTCCATGTGTTTGTCGGTTTTTTCATTTTCTTTGTGCAATTTATTTCTAGTTTCATACCTTTGTGATCTGAGAAGCTGGATGGTACAATTTCAATCTTTTTGAATTTACTAAGATTCTTTTTGTGGCTTAATATATTATCTATTCTTGAAAATGTTCCATGTGCACTTGAGAAGAATGTGTGTCTGGTTGCTTTTGGATGGAGTGTTCTGTAGATGTCCATTAGGTCCATCTGTTCCAATATGTTGTTTGGTGCCTCTGTCTCTTTATTTTCTGTCTGGTTGATCTGTCCTTTGGAGTGAGTGGTGTGTTGAAGTCTTCTAAAATAAATGCAATGCATTGTATTTCCCCCTTTAATTCTGTTAGTATTTGTTTCACATATGTAGGTGATCTTGTGTTGGGTGCATAGATATTTATAATAGTTATATCCTCTTGTTGGACTGACCCTTTTATCATTATGTAATATCCTTCTTTGTCTCTTGTGACTTTCTTTGTTTTGAAGTCTATTTTGTCTGATACAAGTACTGCAACTCCTGCTTTTTTCTCCCATTAGTTGCATGAAATATCTTTTTCCATCCCTTTTCTTTCAGTCAGTGTATGTCTTTGGGTTTGAAGTGAGTCTCTTGTAGTCAGCATATAGATGGGTCTTGTTTTTTTATCCATTCAATAACTCTCTCTTTTGATTGATGCATTCAGACCGTTTACATTTAGGGTGATTATCTATAGGTATGTACTTATTGCCTTTGCAGTCTTTAGATTCGTGGTTACCAAAGATTCAAGGGTAATTCCCTTACTATTTAACTGTCTAATTTAACTCACTTCGTATGCTATTACAAACACAACCTAAAGCTTCTTTTTTTTCCCCTCCCTTTTCTTCCTCCTCCATTGTTTGTATGTTATGAATCATATTCTGTATTCTTTGTTTAGCCCTTGGGTATCTATTTAGTCTTAGGAACACTTCTATCTATAGGAGTCCCTCCAAAATGCACTGTAGAAGTGGTTTGTGGGAGGTAAATGCTCTCAGCTTTTGCTTATCTGAATATTGTTTAATCCCTCCTTCATATTTAAATGATAACCTTGCCAGATGGAGTATTGTTGGTTTGAGGCCCTTCTGTTTCATTGCTTTAAATACATCATGCCACTCCCTTCTGGCCTGTAAGGTTTCTGCTGAGAAGTCTGATGATAGCCTGATGGGCTTTCCTTTGTATGTGATCTTATTTCTCTCTCTGGCTGCTTTTAATAGTCTGTCCTTATTCTTGATCTTTTCCATTTTAATTATTATATGTCTTGGTGTTGTCTTCTTTGGGTCCCTTGTGTTGGGGGATGTGTGCACCTCCATGGCCTGAGAGACTATCTCCTTCCCCAGATTGGGGAAGTTTTCAGCAATTACCTCCTCAAAGACATTTTCTATCCCTTTTTCTGTCGTTTCTTCTTCTGGTACCTCTATAATGCGAATATTGTTCTCTATTTTGGTTGGTCACACAGTTCTCTCAGTATTCTTCCATTCCTATATATCCTTTTTTCTCTCTGTGCCTCAGCTTCTTTGTATTCCTCTTCTCATTTTCTATTCCATTTACTGTGTCCTCCCCCATATCTAATTGCATTTAAACCCTTCATTGTATTCCTTAATGATTGGATCTCCGACCGAAATTTGTTCCTGAGTTCTTGAATATTTTTCTGTATCTCCATGAGCATGTTTATGATTTTTATTTTGAAATCTCTTTCAGTAAGATTGATGAGACTGGTTTCATTTGACTCTTTCCGGTGTATGTGGATTTTGCTTTGAACCAGTTTCCTCTGATGTTTCATATTTATGTTTGGTGCCCTCTAGTGCCCAGAATCTACTCTCTGGAGCTGCTTAGCCTCTGGAGCAATATTGGGGGTTGCAGGGGAGTGGTGTCAGTGCCTGGTGGGAGGAAAGAGCTGTTTCCTGTTTTCTGGCTGCTATGTCTGTCTCCATTTCCAGAACCAGTGGGCCGAACACACAGGCATAAGCCTCTATGCCTTCTGATTGTATTTGCTGTAAGCAGCACTTCCCTCTGGCTGTCCTGACATCAGGGCAGCGGTTATCGGTTTTTGAGTCAGTGGCGGGCTAGCCATGAGAAAGGCGCTGCAGGCTGTGTATCATGGTGCCGGGCGTTGGAGCTTTGTATCCAGCCAGGGGAATGGAGCGCCTGAAGCTCCTGGAAGTACCCAACCTGCTGGGCAGAGTGTGCCTGGACAATTTTGTCTAACTGTCCCTTCTCCTGAGCAGTCAGCTCTTTGCAAATCCTTGCCCCTTTATCAGCCCTCTTGCTGTTAGGAAGTGTCTCAGACTGCCTACCTTTCTTTTGTCCCAGATCAGCCGGATATGGATCCCTGTTTTCCAGAAGTGGCGGGAATCAGTCTTTCCAGGTATTCTGCCTGTCTTAGCTTTCCAACCCCACTGGTCACCACAGCACCATGTAATGTAGGTTTGTGCTCCCACAGCAGATCTCCAGGGCTATGTGTTCAGCTGTCACAGGGCTCCACTCCCTCCCTGCTCTGTCTCTCTTCCTTCTGCCAGTGAGCTGGCATACGGGAAGAGGTTTGGGTCCTGCCACATTATGGCTTTGGTATGTTACCCTGTTCGGTGAGGTTTGTTCTTTTCTCCAGGTGTATGCAGTCTGGCATAGCCTGCTTTCCTGTTGCTCTTTCAGGATTAGTTGTATTAATTATATTTTCATTTTATATGTGGTTTTAGGAGGAGATTTATGTCTCACCTCTCACACTGCTATCTTTAATCCTTATCCTTAAGCATTAGTTCTTAGCATTAGTTTAAGAAGTTCATGGCTAAAAAAGGGAAATTTAATTTACATCAATGGTTTTCAAATCTGGCTATGAGATTTGAATATATTCTCTGAGGCTTATTAAAAACACATATCCTGGGATTCGCCCTGGTATCTATGCAGTGGTGATGCCAGCCAGGTGATGCACAGACCGGTAGTTCTCAGCACCAGCTCTGTATTCAAATATTAAAGTAACTGGGGAGCTATGAAAATTTCAGATGCCAAGGCCACACTCTGGACCAAACTGAACCAGAATCTCTGGGCAGGCAGGCACTGGTGTTTAAAAAGTTCCCCATGGGATTCTAATGTGTCATGAAAGGTTCTACACTTTGGTTTATATGATCATCACCTGAGGTGCTTGTTGAACATCCCAGTGCACGGGCCCCACTGATGCCATTCTGAACCAGGTTTCTTCAGGTGCAGGCCAAGAAATCTGCATTGTAGAAAACTCCACAAGTTCTTATGCATAACCAATTTTGAGAACCACAGTTCTGGACCAATAATTCTCAAACTTGGCTGCACATTGGAATCATCTGGGATAATTTTTAGAGTACCGATAGCCTGGTCTCATGACCAGATATTCTGATTGAATTGGGGTCTGGTGTAGTCTGATCATCAAGATTTTTTAAAGCTCTCTCGGTGATTCCAATATCCAGCACAGCTTAAGAACCAGTGGTCCCTGGCCCAATAGCATCAGCATTATCTTCTGGGAACTTAGAAATCCAAATTTATAGGCCTCACCATGGAACTGCTGAATCAGAAACTTTGGGATGGAGCCCAGGAATCCATATTTTAGCAGTGCTCTGGGTGGTTTTAACAAGTGCATTAAGGTTTGAGGACCAGGGGACTAGACCACTAATTAGCATGAATCATTTAGCACAAATTAATGGATCAGATTAGGTGGTTGACATTTTGATTCAAGGAGTGTGGCCCAATTTCAGTTAGGCAGTAGAAAAGGCTAGCAGGGTGCAGCCCTGAAAGAGGGGTGCCTAGTACAAGGCCTGTCCAGAAAGGCGAGCCTCTGGTTGTGTGTGGGAAATGAAGAGCTCTGAGATCTGGTTCTTCAAGTGAAAAGCCATGCTCTACCAAGAGAGGCCAACCCCGCAAAGGTACCCCAATGGCTTTCAATAGCTGTTCAGGCTTTGGTGAGAACTAAACCCTTGACATTACTTTGGGTAAGATCCAGCCTCTTGGGCCCTGCACTAATGGATTCTGGTTCTCTAGGTATGGAGTAGGCACTAGGAAACAGGATTTTAAATAAACCCCCACAGTGATGCTGATGTTAAGTGGTGTGTCAATCAAATTCTAGAAAACATTGGTTTTATGGGCTGTTGTCTTGAGGCTTTGAGATACCAACTTGTGGGACCTTCAGATTTTAGCCCTGGTTCACGTTCAAAAGATCTGGGCTGCTCTGCTGGCGTGTGGTAGCAAAGCCAGTCACTGCAAAATCACTGGCCAGCTCTTCCTCCCAGTGTCTGGTTCCAAAGCTTGTCTTTTGATGTAAGTGAAAAGCTTCTTTTGTTCAAGGCCTCGCCAGCCTCATCACTGCATTGAAGTCTGGCTTTGAAATGTCACTGTGGTGGCCCGACTCTTGCTTAGGAAACTTTATGTGTGAAAAATCCAGTTTGCTTCACCTGGTCCTAACTGCTCATGACTGAGGCAAATGAGCTGGCTGGAAGCAGCAGAGGCTCCTTCCCAGTAGAAATCCAAAACGCTACACGTGTTTGGCCTCTAGGTGGCGCCAGCCTTTTGGAAAACAAGGCTGTTTATGTAACAGGCAGTTTGAATGGCTGTGTAAATGTCATTCTTTAAAAATAAAGACGAAACTCTCAGTTAACTCAAACAGGAGCAAATTAAAAAGTAGAGTGAAACATCTGTTTCATGAATACAATTCATCTGCTGTATCTGGTACTTCAAAATGATACCTTTTCTCCAAATGATAACTGGCACCCTCCCACTGGCTTAGTTAGGCAGTGACAAAACAACAGAGGAATTCACTCACTTCAGTAAAGAAGAAAAATCCAGTCAATTAGGATGGCCGTCGTGTGAGACTGAATCCTTTCTATGCAAGCAAACATATAAGCCAAACTACTGAAACACGATTGAGACATTGAGTTTATCCCCTAAAATGTATTGGGAAAGTTTTGTATTGACAGTCTCACTTGTTTTTAGACCCAAAAGATGATTCATTTTCCTTGTAAACTCACCAGAATGATCCTTGAAATACCAGTTTTTAACTGTTTTAAGGATATGTCTACCACACATAACACCATCTCATCTGGAGGGCTTTGTGTCCTGTGTGCTAATGCACAATCTCAACTTAGCTTCAAAATGGAATTTCCTGGGATGCTTTTAAAAACCCCAAGGCTCAAGGCATCCCAAACCAATTAAGTAAGGATCTGGAGATGGGCTCACGCAGGAGTACTTTTTTAAGTTCCTTAGGTGATAGGATGTGAGGCCACCCTTTTGGTTCCATCACTTTCTGTTCGCTCCTCTGCCGTGGAGTTCAGACCCTATTCCCTGGGTGCCAAGGTAGAGGGACCAGTCTCCAATGCTCACACTGCTTTCTCCCAATTTCTCTTTCTCCTTGGATTCTCCCCCAGACTTCATGCTAACCACCAGTTCCTCGTGGGCTCATCTCCAGGATCTTAAGCCCATCAGCTCAGACGTGTCTGAGATCCACCTTGAACTCAAGCTTGGGGCTCCACCACACAGTAAATGACTGGTGGATTTGAAAAATAGCTCATGGATTATCCAGTGTGGTGGTTCCAAAATGCCATTTCAGAGAAAAATTCTCATCTTATATACTAACAACCCAGAAGCTTGTTAAAATAAATATTTCTGGGCTTAACCCAAAAAGTCGCATTTAGTAGGTTTGGAGAAAGACCAGGAAGGCTGTGTTTTAACAAGCTGAGCTTTTGGGGTAAAACTGATCTACTCCAGTGCCTCCAATATGTAGAGGTAACAGAATCTTAGAGAGGATGTGATTTGTTCATGGGCACTTGGCTAGTCAGGTGAAGAGACAGGATTAGAATCAGGTATCCTGACTCCTATGAAAAGAAGTCATGCTATGGATGACTATAATTTTGTATTTCAAAAAAAATTCTTTAATCCAATGACTTTTCTTTATAACCTTACCAGTCAGACTATTAGGGAAAAAGCAAAACATTCTGGAAAGTCAGATCTGGATTCTAGTCCCTGCTTAGTCACACATTGGCTGAGTGGTTTGGGGCCAATATTTTCTGAGCCCCAGTTTCTTCATCATTCAAATGGGGTACTGCTTATCTCATAGGGTTTTGTTAAGATTAAATTATTCAACATATATAAAGGGCTGGGTATAGAATCTGGCACTGTATTCTTAAAAAACTCAAAATGGTTGTACTATTTCTTTTTTTTTTTTGTATTCGTATTGTTGGTTAAAAGTTTTTTTTTGATATAATTTATTTTATTATCATTAATTTACAATTACATGTGCAATATTACGATTATTAAACTACCCCTTCATCAGGTCCCCCCCACCAACCCCATTAGAGTCACTGTCATTCAGCGTAGTGAGATGCTATAGAATCACTACTTGTCTTCTCTGAGTTGTACTGCCCTCCCCGTGCCCCCCCAACATTACATCTGCTAATCGTAATGCCCCTTTGTCCCTCTTATCCCTCCCTTCCCGCCCATTTTCCCCAGTCCCTTTCCCTTTGGTAACTATTAGTCGGTTCTTGGGTTCTGTGAGTCTGCTGCTGTTTTGTTCCTTCAGATTTTTTCTTCGTTCTTATACTCCACATATGAGTGAAATCATTTGATACTTGTCTTTTTCGGCTTGGCTTATTTCACTGAGCATAATACCCTCTAGCTCCATCCATGTTGTTGCAAATGGTAGGATTTGTTTTCTTCTTATGGCTGAATAATATTCCATTGTGTATATGTACCACTTCTTCTTTATCCATTCATCTACTGATGGACACTTAGGTTGCTTCCATTTCTTGGCTATTGTAAATAGTGCTGCAATAAACATAGGGGTGCATCTATCCTTTTCAAATTGGGCTGCTGCATTCTTAGGGTAAATTCCTAGGAGTGGAATTCCTGGGTCAAATGGTATTTCTATTTTGAGTTTTTTGAGGAACCTCCATACTGCTTTCCACAATGGTTGAACTAATTTGCAGTCCCACCAGCAGTGTAGGAGGGTTCCCTTTTCTCCACATCCTCGCCAACATTTGTTGTTGTTTGTGTTTTGGATGTTGGCCATCCTCACTGGTGTGAGGTGATATCTCATTGTGGTTTTAATCTGCATTTCTCTGATGATTAGCGATGTGGAGCATCTTTTCATGTGCCTGTTGGCCATCTGAATTTCTTCTTTGGAGAAGTGTCTATTCATGTCCTCTGCCCATTTCTTAATTGGATTATTTGCTTTCTGTTTGTTAAGGTGCATGAGTTCTTTATATATTTTGGATGTCAACCCTTTATCAGATACGTTTTTTATGAATATATTCTCCCATACTGTAGGATGTCTTTTTGTTCTACTGATGGTGTCCTTTGCTGTACAGAAGCTTTTCAGCTTGATATAGTCCCACTTGTTCATTTTTGCTTTTGTTTCCCTTGCCCGGGGAGATATGTTCATGAAGAAGTTGCTCATGTTTATGTCCAAGAGATTTTTGCCTATGTTTTTTTCTAAGAGTTTTATGGTTTCATGACTTACATTCAGGTCTTTGATCCACCTTGAGTTTACCTTTGTGTATGGGGCTAGACAGTAGTCCAGTTTCATTCTCTTACATGTAGCTGTCCAGTTTTTCCAACACCAGCTGCTGAAGAGGCTGTCATCTCCCCATTGTATATCCAAGGCACTTTTATCAAATATTAATTGACTGTATATGTTGGGGTTAATGTTTGGATTTTCTATTCTGTTCCACTGGTCTGTGGGTCTGTTTTTGTGCCAATACCAAATTGTCTTGATTACTGTGGCTTTGTAGTAGAGCTTGAAGTCAGGGAGTGTAATTCCCCTGTTTTATTCCTCCTTCTCAGGATTGCTTTGGCTATTCGGGGTCTTTTGTGGTTCCATATGAATTTTAGAATCATTTGTTCCAGTTCATTGAAGAAAGCTGTTGGTAGTTTGATAGGGATTGCATTGAATCTGTAGATTGCTTTAGGTAGTATAGCCATTTTGACAATATTTATTCTTCCTAGCCAAGAGCATGGGATGCATTTCCATTTGTTAGTGTCCTCTTTAATTTCTCTTAGGAGTGTCTTGTAGTTTTCAGAGTACAGGTCTTTCACTTCCTTCGTTAGGTTTATTCCTAGGTATTTTATTCTTTTTGATGCAATTGTGAATGGAATTGTTTTTCTGATTTCTCTTTCTGTTAGTTCATCATTAGTGTATAGGAAAGCAACAGATTTCTGTGTGTTAATTTTGTATCCTGCAACTTTGCTGAATTCAGATATTAGTTCTAGTAGTTTTGGAATGGAATCTTTAGGGTTTTTTATGTACAGTATCATGTCATCTGCAAATAGTGACAATTTGACTTCTTCTTTACCAATCTGGATGCCTTGTATGTCTTTGTTTTGTCTGATTGCTGTGGCTAGGACCTCCAGTACTATGTTGAATAACAGTGGAGAGAGTGGGCATCCTTGTCTTGTTCCCGATCTTAGATGAAAAGCTTTCAGCGTCTCGCCGTTAAGTATGATGTTAGCTGTGGGTTTGTCATATATAGCCTTTATGATGTTGAGGTACTTGCCGTCTATACCCATTTTGTTGAGAGTTTTAATCAGGAATGGATGCTGAATTTTGTCAAATGCTTTTTCAGCATCTATGGAGATGATCATGTGGTTTTTGTTCTTCTTTTTGTTGATGTGGTGGATGATGTTGATGGATTTTCGAATGTTGTACCATCCTTGCATCCCTGGGATGAATCCCACTTGATCATGGTGTATGATCCTCTTGATGTATTTTTGAATTCGGTTTGCTAATATTTTGTTGAGTATTTTTGCATCTACGTTCATCAGGGATATTGGTCTGTAATTTTCTTTTTTGGTGAGGTCTTTGCCCGGTTTTGGTATTAGAGTGATGCTGGCTTCATAGAATGAGTTTGGAAGTATTCCCTCCTCTTCTATTTTTTGGAAAACTTTAAGGAGAATCGGTGTTATTTCTTCTCTATATGTCTGGTAGAATTCAGAGGTGAATCCATCAGGCCCAGGGGTTTTGTTCTTGGGTAGTTTTTTGATTACCAATTCGATTTCGTCACTGGTGATTGGTCTGTTTAGTTTTTCTGTTTCTTGCTTGGTCAGTCTTGGAAGGTTGTATTTTTCTAAGAAGTTGTCCATTTCTTCTATGTTTTCCAGCTTGTTAGCATATAGATTCTCATAATATTCTCTTATGATTCTTTGTATTTCTGTGGGGTCCGTCGTGATTTTTCCTTTCTCATTTCTGATTGTGTTTATGTGTGTAGATTCTCTTTTTCTCTTAATGAGTCTGGCTAGGGGTTTATCTATTTTGTTTATTTTTTCAAAGAACCAGCTCTTGGTTTTATTGATTTTTTCTATTGTTTTATTCTTCTCAATTTTATTTATTTCTTCTCTAATCTTTATTATGTCCCTCCTTCTGGTGACTTTGGGCCTCATTTGTTCTTCTTTTTCCAATTTCAGTAATTGTGTCTTTAGACTATTCATTTGGGAATGTTCTTCCTTCTTTAAATAGGCCTGGATTGCAATATACTTTCCTCTTAGAACTGCCTTTGCTGCGTCCCACAGAAGTTGTGGCTTTGTGTTGTTGTTGTCATTAGTCTCCATATATTCTTTGATTTCTGTTTTGATTTGGTCGTTAACCCATTGATTAATTAGGAGAGTGTTGTTAAGTCTCCATGTATTTGTGAGCCTTTTTGATTTCTTTCTAAAATTTATTTCTAGTTTTATACCTTGGTGATCTGAGAAGTTGGTTGGTAGGATTTCAATATTTTTGAAATTACTGAGGTTCTTTTTGTGGCCTAGTATGTGGTCTATTCTGGAAAATGTTCCATGTGCACTTGAGAAGAATGTGTATCCTGTTGCTTTTGGGTGTAGAGTTCTGTAGATGTCTGTTAGGTCCATCTGTTCTAGTGTGTTGTTCAGTGCCTCTGTGTCTTTACTTATTTTCTGTCTGGTTGATCTGTCCTCTGGAGTGAGTGGTGTGTTGAAGTCTCCTAAGATGAATGCATTGCTGTCTATTTCCTCCTTTAATTCTGTTAGTATTTGTCTCACATATGCTGGCGCTCCTGTGTTGGGTGCATATATATTTATAATGGTTATATCTTCTTGTTGGACTGACCCCTTTATCATTATGTAATGTCCTTCTTTATCTTTTGCTACTTTCTTCGTTTTGAAGTCTATTTTGTCTGATACAAGTACTGCAACACCTGCTTTTTTCTCTTTGTTGTTTGCATGAAATATCTTTTTCCATCCCTTCACTTTTAGTCTGTGTATATCTTTGGATTTGAGGTGAGTTTCTTGTAGGCAGCATATAGATGGGTCTTGCTTTTTTATCCATTCTGTTACTCTGTGTCTTTTGATTGGTGCATTCAGTCCATTTACATTTAGGGTGATTATTGATAGGTATGTACTTATTGCCATTGCTGGCTTTAGATTCGTGGTTACCAAAGGTTCAAGGGTTGCTTCTTTACTATCTAACAATCTAACTTAACTTTCTTGTTAAGTTATTGTAAACACAGTCTGATGTTTCTTTCTTTCTCTCCCTTCTTATTCCTCCTCCTCCATTCTTTCTGTAATAGCTGTTTTATTCTTTGCCTTTAGTTAGTATTTGGATGGTCTGCTTCCTTGCTATGATTTTATTTTCTGTGGTGACATCTTTTTAGCCTTAGGTGTGCTTCCATCTAGAGCAATCCATTTAAGATATCCTGTAGTGGTGGTTTATGAGAGGCAAACTCTCTCAACTTTCGTTTATCTGGAAATTGTTTAATCCCTCCATCATATTTAAATGATAATCGTGCTGGATACAATATTCTTGGTTCGAGGCCCTTCTGTTTCATAACGTTAAATATATCATGCCATTCTCTTCTGGCCTGTAAGGTTTCTGTTGAGAAGTCTGATGATAGTCTGATGGGTTTTCCTTTGTAGGTGATCTTTTTTCTCTCTCTAGCTGCCTTTAATACCCTGTCTTTATGTTTGATCTTTGCCATCTTAATTATTATGTGTCTTGGTGTTGTCTTCCTTGGGTCCCTTGTGTTGGGAGATCTATGAGCTTCGGTGGACTGCGAGACTACTTCCTTCCCCAGCGAGGGAAAGTTTTCAGCAATTATTTCTTCAAAGACACTTTCTATCCCTTTTTCTCTCTCTTCTTCCTCTGGTACTCCTATAATGCGAATATTGTTCCGTTTGGATTGGTCACACAGTTCTCTTAATATTCTTTCATTCCTAGAAATCCTTTTATCTCTCTCTGCCTCAGCTGCTCTGTACTCCTGTTCTCTGTTTTCTATTCCATTAACAGTCTCTGCATCTCATCCATTCTGCTGTTAAGCCCGTCGATCGCTTGTCTGATTTCTGTATTGTCTTTCCTCATTTCCCTCACTTCCTCCCTCAGCTCTTGCACATTTCTCTGTAGGTCCATCAGCATGGTTATGACTTTTATTCTGAATTCTTTTTCAGGAAGCCTGTGCATTTCCATCCCTTCAGACACCCTCTCTGGGGTTGTCTGGTTGATTTTGGTCTGAACCATATTCCTCTGTCTTTTCATGGCTGTAGAATTGGTCACTGATAGTTGCCACGTATGTCAGCTGGGCTCTTTAAGACCGCTTCTTGGGGTGCCGAGTCCTGTCGGGTGTAGCTGCACGCTGTGCGCTTTCCTGTGTATTCTCGTCTCTCTTTTAGGAATAGATGTATTTTCTGTGTTTTCGTAGATAAATATAGTGTTGGGAGGAGATTTCTGCCGCCCTGCTCACACCGCCATCTTCCCGGAAGTCGGTTGTACTATTTCTATTACTATGATTACTATTTATGTTAATCAGGACTTGACTGGCTTTGTGTTATGAGAGCCATTGAGAGCCAGAATGAGGACACAAGAGGGATCGACCATGTTCTTTTAGCTTGGTGATTTTGGAGGCCTTCATGCAACTCCGCACATCAGAAAAAAAAGACCTGCATGCACCTGAAGTTTATTATTGGATGTTTTTTTTCTTGTTATAAATGAACCACACATCATTGTAGAGAACACTAGAAATGTTTAGAATTACTGGAAAAGTTATTTTTAGTCTTTTAACTCAAAAGTATGATCATACTAGACATACAATTTTGTATTTTTATTTTCAAATTAACATAAGTACTTTTATCTTTCATTAAATTTTTTCAACTATATCACTTTCATAGGTGCATGATATGGCTGCATTTAGTTAACCATTTTCTGATTTTTAGCCATTGTTTGGATTTTTGTTATAATAATTAACACTTTGATGAATGTCTTTGTAGATGTCTTTTTTAAATTTTCTGATTATTTCTTAAGCATTGATTCCTACAAAGAAAATTTTGGGGTTAAAGGAAAAGTTCTTTTAAAGATTCTTGCTAAGTATTGCCAAACTACTTTTTGGAAAAGTACTAATCTGTGTGTTATAAGCCAGTGACACCTCCAACTTCCAGTAATTTTTTTCTAATTTCATTAATAAGAAATAATATTTCATTGTAGTGCATTTAAAAACATTTACTAAAAACAATTCCATTCACAATTGCATCAAAAAAGAATAAAATACCTAGCAATAAACTTAATGAAGGAAGTGAAAGACCCGTACTCTGAAAACTACAAGACACTCCTAAGAGAAATTAAAGAGGACACTAACAAATGGAAATGCATCCCATGCTCTTGGCTAGGAATAATAAATATTGTCAAAATGGCTATACTACCTAAAGCAATCTACAGATTCAACGCAATCCCTATCAAACTACCAACAGCTTTCTTCAATGAACTGGAACAAATACTTCTAAAATTCATATGGAACCACAAAAGACTCTGAATAGCCAAAGCAATCCTGAGAAGGAGGAATAAAACAGGGGGAATTATGCTCCCTGACTTCAAGCTCTACTACAAAGCCAAAGTAATCAAGACAATTTGGTATTGGCACAAAAACAGACCCACAGACCAGTGGAACAGAACAGAAAATCCAAACATTAACCCAAACATATACAGTCAATTAATATTTGATAAAGGAGCCTTGTATATACAATGGAGAGATGACAGCCTCTTCGGCAGCTGGTGTTGGAAAAACTGGACAGTTACATGTAAGAGAATGAAACTGGACTACTCTCTAGCCCCATACACAAAGGTAAACTCAAGGTGGATCAAAGACCTGAATGTGAGTCATGAAACCATAAAACTCTTAGAAAAAAACATAGGCAAAAATCTCTTGGACATAAACATGAGCGACTTCTTCAAGAACATATCTCCCCGGGCAAGGGAAACAAAAGCAAAAATGAACAAGTGGGACTATATCAAGCTGAAAAGCTTCTGTACAGCAAAGGACACCATCAGTAGAACAAAAAGACATCCTACAGTATGGGAGAATATATTCATAAAAAACGTATCTGATGAAGGGTTGACATCCAAAATATATAAAGAACTCATGCACCTTAACAAACAAAAAGCAAATAATCCAATTAAGAAATGGGCAGAGGACATGAATAGACACTTCTCCAAAGAAGAAATTCAGATGGCCAACAGGCACATGAAAAGATGCTCCACATCGCTAATCATCAGAGAAATGCAGGTTAAAACCACAATGAGATATCACCTCACACCAGTGAGGATGGCCAACATCCAAAACACAAACAACAACAAATGTTGGCGAGGATGTGGAGAAAAGGGAACCCTCCTACACTGCTGGTGGGACTGCAAATTAGTTCAACCATTGTGGAAAGCAGTATGGAGGTTCCTCAAAAAACTCAAAATAGAAATACCATTTGATCCAGGAATTCCACTCCTAGGAATTTACCCTAAGACTGTAGCAGCCCAGTTTGAAAAAGACATATGCACCCCTATGTTTATCGCAGCACTATTTACAATAGCCAAGAAATGGAAGCAACCTAAGTGTCCATCACTAGATGAATGGATAAAGAAGATGTGGTACATATACACAATGGAATATTATTCAGCCATAAGAAGAAAACAAATCCTACCGTTTGCAACAACGTGGATGGAGCTAGAGGGTATTATGCTCAGTGAAATAAGCCAAGCCAAAAAAGACAAGTATCAAATGATTTCAGTCATATGTGGAGTATAAGAACAAAGAAAAAAAACTGAAGGAACAAAACCCAGCAGCAGACTCACAGAACCCAAGAACAGACTAATAGTTACCAAAGGGAAAGGGACTGGGGAAGATGGGTGGGAAGGGAGGGATAAGAGAAAAAGGGGCATTACGATTAGCAGACGTAATGTTGGTGGGGTACGGGGGGGCTGTACAACTCAGAGAAGACAAGTAGTGATTCTATAGCATCTCACTATGCTGGTGGACAGTGACTGTAATGGGGTTGGTGGGGGGGACCTGATGAAGGGGTATTTTAATAACCATAATATTGCACATGTAATTGTAGATTAATGATACCAAAATAAATTATATAAAAAAA
Organism: Smutsia gigantea; assembly: GCA_032199065.1. Classification (NCBI taxonomy): domain Eukaryota; kingdom Metazoa; phylum Chordata; class Mammalia; order Pholidota; family Manidae; genus Smutsia; species Smutsia gigantea. The sequence goes on along the minus strand of JAVSCE010002500.1, from coordinate 9,444 downwards.
ATAAAGAAAAAATAAAGAAATTTACTAGTAATGCTGGATTTTTATATATTTATTGGTCATTTGTATTTTGTCCCCTGAGAATTGTCTGTTACTTGGTCTGTTTTGCTCTTGGAATTTAATATTTTCTTTATCAGTTTGCAAAAGTATTCATAAATAATTGACAATTTTGTTCTTTACAGATCCTTTTAACCTATCTATAGTGCAAATAGTGTACATATCTACTACAATAAATACCCACTAAAGGAAATAATAGTTTCTGGCGGCATTCTGTAAACTCGGGAAGGTGGCGTGTGGGAGTCCTCAGAGTCCTGGGTGGGCCTGAGGGAACGGGCTGGAGATCGCTGTGCCTACTGCTCTGAAGCGGGTCAAGGGCCCGTGGCGGGCTCAGCCGGGCATCACTCGGGCTTTCTCTGCTGCTGGGCTGGCCTGTGGACGGCGGAGCCTGGTTGCCTTTGCTCCCGGCCCGCCCCGACTACTGACTCCAGCGGGGTGGCTCTGATGGCTCCGATTGAGGTTCTTGGCATGGAGCAGATGAGCCACCTTCTGAGCAGAATATTTCCATAGGAGTGTCTGTCTACCCAGAACGACTATTCCTGGGAGATGGGTGGGCTGGACACAGAAGGTGCTTTGCATCTTAGCTGAGGACCTGCACAAGCAAACCGTGGGCAGAAACTGTGTGGAGCATATGGAAAACCTCACCAGTACCAGGAGCAGCGCAGTAAAGAGAGACTCTTCAGAAAGGACATGAACACGCCTCCTGTGTAAAGAGCTGCCTAGTCAGTGTGTCAGAGGAGCCCTTCCCATGCCAGGACGCGGGGATGACTTCACGCCATGGCCCTCCAGCACCAGCCTACTCACAGCCAAGGGTACAGACGACTGTCGCTTTGGACTAGGTACAGTGAATGCAGGGAAACCCTCTGTCAGAAACATAGATTTGCTCAGCACCAGAGTCCACACTGGAGAAGGAGGCCTTATGAGTGCAATGAATGTTGGAGGACCTTCAGCTACAACAAACCTACTGTCCAGCAACAGCCAATTCATACTGGTGAGGCCTCATGATCAGTGAATGTGGTTTGTGGCCTAAAGCTCCCTTACTAAAAACACCAGAGTTCACACTGGAGCAAGCACAGTGCAAGGAATGTGGGAAATTGTTTTAGTCAAAGCTTTGGCCTCCCTGAACACCAGAGAATTCACACTGTAGTATATGAGCACATTGAACGTGGAGAAAAGTTCACACTAGAGCATGTGGCCTCATGAATTCAGTGACTGTGGGAAAAGCCTTCAGTTCAAGGTCTAAACTCTTTAGCTCAAGTTTACACTGGAGAAAGGCCTCACTGACCTCACAGACTGATGGAGGTAGGTCACAAGCTGTATATTTAACACAGATTCAGAGAGGCATCAACTTGAAGTTGAAACCATACAGTCCTAGTGAGAGATTGTCTGTGAGCACAGGTTTCTAAGGAAGCTCATAAGAACTACGCTGTACTTTAACCGGCTCAGTTTGCCCATCTTGCATCACAGCAGGCTTCTGTGATAGACACCACCTCCTCAGGTCAACATGTGGCCTCTGCTTGCTCTCCCCTCCCCTTAGCCCTTGAGTGTTGTCATTATTCTCTCCCATCCAACTCCAGCTGGCCCTGTAACACTACGATGAGCACTTAACAAGCCTTCTGACCAAGAACCCAGTCTGAATTTTGCTGAGGTTCTAACCTTCTGCAGCCACTTTGGTTTCATGAGTTGTTCATGATTTTATTAGCCTCCAAGTCAACCTTTGTAGGAAGTATTTGGCTCAGTTTGGAGTGGTTTGTGCAGTAAGGACGTTAATCATTTAAGCCATTTTTATCTTGGGGTTTCTAGTCAGCTGGTAATGTTGAGAGCAGAGGTGGACTCGGCCAGGATAACGAAATGAACGAGCTCTGTTGGGTGTCCCAACCTTCTCATGCCTCACCTCAGTGGGAGATCATGGCAGAGAAGTTTCCAACGTTTGCTGGAGCTAAACTTCAGGGTTTTGTATCTAATGGAAGCCAATTTGTGGGCCCAGAGGTCACCTTGAGAGGATTGTTGTAAGAACCACCCCTGTTTTGGAGGGCACTATAAGCTAGCTGGTGTCACTGATTCCTCTAGGCATCAGGTAGGGAGACTAACACACCAGAGGGGAATGTCTGTCCTAAATTTGCATCCAGAAATGTCCCAGTGACTGTTTAGGATTAAACCTGTTGTAGAAATTTTGACACCCTAGCAAGTGTAAAGGTTAAGCTTTACACCTCCAGTGCCATGCAAATTGGAGACTGAGAGTGGAAATATGTAGTCCAAGCATGTGATTTTCACTAGTCTATCAGAGTACCTGGTGACTGAAATGGAAACGCTTTGTAACTAGTCCTCACTCCTGAGTGCAGCAGGGCCTCCCTACCCTCCAGAGTTAAAAGGCGAGATGGTGTTATAATTTTTGGCATGCAGCTTTGCAATTTTAACATTGTAATGAAGGTACCCATTCTTGTATTTATCTTGTGGCCCTTCCTCCTGAACTCCCCGGGCATTTGATTACTTTTTCAATATTCAGTTGGTGCTTTCTAGACTCTTAGGTAATTGAAGTCTTAGTCTGTTTACTGTGTTTTATACTCACCTTTTGTGGGTATGTAATTTATTGAGAATCATCCAAAAAATGAAGATGTACTTTCTTTTAATTCCTCTAAAATACACCATTTGTTCCTCTAAAAAGAAAAAAAAAGAAATAATATACAAACTGTGTAGGATTTGGGATCATTAACTATGAGCATCTAGATCCCCATGTTTCCCGTAAGTAGTGGCTTGGTGTAATGACGAGGTTTTGCTTTCCATAGACATGGCTCCAAATCCTGAGTCTCGTTTTACTCTTCTGTGAAATGGAAATATTTTATCTAGTTTGCAGAGTTCATGTGAAGATTCTGAGAGATGGTGCTTATATAAACACCCAAATACACACATCATAGACAGGCACCAGAAGTGGTAGTGGTGATACCAAGGTATTGAGGGCCCTGGCCCAGGACTGACATCCTGAGTACTGGTGGTCTTACTTGGCATGGTAGCTTTGGCCCTGTGGAGCAATTTCAATACCACATGCACGAGCACTACGGCTTTAGTGGACAGCCTTGGCCATAGAGATCTCTAAAAGGATCCAGAGCCAAAGTGGAGGAAAACCATAGATGCTACATGGCAATGGAGAGGACTTGTATTGAACCCACATGAAATACTGTTTGGAGACTTCCAAATTTAGCACAAGGAGAGGATTTTGCAGTGGGCTAAAGGCAGAGAAATATTGTTTTCTACTGCTGTTGTGACCCCTACTCTGACATCATGCTATGTGGCTAATGGATAACAACAAATGGGGAAATGGATGCCCACCAAGGTACAATGCTCAAGATCCCATAGTCCATCAGTTGCTTTCAGACACAGGTCTCCTGACTTTCCAAACATTACTCTTCTACATCTTGTCACCAAGGAAATTTCTAAAGAGCCAGCAAATTTATACATTAGGTGGTCATAGTACTATATTAACTACTTGAATCTTGGAACTAGATAAGCACCAAGGATAGGATGAGGGAATGATCACTCAGCCCCCTCACCTCATCCCCTTAAATCTGGTTCAATGGGGGAAGGGAATTTAGGGCATTTAGCTAAGGAAAGGGGTCTGAGGGAGACCCTCTTGAATCCCTCTAAGACCGGTCTGAATGCATCCTGATTATCTCAGGTTTAAACTAACCCACTAAGCAGTGTTGAAAGTGCCCTCTGTTTAGCCTAGGCTATTTAGGGTCCTACAGGGGAGACGTCAGACATGAGCTGGGTCAACACCATCCCCAGGGCTGGTGTAGTGTGGATGGATCCTGGACCCTCACATTCTTCCTTTCTGTTTTTCACACCTGAAGACTGTCTACACAGGAAGCACATGGAGTTGAGGTGAAACTTCAGGCAATCTGAGCAAAAACACTTTGCCGAGTAGCGTTGCTAAATATTTTTATTTGCTAAATCTGGCAATCCTCTGATCAACTGAGGATTTGCTTTAACTGAATCTTTTTGTTAAGCTATCTACACTTAATTATCAAATTCATAGGTTAACTAACTTATGGCTTCATTTCACTTTGTGGTGTAGGCTTTGATCATTATTGGAGGTATATCTTACATAATTTGTTTTGATTATGACACTGACATATTTAGTAAAATAGGTAGAAAGAGGTTTTTCTTCTGCAGGTTGAAGGGAATGGGCCTGACTACCCATGGCTGCCATGCTTTTGAAGGTCAGAAGTAGAAAAAGGCCATGGACACCTCCCTCCCTCACACAGATGGCTTTCTGTAGTGTCTTTGTGCACAGGGACGAATGCATGCTGCCTCTCATAAAGGCAGTGGTGTGGATGAGGGAGCGAGAGATTGAAAGGAGAGGGCGGGTGAGGCAATGTGGAGATAGTGTATTGCACCAGGCCTATTGTTCATTGGGCCGAGTCAGGCTGTTTGGTGTTCACCAAGGTAATCCGTTGCCAGGAGGATGACAATAACTTCCCCATGACAACACTGGAGCGAGGTCCCTGGCATTGCAAACAGGGCCAGAAAATTCTGGCCCTCCAGGATCCCTGCTGCTTTTTGAGCATGCATTTGCAATGCAATCATTTCCAAAAGCATGGAGGGGGCAGAGGGCATGTACCAGCTTCCCAGCCTCTTCAGCTACCAGCTCCTTGACAGCCCCACCTTTTCTGCCCATCCACATGCACTGAAGCTGCCTGCTTTTATAGTTGCTTGTTTTGAGCTGGTTCTATGCTTGCTTTTTAAAAAAAATTTGTGAAGGACTGAGTATTGTATCCAGAAAGCTCCTTTAGAAACAGAAGATTTAGAACCAGCTTGGTGCTTAGGCTTACCATGAAAGATGTTCTTTCATTATCCCCTTGACTCAATATCTTCACCTATAAAAGAATCAATTTCCATTTCCAAAATTTGAAGAACCTATGAGAGCATACTGCAGATCACACTTGCTGTAACTGTAACTGCTTGTCTTGAGATTCACATTCAGTTCTTCTGAATTATGAGACTAGCATATTGCCTGCCTCATGAAGTCAGTTCTGTTAAGTACCTGACAGCCTGTCCCTCTCCTTTGCAAGGTCAGCAGAGGGGATGCGGTAGCAGGCCGATTGTTCAATGGATCAGTTCAGAATCCAGGAAGTTCCCAAAGCAAAATGGTTTTCCCTGGTGTTGCCTGAAATTCCACCTTTTTGTAAAGCATTATTTGAAGCTTTGTAATAATATAATTTCTCTTGGGAGGATATTGCTAATCATATATCACACCTGGAAGTGATGGGGAGTCAAAACAAATGAAACAGGAAGTTTCCTCCGGCCTCAGCGTGTCACAGGGATGTCTACAACAGCCCTTCTCAAAATTTGGAGGGAAGTTAATAGCATTACTTGAAAAAAAGATTTCATTGTCAGGTTCTTTTGGGAAACATTGGGTTAAAACAATTTGAACAGGTCTCTTTTCTGCAGGTCTTGTCAGAGACTTTAATTTTTAAATGTACAGTATGAATCTCCTTATTATGCAATATTTCTCAAACTTGTTTGACCAAGAAACTATATTTTTTTCACAGAGCAGGAGGCCTATTGTTCACTGGATCAAATTTGGGAAACTGGCCCAGAGCATTGTTGAGAGGTCTTTAAACAAAATCTTGTTCTGTCACTCTTTAGTGCCCAGAAAATGCTAGAAATCTCTCCCCATCTCATAAGGGTATATTATTTGCTAATTCTTAAGAAAGTTAAAGTCAATTTCTTAAAAAGGGCTTATTTTTTTAATTTGTAAAATGGGTATAACAATAATCTCTCATAAATTTGTTCTGAGGATTGAAGGAGACAGCCCAGATAAAGCTGTCACAGAGTAGACAATGTTACAAAGACTAACAAGGAGCTAGAAAGACTAATAATGAACCAAGAGCCTCTTGGTGTCACAACAATCAAGACTGTAAACAAAGCACAATATACTGCCCACCCCAGAAATATTACCACCTTGTATAAGATTCAGAATACATAGAGTCTGGCATGTGGTAAATATTCAGTGTATTTACTGAACGTATGGATGGGTGGATGGATGCTTACATCTATATCTATACCCAATGCATTCTATATCAATAGGGACCATGAGGATGACTCCTGTGTTAGTTACAGTGGCTCAAAGGTTATAGAAGTTTCTACTTCTCATAGTCCAGAGGTGGTTGCACCATTTGGGTGGGTAGACCACTCTCTGCCCCAAGAAGGCTTCCAGGGACCGAGGTGGGCTGTTCTGCTGTGCTGTTCTCAACATGCGCTTCCACCTCTGGCCACACGGTTGCTGCAGTTGTTCCTGTTCCCAGGCAGTAGGGCAGGGGAGGAAGACAAGAATAAGTGGCTTTGTTAAGAAGATTCTGTGGAGCAGAACTTAGTCATATAACCATACTCAGCTACAGAGAAGGCAGGGCTGTTCATCTCTAGCTGGGAAGCTGTGTGCTCAGGTAAAACTTGGGGAGCTTATAGCACTGAGAGAAAGAAAGTAGTAGTGGATATTGAGGTTGAATTAGCAGTCTCTGCCTCAAAAACTTGCTCTCATTTTACACTAGATCTAGGAGGGAAAGGTGCTGTCAGTAAATGTTGATCATTAGTGTCAGAGTGTCAATCCTATGGTGTTGGGTTGGGGCATTTTATTCCATTTTTGGGTTTTACTTCAAGTGATTTAGACAAGTTGGAGTGAGTTTGCAGGGCTTCAACCAGGATTGTTAATGATGAAATGTATATGAGAAATCCTTGGAGGACTTAAATATATTTAACCTGGAAACAGAAAATTAAGCATAACAAGATATCTGTCTTTAAATACATAAGGACTCCCAAGGTGAGGAATGGTTAGGATTATTCTGTGTGGCTTCAAGAGATGAAAGACAGGGGCTATACTTCAGCCCCCAATATGCCTTCCCTTTCACCCCCTTGTACCACTTTACAGCCCAGCCATTTTGAATGTATTGGTCTCTCATTTGAAAGTCTCTCACTTCCAGGGCCTTTGTCGAAGTGTTCCCCCTGTCAGGAACATTCTTTCACCCAGATTTTACTTATTTCCTATTTATCCTTCAGATCTCACCTTAGACATTGCAAACTTTGGGAAACTTTGCCTAAAACCCAAGTTTGTGTTCAGTGCCTACCTTCTGTGTTCTCATGGCATCCCACATTTCCTCATCATAACTTATCACACTCTATCATAATTGTGTAATATGTGGGATTTACTACAGACCACTCCCACCCAAGTACAGGCTCAGAGGATTTTCCCGCCACTAGATCACTTCTCTGGATGTCAAGAGTCTCACCTTCTATTTCAAGTGAGTGTCCTGAGCTGTTGAAAAGTGGACATTAGGAAAGCTTGGTAATGGTAGTTTGAATAGTGTAGGGGATGGAATAGTGTCCCCCCAAAATTTGTGTGCATCTAGAACCTTAGAATGTGACCTTATTTGTAAAGTCTTTACAGGTATAAATAGTTAAGATGAGGTCATACACGATTAGGTGGGCCCTAAATCTAATGATTGGTGCCTTTATAAGAAGAAGTAAGGACCCAGAGACACACAGAGAAGAAGGCTATGTGAAGATGGAGGCAGATAGGAGGGTCACGGTGTCACAAACCATGGCGTGCCTGGGTTTACTGGAGCCTTCAGAGGGAGTGCAGTCTGCCAACGTCTTGATTTTGGACTTTTAGACTACAGAACTACAAGATAATAAATTTTTGTTCTTTTAAGCTACCCCATTTCTGGCGGTTTATTATGGCAGCCCTCGGAGGCTAATACAGATGGCCCAGGGTAAGGTAGGCATCCTTTCTACTAGATCATCTTAGGGTGGCAAGTATGAGCAGTGAGTAGAGGGTCCTAAGCATAGAGCAGTGGGAGCAACAGCTAATGTGATCCTGTGCACGAGTGACAGGCCGTGCTTGCTCAAATGGCAGCAGGTGGTCCGTAGGCATTGCCTGAGCTCCCTCCTGGTTCCCCTGCTGCCTATGGTAGGTGATTATGAAGTTTCTCTATGCTGACTCTACTTTTTCCAAGTTATCCTCTGAGTCCAGACCCTCTTCTTAGCAAGCTCTGCCCTTTCCCAGGCATGGCCTCCTACTTCATGTCCACCTAACTTCCCAGCCCAGGTGGAGGTCATTTAGTTTCCCCTGCACCTTAGACTGGATCTTTCTCTGTCTAATCCACTGTCAGTCTATATTCTACACAAACGGTTTTCACAGTGTGATCCCTGGACCAGTGGCAACAGTGTCACCTGGGAAGGTTTTAATTGTGCAAATACTCAGGTCCATGCAGACCTACTGCATCAGAAACTCCAGGTGAGGACTAGCAATCTGTATTTTAACAGGCCCTCCAGGTGATTCTGATGTGCACCAAAGTGTTGAGAAACATTTATCTCCACGTTGTTGTCTTAGGGGCCTTGACTCTAAATTTTCAAGAGCCTTTTCTTTTGACAGAATCCAGACATGACAGGTCAAAACAATTTGGCTTTCAAAACTGTTGTTTCTGCTGTGGGATTCGGGAAGCTACATTGGATATCACAAAAGTAATTTCTGACCATTTCTATCTATCAGCATTTCTGCCGCAGTAATCTTTATTTTTATCAAGAATACGTGAAAACTTTGGCTGCCTTGGGGAAGGATGCTGTTCAAAGAAATATGAAAAAGAAAAGCACAAAGATTAATATTTCAATGTAATACCTCACTGAATTCATTTATGTATCTGTATCTCCATCTAGACTGTAAACTATCTGAGGGCAGGGTGCACCATTATGTTACCAGCAGCTAGCTGTGGCCTGGCCACTTGTTGAATAGATGAAAAACTAATTATCTTGCCAATGGGTTTCCGCCCCGGGCAAGTTCACTATGGATTCAATGTGACCAAAGAAATGAGAATAGGACGTTCTTGGGGTGAAAAGGTTATACCCAACTTTATTTCCATGGTGGTAGGTCAATCACTAAAATCCCCTTCACTCAGAGTGAGTCTGCATGCAGCAAGGTGGTCTCTATCTCTGGGCCTCTTGGCCCGCACAGCCATCCTCTGGGCCCCTGTCCTTGGCTCTGCCACCATTCCAGCCTCTGCTCTGCTCTCCTGCAGCCTTACAGCCATGCCACTGTGTTGCCCAGAGCCCTGGCAAAGCTCTTTATATAGAGTCAATAATGATGCATTGCCCACACGTGTGTAGTGAGCTAGCCAACCAGGGCCAGGTGAGAATCCTGGCCACAGGCACCTTCATTTTATCCACACTAATAAATTACAAAAACTGTGAGCTTCCCATCCCTGGAGGTGTTTAAGCACAGGGTATAGGCTACTGGCAGGAATATCGTAGAGGAGGTTCTTGTATCAGATAGGTGGTCAGACTAGATGGATTTTAAAGTTCCATTCACTCTGGAATGCTGTAATTCTTTGTTACAGGACC